>NQII01000018.1:299310-313863 GCA_002778355.1 Clitarchus hookeri
CCACGGACAAGCATCAAAACCCCCACACAACACATAAAAGGAACTTGTTTCTTGCCCCTCCGTCGGCGAACTTGACGATACTTCCCCCCGGTGTTTTACCCCTCGTTGCAGAATAGCTGAGTTTACAGAAGCGGAAAGACGCGGCTGTGTTTTCTTTTTCGGCGTTGACTGACAACTTAACACATGGCCCGTAAATTTTTCCCTACAGGTAGAGCCTAGAGTGTTACGCGAGTCCGTTCGGTGGCGAAGTAGGGACGTTGAAAATTTCGCGAGAAGTTTTCGAGACCAGTTGTATTTCATACTTCTTTAGCTCATATCTACTTTCGTGTCTGGGCGATCTAAGTGTTACGCATCTTAGATGTCTGCCCGTGAATCACAGAAGTGCAGTATCAGTGTTACCTAATTCTGATTGGTCTGTCGAGTATGAAAATGTCTTCTTACAAACACACGCCACCAATAAGCGAAGGAAAACTGCTGGTCACCCCGTAAGGTATCAAAATCTAGACTCCTCGGAAATATTTTCGCGAATTTCGGGTGTCCCTACACATGATGTAGGCAAGTACACGGAGGTGAAATTGAGTGGCAGTTCCTTTCACGTGGGCGAATCGTTCGCTGATTGGCTGCGAAAGTTTCTCTATTGGACGGCGTTCCATAACGTTACTCGAAGAGTAGATCAAAGCAAGAATAANCTGATTGGCTGCGAAAGTTTCTCTATTGGACGGCGTTCCATAACGTTACTCGAAGAGTAGATCAAAGCAAGAATATACATAGTTTTTGAACGAACATTATGTAAATAGCATGCTGTGTTACATATACGTACTGATCAAGCCCTAATGTAAATTCCAATATACTTTTNCGAACATTATGTAAATAGCATGCTGTGTTACATATACGTACTGATCAAGCCCTAATGTAAATTCCAATATACTTTTATCGCTCACTCCAAATTCCTTCTTTTTTTATAAAATTAATAACGTAAATTGTATATACAGAAATAGCTTTACTTACCATTGGTAGAGCAACCTATTTTTCGCCAGAAGATTAACGCGGAGGCTAGACTTCATTATCCTTTGTGCACACTTGCAGTTTTACTTTGGCTATTGCTAGAGTCCTGAAGAATTTGCGGATTCATTTTGAGACAAGCTAGAATTCAAAACACGTGTGTTAATATATCTTTAGCTTTTGGTCCACACGGTGTTTGACACCTCCTGGAGAACGCTGGTCTAGTCGTAGCTTTCCACTGTGACAGCAGACAACCAAATGTGCAGTTAAAATCAGCATATTTGTCATTGAACTCGCGATTGTTTCAGGCCTCTAACCATAAGTTATTCATTATCGTTGTGTACAAACACGCAGCCGTTATGTAAGTTAACATTTTAATAAAAATACAAATAGTATTACTTGTCATTTGTAATTTTCATGTGTGTGTCTGTAACCAGCATATTCACAATTCCTTTCAGTTTTTTTTAATTCCACTAAGCAACCCGTCATTTTCGGTTTACCCTTCATTACTCGCTTAAAATAGGGAGTGTAAAAGTTTCACTCTACAAGATGTTCAGAGTAATTACTCTGAAGTTTCGGGACACTGCCAAGAGCGAGTANGGAGTGTAAAAGTTTCACTCTACAAGATGTTCAGAGTAATTACTCTGAAGTTTCGGGACACTGCCAAGAGCGAGTAAAATATTAAATAGAACTGTTTTCGGACAGCCAAAAAAAAAAGTTTACTCGCAGAGTAACGTTGTGGAACACTGCCTNAAATATTAAATAGAACTGTTTTCGGACAGCCAAAAAAAAAAGTTTACTCGCAGAGTAACGTTGTGGAACACTGCCTTCGCTGACGAGTAAAACTTTGTTATTTGACTTTGCGATTTGACTTTACGTTTGCTTCTCGACGTGTTGTTTCCTATGGAGTTGACACAACGGATCTGTGAAAGATAGTCAAGCTCTCTCGAATTTACGATTTCAAAAAGTTGACAATTAAAGTCAAACAGAAGCAGCCATTTCTCCGAGAGTCTGTCAAAGGTTATGTGGAATTAATATTTTTGTACCATAACGTGAGTTTCATGTCGGAATACTGAACCAAGTTTGTCTTAATTAAAGATTTGCCAAACGCATTTAAAGTGAAGAGTGAGCGAGTCAGTGAGTGGCTCTTCACAGAGAGGTCTTGAGAGCCGACGAGGGTGATTGAGGAGAAAATGGAGCTGCGATGAAATTAAAGGGTGGGGGAAACGGGAGATCCCAGGGAAAACCCGCTGACCAGGGGCATCGTCCGGCACGATCCCCACATGCGAAAATTCTGGAGTGATCCGGCCGGGGATTGAACCCTGTTCGCCTTGGTGGGAGGCCAGAAGACAAACCTCTCGACCATCGCGGCCCCATTTCATGTGAAGATAAAACACGTGTATCTATACTTACAAATACGGTAAACAAGGGAATTTGTTATTTTTTTGAAGTGATATTTTAATATAAATATCTGGGCTTATTTTAAAAAACTGGTAGGTAAAATATATTCCTGAGTAATATAAAATTATTTATATACCAAGAGACACAATTTACGAAGTTTGCAGACCCTACTTTCAGTTGTCTGAACTTTGACTTTACAACTGGATTGTTAAATTTGTGATTCTGTTTAAGGAAAGGAAGTGTAGAGTCAAATACTAAAGTTGTTCCAACATGTTGCCGGCCAACGACGCCATTTTGCTGGCATGTGAGTCTGGAGTTCGCGGAATTAGTGGTAATGTCACCTCTATATTCTTTAAATACCCTATGGTAAAGACTTGAAGGACTTTTGCATATCCCGTTCAGTGGCCGTGTTGTGCTCGATCGAAGACATGTTGCACATTAATGGTACTTATGACCGATGCTGTACACAGCAAGGCACCAGTGGCCAGTCTTTCTTGTGGCTAATCTGTTTAGTGGAATGTTCTACCCCTCTTTGACACGAATGGTTAATGAAAATATCACGGAGGACGCAAAAGCTTGTTCACTGGTTCCTAAATACTTGCTGAATACAATTAAAGCACAGTACAACAAATAACGTACCTGAAAAACTTGAACCAAGAAATTAATGTGTGACCGAACGGGTTAAGTTGTTTGTTATTGTTAAAAACATTAAAAATTAGCGAGTGCAATGAACAGTAGGCTAGAATCTACAGTATTATGTACAAATATACCGATATTAACTGCACATTGGTAGGCGCAGTGATTTTTCACGAAAATATTTCGAGACATGATACAGTCCAAAGTACTGTAGGGTCGTCCCGCTTTTTTGATTGGTTGAAAAATTTTCTGGCCCCTGTTAACTGTTTGCGCACGAATCACGAAGGTTCAGTGTCGGAGTTACTTAGTTCTGAGTGGCTTGGTCAAAGCCGGACACGGCACCAGCAGCCAATGGAGGTATAACAACACCTGAGGTGTGTATGTAGTATTGAAGTCTACTGTGTGCTCCGATTTTTACGCGAAAAGCCACTGGCCCTACACATTGGTTGTCTGCTGTCACAGTGGAAGGTGACGATTGGACCAGCGTTCTCCAGGAGGTGTCAAACATCACGTAGACCAATGGCTTTAATTACATAAACACACATGTTTTGAATTCTAGCGTGTCTCAAAATGAGTCCACAAATTCTTCAGGGGTCTTGTTATGGTTAGAAGCGGGTGATTTATGCGAAAACATACCGTGCACGCCATATTTCTATACATCACTCACACCCGTGCATTTATTCCTCTGGTTATGGGCCACGTGCCTCTGTGTTGTCACGTAATACTTAGGCGCGTTGAATTGAGACTGCTGCTTACAGGGCAAAATATTGCCGCACACGTAAGCAAAATGGAAGCACTGTCCAGCAACATGTCGGAACGCCATTCGCCAATCGGTGCGTGATAACTCACTCCGCCAGCCCCGGCAGCCCAGACAATAGGGAACGTTTCGCCGACACGCGGCAGCAAATCAGTCCCGACGCCTGTTACAGAGACCCGCGCAGCCAATCAGCGGATGAGCACGCTGACATCAGAAGAACCGCCACGCAATCTCGTCTCTGTTTACTCATATGTTCTGTGATAAGACTACTGGGTCGCCACTGGATACACTTTACGAAGCGGGTCGACGAGAGACGGGCTGCATTCCAGTTGAGTACCTTGCCCCGTTGCTCGTAAAGGCGGCTAGACATTTTATGCGCCCGCCTCGGTCGCTGGTGCCGAGGTGGCTGTGCGGTTAGCCTGCTCGCCTCCCACCAAGGGGAACCGGGCTCGATCCCCGGCCGGGTCACTCCCGGATTCTCGCATGTGGGAATCGTGCCGGACGATGCAGTAGGTAGGCGCGTTTCCTCTGGGATTATCCTTTTCCCCCCGCCATTTCGTTGCCATCGCTGCTACATTCTCACCTCAATCATCCACATCTGCTCTCAAGACCTCGGTGTAAAGGACCTCAAAGACGTTACCTATGGCATCCAATCATATTACCCGACGTGGAGGCTCTCAGCGAGTTTGATACAGATCACTCGCTGTGTCCGGTGGTGGTAAACTCATCATTCAAAGTTGGGCCTTTACCACTACCGTGGGCGTGGTAACCAAACGTGTTTAGGGCGTTGGCATCGAAAAAAATTTTAATTTTTTTTTTGCTCAACATGCTGTTCAACTTTTAGACTCATTACTTCTTCGTGGCGGAAAAAGAAATAAGCGCATATTTCGCGTAAATACATGGGAAAATCACAACTGTACCGTTTCAGAAAGATACAAATAATGAAAAAATACATTCTTAAATAAATGAGTTTATTCACACTTAAAGAAGATGCCAAGAGTGACTTCAAGACGTCTATAAAATCATAGAAGGAAACATTTTTTCAGTTTCAAACATTAGCTGAAAATAAAGAAATCCATGCATAGATTTGATTTGTCGCTGCCCCTGAACTTTTATTAAATAACTTTTGCAAAAAATAATTTTAAATGAAATTAAGGCAATACCTCTCTGGTGCCCATGTTAAATTACCTACAGATGGTTTGGTCTATTTTATTTTTACTTTTCAAAAACAGTAAAATATGTAATTCCGACAAGTAATTTTGCAAAAAAAAAACCTATCTAAAAAAAAGTATACGAGGGAAAAATTACATACAATGAATTTTACATGATGAACATTATGTGGTAATAATAATAATAATAAAATGTTCGTTGCCAACGTCTTTAGCCCCATCGCGTACATATTAGATTTTAATTTCAGGTATTTAAAAAAAGTGCATTTTTTGTGTGAAAAGTGTTTACAAATTTCTTGTAAAAGCTTGCGTTTAGAATAAATGGGAAAGGTTTCAGTAGAGCAACGTCACAAGAATCACCCGATGATACAATAGCTGGTGCGTCAGCAGCCACCAATAGCATTGCCAAGGCAAAGGCAGGGTCTGTAATGGCGCTAGCTTCTGGACTTGAACTGCAACAGGCCATGTCTTCACCAATCCCGCAACGTGTCACATGTTGACGAGTACACTCGGGATAATAATATTTTACGTCTCCATGGCGCTAGAACTGCGTTGCAGTGTCTTTGAAATACACGTTTTTTAACGAAAATTTAATGCGCTGTTCTACGAAAAAAACACTCGCTTCAGACGAAGGCTGTTGGGTACTTTCAAGACGTCATGCGTAGGGGCAGTGATATTTCGCGAAAAAGATTTCTAGACAAGATAGAGTCCAAAGCATTCTAGGGTCGTTCAGCTTCTTTGATTGGCTAATAAATGTTCTGGCCTGTGTTAACCGTTTGCACACGAATCACGAAGGTCCAATGTCGGACATACTTAGTCCTGAGTGGCTCGGTCAAAGACGGACACAGCACCAGCAGCCAATGGAGGTATAACCACAGCTGAGGTGTGTATATAGTATTGAATTCTACTGTGCGCTCCGATTTTTACGCGAAAAGTCACTGGCCCTAGTCATGCGCATTAGAAAAGCCATTTCATAGTACTCTAAAAGGGCTAAAAAACTGTTTATTTTTAAAGTACTTCAGCTCAGAATATACGCACGAGATCAATGCGAAACTATTCAAGGGCCCTGATTGGAACCTTCCAGCAGATTTTCCATCAATAAAATAATATGGTCCTCGCTGAAAGTCCCATAAGGTACACGCAGAGTGACGAGAGCACTGCACGCCAGTTCACAGCCATACGCTTAGCGGCGATGGGGCACTTGACGAGCGTGGCAGTGTCGCCCTTACCGCTACTGCGCCCCCGCTCCACGTCCTCAAACGGTGAAAAAATATCCAGGTAGAATAAAGCCATAATGGTGATCAAGTGCCAGATATAATTTTTTATATTTTTAGGGTATGTAATAATTTTGATTTATTACTTCAAATAGTACTTTGAAAAAAAAATGTTTAATGAGGCCATAGAAGCTTTATTTACAAAAAATCGTAACGGAAAATACAGGAATTTCTAATTCATATGTATTGGCATACATATTTAAAATTTTGCATAACTTTAATGTTTTGCTACAGTTCAAATTAATTGTTGCCAATAGAATAAGATGAAGAAATTTCATGGAATTTCTTCTGGTGGTTCTGCCGTAATTTTATTTTAAGTTTTGCAGTATAATTTAAATCCAAAATATTCAGAAGTTAAACATTAATCAAAGGCCATTAAAAAGTCACAGTACAAAAAATTTCTTCGTGGCGTTCCTAAAAATAAAAACATATATTAGTTGAAATCAAACGTTGAGCTCATATAATTTTTTTAATTTGGTTTGAAACAACATTAAAGTTTAAAATTCTGGTTTCCATTGCGAGATTTATTTTCAAACTGATTTTGCATTTCTATCGAATAGTTTTTGGTATTGTATCGCAAAACCGCAAAATACCTTAAAATGGTAGAGAAATATATTTGGGACTTGAACAGCCTTCAGTAACCCGCCTGCCTGGCGCTCGATCCGCGTTTCAGTGTGTCTGATATCCAACTTTCTTTGCGTAACTATTAAACTTGCGTCCATTGTGCTAGTCTACGAAACGAACGCACACTTCAGACTGTCAGTTCCAGAATGTCTCGCACATTTGAAACACCATTTCACAGCACTCCAACGTTGCTAAAAACGGCTTTTTCAAAGCGTTGTATCTGAAAATATACGCGTTACATACACACAGAAGTAATCGAGGGGCTCGCATTGAACCTTGCTACAGACTTCCCACCAATAACGTTGTAGGGTGACCACTGGAAGTGCCATAGGTACACGCAGCACGACGAGAACACAGCACGCCAGGTCAGAGCCCTGCGCGTAGCGGCGATGGCGCACTTGTAGCGCATGGCAGTGTGACCCTTAGAGCCACCGCGTTTCTCGGGTCTCAAACTCGGGAAAAGCTCCAGGCGGGCGGGCCCCTTAAGAGGTTCATATTCGCATGCATCACGGCGGTCAGCGCCGCCCATGCCGCACGTCGCCAAACACCGCCAGCTCACGTCACAAGAACGTCGTTAGTTCGGAATCCGCCGGAGCAACGCCACCTCCTTCTTCGTCTGTGGCCTACAATAGCCATCCTCCCCCCCCCCTGCCCAGTTTGCTTCGCACGTACTTCCTGCCACCTGCGCGCCTCGTACGGTTTGCAGCTCCTTCGCGCTTAACGGTTTCGCGTCGACATTTTCTCCGCGGCATTCCTCCATATCTGCGTCCGCAAGCGCCGTGTGCTGACCTGCCGAGAACGGAGGAGGGGGCAAAAGAGGCTCGCTGGCTGCCAAATGAGGCGCGGCGCCGCAGACAACCATACACGACAGAAGCACCGACAGCCGAGCCATCGTTGCATACAAAGGCTGCGCGCGATACAGCGAGAACTTTTGAAATCCACCCTTGGAAATTGTCACCGCCCCTGCCTGCCAATATTTTAACTGGCGCATTGTGTGATCAGAGTCCCGGAAAGTTGGCAAATATGAAGAAAAAATAGTTCCATGTCTTAAGGGGAAGCAGCACCGGCCATCTTGGTTTTACGGAATATTTGCCACCTTGCATCACAGATTTTATGTTTTTGTTTGGGAGTCGAGAAAGTATAGGGCATTGCTCGGCACATGTTATTAAACATGTGTTGCTTGACTACCGTTGCCACGACCATGTCTGTATCCGCTCACAAGAAAAAATACTTATTTCTTGCCAGCAGTCACATATTTAAAACTTAATAAATCCAGTAAAGTTGAAATAATTTGATAAATACATATAAACTTTTATTTATGCCATGTCGTGCAAAAACTTTAGTTAAACATTCTTAAATAGAACTTATGGCAAAAATTGTGAAAATTAATAATTGCAGGGACTAATCCCTACAGTTAATTAAATTGCCGAATTATGGATCCCGCAGTTTTTAAAAACAACAAGAGACCACCAGACAAACTAACAAACTTGTTTCTTCTATATTAAAGGGTAATATATTTCAAAAATTATAAAATAGCACATTATATATAACCATAAAAGTACTACACATACTTCAACGTTGAATAAGAAGTGTTATAGGCTGTTCATGGTAAACTGAGCACTTTTGTAAACCCTGCATAGGATCTTCTAGTATGAACAGTTTGTATTCTTTCACCACACGTAAAATTAACATTGATATGGGACTGAACACTTTATTCATGCGTTGGTCAAGTAGAACTGCGAAATTATTATAAAAATATATATTTTACAGATTTGCTTATTCTTACACTTATATGCATTTTAAAAACTCAGGAAGCAAAATAAATCTTTTCAGTATTCACAAATGTTGACCAAACTCTTTTTAATTCAAAGTTAAGTAATATAACTCTTTTCCCTCCATCATTACCAACTTTACTGAGCGCATACCAGTCAGCGTGGCCATTGAAATATGCGCAGTTAAAGGCAGTGACAGATTTCGAAGCTTGATTTTAAACGTGCGGAATTTAACGTGAATCACCAATAGATAATAAGTAAGTGAAAACTGAAATGATTTATTTTGCTTTTTACTTTTTTAATGCGTGTAAGTGTAGAAATGAGCAGATTTGTGAAATATGTAGTTTTAGAGTAATTTCACATTTTCGCTTGATCGGCGCATGAATAAAGTGACCAGGTTCTTGACAGTGTTAATTTTATATGCGGTGGAAGAATACACAATTTACATAAAAGGAGATCTTAAACGGGGCTTTTAAAGGTTCTCAGTTTACAGTGAACTGCCTATACTATGCTATGCGCTGTTCACAATAACGTGAGCACTTTTGAACGCCCCTACAAAGGTTTCCCCTACTCAGGTTTGCGAAGAACAATGCTTTTAGTTTGGCAACTAAAACATTTCGCCTCCAGGGTGCATTGGTGCCGCATGTTTACGGAATTTGGCCGTTTTGAATGTAAGTAAATGAGATAATTGCGATTTTCATGAAATTAATATAACTGAGTAAAGTCCTTGAATTTTATGGCGTTAGAACCTAAGTAAAAATACTTTTCCCTTAGAACTAGATAGGAAATCGAAATGTATTCTAATGCTTGATATTCTATCATAAACTGGATTCGTTGGTAACATTATTATTTTATTTAAATGTAACAGCTGAACCGGCATGTGAAATATCGTTTTGTCCCCAAACTGAATAAAATAAATCTTAGTCTTGCTTAGGATCTACTATTCTCCTCATACTGTATCCTTTCGCCATATGTGTAATTTACATGGCTGTACACATTTAACTGAGCACTTTTTAAACCCCGGACAAGGATCGACTTAATTTCACATTTTGTATCCTTCTGCCATATGTAAAATCAACGTTGCAATAGACCTGATTATTTTTTTTATGCGCAATAGAAGTAACACAATTGAATTGTTAGGAATGTAAATGTGTAACTAATATACAAATACGTACTCTAATGCTTACAAATGCAGAAATGCCACCTTTACAGACAACATTTGTAATATTACACTAACAATACGGCAAGAACTATTTTCGTAAACTCGTAATCAACTTTACTAATGATTTACGTAGCTCAGTGTACTGTAGCATGTGTATCGTTAAGGGCAGTGATTTTTTTTGAAGCTGGATTTGAAAAGTGGTCACTTTAACGTAGTTGGCCTTTAATGGCTATTCATACGTTAGTCGAATGTAAATATAAAATGTTTGCAACTTAAATGTGTTATTAATGGAGACCAGAAAAATTACTGAGTTTAATGCCCTGCAGGCTAGACTGCAGGGTTGTAAGTACAAATATGCGGATATTAACTGCACATTGGTTGTCTGCTGTCACAGTGAAAGGCGACGATTAAGCCAACGTTCATCAGGAGGTGTCAAACCCCATCTGGACCAATGGCTCAAGTTATGTAAATACCCGTTTTTTAAATTCAAGCTTGTCTTAAAATGAATCCGCGAACCTTTCAGGTCTCTAGTTATTAAGAGAGACCTGCAAATTTCACGTTATTATTTGGGGACATGTTAAACTTGAAACACGTGTACCTTCGCAATACGTTTGTCATTGGACTATACTTTATGTGACACGCCCTGGGTGACTCTACACCAATAGAGGAACACTTCAAAATTAAGTGCCCCAATCACTTGTAGTTTAGTCAGAGAGGGAGTGTCTTCACATCTATGCAGCAGCCAATGGAGAAACGACACCCACTCCAGTGCATACAGTACTGTGAAGTTCATCATGATGCCAAATAATAACGCGAAATTTGTGTCCCCCTAGTTATTAATGTCAGTTCGTATTGCGGTGTGATTAATGCAAAAAACACGACAACACGGGTTTGGTATAAAATTAAACAAATTTAATGAGAGACTGCATACAAGGGTGCGCATTACCTTGTATAGATCATTCACAGTTACTTTACACTTTAAAGAAGAACTGCTAAAGTCCTACATCCATAATATTCCTCAGCCTCGTGCAAACGAAGCATATCCCAGTCTAGAAAATTAACCCCAAAGGCACAACGCACCGCATTTGTGCACACTCAGTGTAATGATATTTTGCATGAGGACTATTTCTTCCTAGGCATTACCACAAACCTACTTTCTCAAGGTTTTTTTATTAAAAATAAATGAGATATAAGATATGGGTATAATATTAATAAAGTTTCAATTTAACTGAAAATAGGGCACTTTAAAGATAAAAAAGCTTGTGGAACCTCAAATAAATAGGGGGGAAAAAACACGCATTACGTGGTATTATTTTTTAAAGGTTTGATTCAAAACCTGTGAAAAAATCGCAGACAGACTAAACACAGATAACGCACAGTGATATTTTCTTAAAGGTATATTTCAAAGTTCTCACTTTACCAGGGGGTAACTCAAATGTAGTGGCAAGAATACTCGCCTCCTACCAAGGAAAACCAAGGTTTATTCCAGGCGGGGTCGCTCCCTGATTTTCGCACATGGGAACCGTGCAAGACGAGGCCGCTGGTTGGCGGGATTTCTCTGGGATCTCCCGTTTCCAACACTCTTGCATTTTGGCGTCGCTACACACTCACCTCACTTCACCCTCGGCTCTCAAGACCACGATGTTTAAGGCGCTGGAATGATAGAGCGGGGGAAACGGGATATCCCCTATAAAACGCGCCACAAGCGGCGTCGTCCAGCACGATTCCCACATGCAAAAAATCCGGGAGTGACCGGGCCGGTAATTGAACCCGGTTCGCCATGGTGGGAGGCGAGCAGGCTAACCACTCAGTCACGATGTTAATGTTAAGAGCCGCCCATACCTCTCCACTGGTCACTTTACCGTGAACAGCATTTACCAGAGAAACAAATATATTTACTCTAAGAGTAAATTTATTTGAATTATATTTTGTTCGCTCAACTAATCTGCTCCGAACATAATTGAAAGGTGATGTGTTGAGCCGAACACTTGGTTGTTGCAGCATCACCCACGCGTATTTAGAAAGCACAATTATTTTACAAGAACTTTCAACTTATCAAGCTTGTGTGTCGTAAACGTTATCTACATCAAAGGTTGAAACAAATTAATATTTTTTTTGGAGTGAATAAGTATTTGGTTAAGTGTTCCGTCTTCCTGGCGCTTTAACTGCGCTTCAGAGTGTTTGAAATCACGGTTTTTGACGAAACTATTAAACGTGCCCCAGTATGTTTACCTACGTAAAAATATCATTCCCCAGATGTTACTTTAATGTTTCCACGCAGCCTTTTCTGACTATCGTATCTTAAAACATACTTGCCGGATACGAGTCAAACTACGATAGGAGCCTGTATTTAACTTTGCTACGGACTTTTCATAAATAAAATGTTAGGATCACAGCTGAAAGTCACATGGATACATGCAGCACTACGAGAACACTGCACGTCAGTTCAGAGCCCTGCGCGTAGAGGCGATGGCGCTCTCGTAACGCGTGCGAGTGTAACCCTTATAGCTCCTGCTTTTCTCGACCAAAAAAATAAGAAATATGATGCAGGCAGGCGGGATCCTGAGCTGGAACAACGTAATATGTTTATTCTTACAGAACTTGCGGGTTGCAACAAAATCAGCTTGGTCCAGTACTGGCTTGGCATTAACCGTTCATGTTAACCAGGTGTTTAAAATCATATTACCGGCAAAGAACACTCTTTTAAGTATTGGACTCTTATGCCTTACTGTGTACAGTACTGCTCATAAATAACACGTGCGTGGACATGTCATAACACACACAAAATAATCACCGATGCCTTCCGTCACGTTTCCGAAAGTACCCGAGAGCGGAAAAATCGGTGCCCCTTTGCATCACGTCCGTTGAAAACTAATGACCTGGTCAAACTCGTTCACGAAACGCAGCTGAGTTTTAAACTCCTTATATTATCGATGACCAAATTTTAATTTTTAACACGTCCATTTTCACTCCCTAACTTGTAATTATCTTCTTAATGGCCTGTGGATCTAAGCAGGTTACATTATGTTAGTCAAAGAATTAAAATTTTGTTCGTGTTCTCACATAACTAACCAAGTCGACACCTACTTTAGTTGCTCGAATTTTATAGGTGGAAATTTGTTGCAGCATTAGCCTTAATTTTTTCACACAAACACCAAATCGCTCCAGGCATAAAATGGTTAACCAAGAATAATGGATAACATAGCTGTGTGTGTTTATATGCATGTATGTTGAAGCATTCTTCCGTTTCAAAATATTATAGAAAATGTATTTTTTTAGCAAAACAATTTAATGTTCGTAGATTCCGGAAAAAACAATTAGGAATCACTGTTGCCCTTTTGTATCATCAGTAATTTTAATAAACAAGCCCACTTTCTGAAAGAATGAATCAAAATCGTATGAAATTTATTTAATCTATTTATTTAAAGGCGCGGTTAGTAAAAATTATATTTTAGAAAAATCTTAAGGACAGCCATAAAGACAAATATAAAAAAAATTCTTTATATTTTAGAATGAAGTTTTTTCTCAGAGTGGTTATTCAGATATACTGGCGATGGTAATATAATTTTCCTGGAAATATCTACGCAATTACTATACTTCAGTAGACTAAATATAATCCTACGGCTTTCATTTAATTTGCCAGTTGAGCTGTAAGTTATGATTTTTTCAATATAGTTTCGAAATACGCGGACAATTACTTCGTCGGTGCAATTTATCGCTTCAAGAAAGTATTAAAAATCGATGGCGATATGTCAAAAATGTCGGTATCACAAATATAGCTCATACAANTTATCGCTTCAAGAAAGTATTAAAAATCGATGGCGATATGTCAAAAATGTCGGTATCACAAATATAGCTCATACAATTATTGCAAATATTCACTTCACAAATATATGTCATATTGATAACGCAAATTTCGGTCATAGTGATATCGAAAAGGTTGAAAATAGAAATATCCGTCTACTGACAACACAAACACCTATTGGTCTTACTGGCGTTTCAAATATCAAAAGCCGAATATCTCTTATGTTTTTTAATCACAATCACCACTTATATTGCGTGTGCCAAAATATAATTATTACTGTAATTTTCAAATTTACTAAGATTTTTAAATACATTTATATATGAACTTTTGAAATAAATTTAACATGACGCGATACAAAAACATAGCGGTTTCGTTAATGTCGCAAATTCGCCAACACAGCATATCGCCAATCGCCATATTGCAATCATCGCATTNTTATCGCTTCAAGAAAGTATTAAAAATCGATGGCGATATGTCAAAAATGTCGGTATCACAAATATAGCTCATACAGTTATTGCAAATATTCACTTCACAAATATATGTCATATTGATAACGCAAATTTCGGTCATAGTGATATCGAAAAGGTGGAAAATAGAAATATCCGTCTACTGACAACACAAACACCTATTGGTCTTACTGGCGTTTCAAATATCAAAAGCCGAATATCTCTTATGTTTTTTAATCACAATCACCACTTATATTGCGTGTGCCAAAATATAATTATTACTGTTATTTTCAAATTTACTAAGATTTTTAAATACATTTATATATGAACTTTTGAAATAAATTTAACATGACGCGATACCGAACATAGCGGTTTCGTTAATGTCGCAAATTCGCCAACACAGCATATCGCCAATCGCCATATTGCAATCATCGCATTTGGCCAATATCAAATAATGCTGATGTCACATATCATTAAAAAAAAATGTTTCGTAACTAATACATCT
>NQII01000018.1:313888-325132 GCA_002778355.1 Clitarchus hookeri
GGGGGGGGGGGGATGCTAGAATTCAATAACCTGAACGAATGTGTTTCTCTTACGATAGGTCCATGCGTTTTATTTGACAGCTCGTGCAAGCAACAAAATGCCTACCTTACAATCGTCTTCCACTCTGAATGCAAGCAGCCAATGTGCAACTTATAGTTTACTGACTGTACATAAGAGTGAGAAGTCTAGCTTACAGGTCATTAAACTAGCCTATTTTTCGTTTGTCTTTATAACTACATATAGCACAGCTCTAATTGGCAGCGCGTCTTTGTGAAAAGACACGTAGAGTCCATTCGCGGAATGTTCACACTGTTTAAATCAAACATTTTAAAATTTGATAAATCACTCCATGTATGATGTGTTTCGTTGTTTCGTAAATGTTATATATCACAAGCGTTTTATACTTTTGTCAACGTAAAATTCTTTTCTTTTAGGTTAAATCTAATTTTCTTCATATATTTAATACATAAATTATAATAATTCGTTTATTATTAATGTAAATAAAACAAATAATTTAATTGTGTTGGTAATAAATGGTTCTCAAGCAAAATACCAATAAACCGATTGCGTAGAAATACGGTGCATTTGTCATTTTGGTGTAATTTTTTGGAATTAGTTACGCTTCATTTGCACGAGGCAGAAGAATATCCTGAATGTAAATATAAAGCAGGGCTTTAGAAGAGTTGAAGGTTGTCATGGACGGACTATACTTTCTTAACTGGGACAATCATTACTAGGTTAATCCGATTCGCTAGTGNAGTTGAAGGTTGTCATGGACGGACTATACTTTCTTAACTGGGACAATCATTACTAGGTTAATCCGATTCGCTAGTGGACACCTAAGTTATCTGACGTAGTCACGTGTAAATTGTTTTGAAACACAAATATTTTGAAATGTTTGCGTGGAAATCAGATATACCTAACACATTCATACGCAAAGTGCAACAATTGAATACAGAAGGCAGAGGTAATATTACTTGGCCAATGCTGTACACTTCAAGACTCAGTGCCGAATCATCTTCGCTGTATCTGATTCGTAAAGCGTGCAGCTACTTTAAGTTATGAATGGCTCGTATTCCCATAGCCGGACGCAAAGCCCAGAGATCATTCTCTGTTATAACGCAACAGGTATTGCGTACAGAGCGTAACGAAAACCAGTCTTCATCCCAAAGCCATAAGTTAAAGTGGGCCTGCAAGGTTTATAAAAACACGTATTCATTTCGCGTTAACTTAAACTCCAACTGACAGACACAGTGGCGAAGTAACACTTAGTGTTCTTCCTATCTGAAACACGAAACTGGTCGGTACTGCGTTATATACGATACTCTTACAAGACGCCAGATCGGCGTATCCCAGTTCATGAAGGATGGAGGTAGTAATAAAAATAAAAACACTAAATTACTTTTTTAATTTATTCACACAGCTATTATTTAAAAATTTTAACAACCCATACCCACTCTTACTCTTGTTATTCTAAGTGAGCGCAATAATTAATGTTTATCTCGATTTTAATTAAAGTCCTTATCACTGTCTCAATATTGCTTACAGTCATTTCATTCACACTCATATTTACACAAGTTAAATCTGTCTTTTGCCCTCACTCCAAATGTTTGTCAGTCAAGCATCCAGTTTAGCAGTTCAGCCCGTCGGTCTCGCTCTCCGCTGTACTGATGCTCGCAGTTCGCAGACTTCACTTCCGTTGTTCACTCTCGCCGCCAGTCGTCGCTCTGCTGGCTCGTCGTTTCACTCTGTTCGCACACTTGGCACTTGAGGTCGCACAACTCTCCGAAACTTTAAACTGTCGACTCGAGGGCCGTCGTGGCTTAAGTAGTCTCAGAAGCTCCACCTATAAAGATCCCCGGACCATGAGTCTCACTGAGAGAGGCAAGGTCAATGACAAGAACATTCTTTCAAAGATAACCCCAAAAAATTAAACCGCTGATGGTCAGGAGCGCACAAGTCCTAATAAGCTTATCTTGCACACACGGCATATTCTTCTCGCGTTATCACCCTGTCCTTGGCACACTTTTTCTCTCGCGTGAGCGATACGGGGCAGGGAAGCGACGCGGACAAATGAAATGTAACAATTTTGAAACCAATTACACCTACACCTCTGAAATTCAACTTTTGGAAACATCCTTTGGTAAAACTTGACGCACATAATCATCGTAGGTAACTGATAATAAGATAGACACGCTACATGAAACGAACTGACTTTCTAATACATAACCATTTGCAACAGGATTAGGGGAATGGAATAGATATTCAGGTGTGTTTGATTTTTGTTCTTCAAATTCATGGCCCGAACGAAAAAAAATATATACACATATAGTATACAACGAAAATAAACATTTTTTTGNTGTTCTTCAAATTCATGGCCCGAACGAAAAAAAATATATACACATATAGTATACAACGAAAATAAACATTTTTTTGAAACTTACTATTTAAAAATCAAATACGACTGTACAGTAAGCAGATTAATAAATCGATAGCTCTATAATGAGAAAACTAGATGTCCATAGTTTTAAGAAATACTATTGAAGTTCTACAAATACGTCTAAATAAAATAAAATTTTTTTTTTGGAATTGTGCATTTAGGCAAGTAAGCATATTTGATGGTAGGCTGTTAAGGTCCTTTAGCAACGATACAGCTCTCATTAATAGCTCTTGCAGATGTTTGGTCTATTCTGTACGGGATTTTATCTTTACTTCGCCAACCACAATCACCCACATTTGCTCTCAANTGTTCTTCAAATTCATGGCCCGAACGAAAAAAAATATATACACATATAGTATACAACGAAAATAAACATTTTTTTAAAACTTACTATTTAAAAATCAATTACGACTGTACAGTAAGCAGATTAATAAATCGATAGCTCTATAATGAGAAAACTAGATGTCCATAGTTTTAAGAAATACTATTGAAGTTCTACAAATACGTCTAAATAAAATAAAAATTTTTTTTTGGAATTGTGCATTTAGACAAGTAAGCATATTTGATGGTAGGCTGTTAAGGTCCTTTAGCAACGATACAGCTCTCATTAATAGCATTTGCAGATGTTTGGTCTATTCTGTACGGGATTTTATCTTTACTTCGCCAACCACAATCACCCACATTTGCTCTCAANTTGCAGATGTTTGGTCTATTCTGTACGGGATTTTATCTTTACTTCGCCAACCACAATCACCCACATTTGCTCTCAACACCTCGCTGTTAAGAGCTGCCCAAATCTCTTCACTTACTCACTCGTTACTTTACCAGTCAGCCAGTAAAACATAGTGCTTCAGCTGACGTCACGCCATGTGTCTTGTCGCCTACTTGTGAATGGCCACAGCACTTTTGGTATCCGCCTGTTCCTCGTTGGTTATTGGTTCCTGCACCCAGAGTGTGCAGTTGTTAGAAAACACTTACACGCCTCGGGAGCCGCGGTGGTGTAATGGTCAGACTACTCGCCTCCCACGTAGGCGCACCGGGTTCGATTCCCCAATTTTCGCACATGGGAATCGTGCCGGACGATGCCGTTGGTCGGTGGGTTTTTCTCGGGGATCTCCCGTTTCTCCAACCGTTGCATTCTGGCGCTGCTCCATACTCACCCCACGTCTCCCTCATCGGCTCTCAAGACCTCGATGTTAAGAGCCACCTAGTTCTCTCCACTCCACTCGTACGCTTGGCAACACTTCGACACACGTCACAGCCCCAGAGCAGGTAACCATACAGAGGATGTATGTCCTTGAAGTACATCCAGCCACACAACATTTCGCTGAATAAACATTACTAAAATATCATCAAAGACAACATTAATTCAGTTACAACTACTGAAAATAAGAAACTTTTATGTAATGGGTTTGTAAGTGGAGAAATTCAGTTCGACTTCATTTCGCTTTGAAATAAGCAGGGACAGGAAAATGTTTCGTATTTTGAACAACCTCTAGTCTAGACTCAACTGTCCCGTGTATTTACAAGCTTCAGCTCTCTGTTCGTTGGCTGCTGCTTCAGTGTGTAGCCAGTCACCTCAAACCGCGGGGCGTCGAATTCGGTGCTTGTTGTTCAACAGTTCTGTTAATGGCCAAGAGATCACCCTCTGGGCGTGTTTAAGAAACTGTAATCCAACTGCTAACTTTACATCAATGTACACGTGTCCGTAGCGTAGCTCGTCCACAGAGACCCACAGAACTAGTGTTTCTGCAGTGCTGGATACTAGTATGCCGTATGTAGAAACAAGCATATTCAGGTTAGTGTTACGAGTAGACACTCCTACATTTCTTTTGCAAAATTACTACGTGGCCGCATCGATTTCAAACGCTTCAGTCCATTTACATTTTCATGATTGAAATATGTTTTAATTTCGCACGTCTTGCGTGCCCACTTACCAATCATGTGTCGGAGTAACCTGTGTTTGAATCGTTAAAGAAAGAAAACGTCTAGTCTCAAAGATACGTGGCAATTTAGCAAAGGAAAAAGTGTATTTGTGCGCGTATGATCGGTAAATCCAGTTTACGCGAAAATAGTTTCGCTGAAAACAGGAGTCCATAGTCCACAATCAAGACGTTTAAGTGCTGTTGGAACAGAATCCGCGTTATCATTTGGAAGGCTAAATTTCATAGTACTGGATGTACTGGAGCCGGCGTCGTTTCTCCATTGGCTGCTGCGCAGATGTAAGTAAATCCCTTTTTGTCTGAACTGCACGTGACTCGGGCACGCGAAATTTGAAATGCACGTTTATTAGCACAGAGTTACTCAGGGTGTGTAACATGAAGTATGGTCAAATGACAAACTTATTGCAAAGTTTAACGTGTTTCCCAAATAACAACGCTAAATTTGCAGGTGTCTATACTGATAGATTTACTAGAGATTGGTTGCTTAGCCAATAAACATTTACTATTTTCTGAAAGCGAACTTGGGATGTTCCTTTCATATTTCGTCCAATGGAAGAAATAAAACGAGCATACAGAATTTTCGAGTTCAGTCTGCAGGCACGAAACAGCGCAATTGTTCAAAAATGCCCAACAACGATAAACAGTTTGAGAATCAAGGTTCGCCTTGACGGGACGTCGGGTCCTACTGCGAAGAACGAAAGCATCGATAGAAACCGTCTCGTGCATCTCACACTCTCCGGCGCCATGTTTTACGGCGTTCTCGGCGTGCTCTGCAGGTCACTATTCAAGTCCGGGACTCCTCCACTACCGCAGAAGAGCAAGAAAGACATAAAGCGGAAACGTCAATTCAACTGCACGTGAGAGAGCCCATCTCAAGATTTGCATGAGCAAACGTGCTGCGGGATGTCAGTGCAGCAGGACATGCCACAATCCCACATGTCTAAGCCTAAACTGATGACCTCAGTCGGCCATCCATGACCTGCTGGGCGGGCTGACCGCGCAGTGAAGCGACGGGTAGCGCGAAACGCATCGACAAGGGGCTGCGACGCAACAGCCGTAAAATCAAACGTAAGGAGTAAAANGGGGAAGCAAAGCGGAAAGCGTTGATCACTTCTCTACGCGCCTTTCACTACCTACTGGCGTGGCGACTTTTCACAAATTTATTTCTCAGCAGCGGGATAAAATATGTTCCATTAATTCCCGGTATTAGAAGCGAAGCAAATTTCAGAGCTAAAAAGAAGAGATAAGGAAATCTCACGTATTCATTCTGCACAATCACTTGCGTTATCGAGAATAAGTAAATGGTTTATTGGCTGAAGCTGCAGTTGTGACGGGGGTCGCGGTGGTGTAGTGGTTAGACTACTCGCCTCCCGCTTATGCGAACCGGATTCTATATTTGGCGAGGTGAGTGAGTGAAGAGTTTCGGGCTGATCTTAACATCGTTGTTTCCGGAGCTGACGGTGGCGAAGTGAGGTGAGTGTGGAGCAATGACGGAATGAAGGGGCGGGGGAAACGGGAAATACCCGAGAAAACCTGCCGACCAGCGGTATCGTCCGGTACGATCCCCACTTGCGGAAATCAAGAGTGGACCTGCAGGGGATTGAACCCAGTTTGCCTTGGTGGGAGGCGAGCAGTCTAACCGCTCACCCACCGCGGTCCCATAGTGTGGTAGGAAACCTTTTCGCGAAAATCGGGCGGTCCTAGGAATATGGAATTGCAGGACACCAAGCTAGCAAAATGTCACAAACGATAAATTCTGCAGTGGTGTGGCATAAAAACAATTAAAAAAAATTACACAAAATAACATTCACACATTGCAAAACCGTTGGAAATTTTTTCAAAGTAAAAATAAAGCATGACAATAACAACATCGTCAGTCAAGATTTAACATTTTTATAAGCTGCACGGTCAACCGTGCACTTTAGATATCCCTGCTTAAGATTTACTTGTGTGCACTTTAATCCACTATATGTGGAATTAACATTGCCATAGGACTCATGCCTTTATTCATGTCGGTCAAGTGAAATTCTAATATTATTATAAAACCACATAATTTAAATTTTCTAACTCTTACACGCATATGCCTAAAAACATAAAGTCAAAGAAATTATTTCTGTATACACACATGTTTGCCTAACAAATTTATTTCAGCGTTACGACATGGAACTATTTTCTCTCCTTCGTTGCGATCTTTACTGTTCGCACGCCACACAATGTCCGTGAAAATATATGCAAGTAGGTTAGGGCCAGTGACTTTTTGCGCAAAACTCGGAGCACACAGAAGACTTCAATACTATTTACACACTTATGCTGTTGTTATACCTCTATTGGCGTCTGGATCCATGTCCGTCTTTGACCAAGCCACTCAGGACTAAGTAACTCCGACACTTANAACTATTTTCTCTCCTTCGTTGCGATCTTTACTGTTCGCACGCCACACAATGTCCGTGAAAATATATGCAAGTAGGGTAGGGCCAGTGACTTTTTGCGCAAAACTCGGAGCACACAGAAGACTTCAATACTATTTACACACTTATGCTGTTGTTATACCTCTATTGGCGTCTGGATCCATGTCCGTCTTTGACCAAGCCACTCAGGACTAAGTAACTCCGACACTGAACCTTCGTGATTCGTGAGCAAACGGTTAACAAGGGGCCAGAACATTTTTAAGCTTATCAAAGAAGCTGGACAACCCTACAGTGCTTTGGACTGTATCATTTATCGAAATATTTTTGCGAAATATCACTGTCCCTAAAGTATTGGCATATACTTTTTTCAACGGTTGATTTTAAACCTATCCAAATATTTGTGGACAGTCTATAAAATATTATACTACTTGCTAACTAAATACATATGAATAAAAAGGTTACTTCCATAAATGCGTGGGGTCGCGGTGACTGAACGGTTAGACTGATCGCCGCCCACTACGGTGAATCGTGTTAAATCCCCGGCCGGGTCACTACCGGATTTTCGCAAGTGATAATCGTGCCGGACGATGCAAATGGGAGGCGGGTTTCTCGGGGATCTCCTGTACCCTCCCCTTGCAATCCGGCGCTGCTCCATTCTCACCTCATTTCACCCTCATCAGTTCTCAAGACCTCGTTGTTAAGAGCCGCCCAAATCTTTCAACTCAACTCAAGATAAATGCGCAACATACCCGCGTCAGAATTTATTTACCACGTATACTGAGAGAGAGGCTAAAAAAGTATTTATTAGTTTATGGGCAAAAATATATTTAGTTGCCCTAACAATTTTTTTTTTAGTAAACAAAACTTGTAATGCAACCTTTTAATTTTGTTCACCAAACAAAATACATGTTTTATAAACAAAGACTCTGTGTTGGAAAAAAATAAATTAGACTCTGCACAAAATAATTTTTTGACTGAAATGTTTATATTTGTTTGGCCACTCATTCTACTGCCTTACAAAATACAGCTAGAGAGTTGGTTTGCATGGTTTGTTAGAATTAGGGTAGCTTCAGGGTTTGTTAGTGCATTGGCTGATGCTTAATAATTGTATAAACATCCTAATAAATAAAGTTTCACAGGAATATAAAAAGTAAAGCTGTAGAACTTGAAAATTCGTCTAACCCTTTCAGACCCAATTTAGTTTACGGTTTCAGGCGTTGCAAACAAGAAAATTTATGGTGCGCGTTGTACTTAAGTCGACACAGCTCTTGTTTCATTGTGACAGCCAATGAGCTGTGGGCTATATGCTCGGCTACAGTAACATGAACCATTAATGACCTATAAATGTTTGGGTTTGCAGTGGTGTTTTGGCATTCTTGGCGTGCTGCTGATGAAAATATAGTCTCTTGCATCTGCCAGTGTGTGCCAGAAATGTAATGAACTGCTTCTTTAATATAAGAAACCACAACCTAAGTTAGAAATATTAGCCAACAGGTAAGCAAATTTCAATCGGTGCGTGCCATTCTTCGAATAACATATTCAAGTTCATTCTGGAAAATCAACCTGACAGTCCTCAAAGTAACTGTTACTACCAAATAATTCTGAAACACTACTTGATGGGTGAATACCACTAGCTGAACGATTGGAGCAGTGAGATTTGGGTGGCTCCTAACATCGAGGTCTTAAGCGAACATGAAAGCCCATGTGGAGAAATGTTACTTAAACCCTTAAGGCAAGGACAACCGTAAACATCTGCTGCTGACCTATCAAATAGACTAGCTAAGACTGTTTGCGAATAATTTACCCACAGGTAAGATCATTGGTCATTGAGCTTCACAGGGTGTAGTACAGACCAAAAATTACATATACATGAGTAATGTACACAAATGTGTACAGTGGGTCTGAATGGATTAAGAACGTTGTCCAGCATTCCAAATGTGTGTATTTCGAAACATTCTTATTTTATCTGTAGTCATTTTAGCTGAGGTTACTACGGCGTAGCGCTCGACAGTTTTAATTTTCAACTGTGTTGCCATTGCACTGGCATACTCACGTAAGCGTGGAAAAGTATGTTTCACAGTGTCACATTCCACCATTAACCATAATTTTCTACGTAAAGATTAACACAAGAAAAAAAAATTTCAATACAAATAAGTATCGACTAGATGTAATTGTAAGAGTCTTTGCCAGTATCTTATTTGTTTGGACAAATTTTAAAAATGTTTACATTGCCTAGATATTTCTTAAGTAACCAATCGAATAAATAAAGTCTCTATTCAAAACTCATGTTCACATAACGCGAATGCAAATTAAATGTATTTTTAAGCACTGTTTTTGAATAATCAAAATAATAATAGAAAAAAAATTGTCTTTTCCTAAATGATATTTTTTTGAGGACACTTTGGTAAGAGTATGAAAACATTCCCGAGTGTCAAGGAACACAGTTTTAGATATAAATAAGGGTTCAGTAACTAAATTCAAAACACCGTTGGAAAAATTGTGAATGTCTGGTTGTAACTAATTTCAAACTCGTACCTAATCTCATTCTTTCTCGTGCATCTTTTCTCATTCAGGATTCCTCTCCCATAATCATAAGAGGGAGAATTCGGCGGGAGGTGTTTTATGAGGTAGATTCTTTTCACTGCGACGACATTCTTGAAGTGTGTAATTTGCGGTTTTCAAATCTGACACAGGGAATTGTCTAATAAAAATCTAGGAATTCATTTTTAGGAAATGGTATTAAATTTATATTTTAGTTTATCTCCTTCCCTTCTAGATAAAAGCTGGTCCTACAGCCATGTTCATTATATTTTCAATCACGAGGGTTATGACCTCAGATTCTTAACACTTGTGTGTGTGTGAATATGCATATTTTGTAATCGTCGTTATTGAGATGTTGATACTAGTACCAAAAAAAAACAGCAAGTTATGACATTTTAATAGCGCAACTGAAAGTGTTACCAAAAAAAATTATGAAGTCTTATAGGCCTTTAAATTGCAATTAAATGGGAAAGTTTTACGACTGCGAACATAACAAAACGTATTTTATCGTGTACATAAATAAGGGATATTATATTAACGTACTGGATGAACTGGTGAAAATTTCAAGTCTCTTAATTGCAAGAAATTAGGTGACTGAAAATAATACTTAATAATACTCGGGGCAAACGAACCACCAAATGCAGAACTTTGCAAAAAAAAATCTCACGTTCCCGGGATAGCGTGCTAAGGACCAGGAAATAATTCTCGGGAAGTGACCTTGGATACGACAAAATTCTATAACTAGCCGAGGTTTGCTAGTACAGTCGAACAGAATGTATCACGCATGTACAATTAGGATAATATAGCTCTTTTATTAAAGACACCGGCCGAATAGGTTCTACTAACCTACCCTAAGGGTTAAATGAAGGTCCAAGGTAGGGACGATAGCTAAGTAGGTTCCCAGGGCCAGACCCACTGAGCCTACAGGGGAGGGAATCCATGCAATGGGGCACGTATCGCGGCAGAGAGTGATTGGGCAGCCCAATATCTAAGAAGGGATAGGGGAAAACCAGCATAGGCACCGAAAAAACCCTTTCGACAGAAAAAAATTAAAATTATTGCATGCATTAATAGATGATGCTACGGGAGACATTGAGGTAGGAACCATGCACTTTATAAGTTGCTAGAGAAATACTAGCAGAGATGGGGCAGGACTTGATTTCCTTTATGATGTTCGGCGCTGGCTTAACCAGAGTGGTTGGGAAACCGACCTTAGTGGTGGAGAAACCAATCAGAGTGGCGGGGAAACCGACCACAATGGTGGGGAAACCAATCAGATAGGCAGGGAAAAAGACCATAGTGGTGGATAAACCAATCACAGTGGCGGGATAACCGACCACAGTGGTGGGGAAACCAATCAGAGTGGCGCAAAACCTACCATATTGGTGGGGAAACCAATCAGAGTAGCGGGGAACCCGACCACAATGGTAGGGAAACCAATCAGAGTGGCGGGGAAACTGACCACACTGGTGGGGAAACCAATCAGAGTGCCGGGGAAACCGAACGTAATGGTGGGGAAACCATAAACAGTGGCGGGGAATCCGACCATAGTGGAGGAAACCAATAAGAGTGGTGGGAAAAACCGACCATAGTGGTGGGGAAACCAATCAGAGTGGCGGCGAAACCAACCTAAGTGGTAGGGAAACCAATCAGAGTGGTGTGGAAACCGACCACAGTGGTGGGTAAACCAATCAGAGTGGCAAGGAAACCAACCATAGGGGTGGGGAAACCAATCAAAGTGTTGGGAAAACAGACTACAGTGGAGGGGAAACCAATCAGAGTGGCGGGGAAACCGACCACAGTGGTGGGGAAACCAATCAGAGAGCCAGGGAAACCGACCATAGTGGTGGGGAAACCAATCACAGTGGTGGGGAAACCGACCATAGTAGTAGGGAAACTAATCAGAGTGGCA
>NQII01000018.1:331118-418865 GCA_002778355.1 Clitarchus hookeri
CCACTCTGGCGGGGACTGAATAGGTGTTTTTCAACTGCGTATAGTACACAGTAGCCGCTATTGTACGCAAAAATAATAATGAAAAACATTTTTTGAACACTTCAGCGTCTTTGTAGGATTACGATTTATTTTGCTTTTCTTTTTACACAGCGTAGTTGCTGACAGACAAAAAGCCAACAGAAGTTACAGAATTCGATGACAAATCAGACTTGAAAATTTATTTTTCGGTCTCTTTTTAGATGTATCACGGTGTTATAAAGACGCCCTGGAGGAGTATAAGCAAAAAAAAGCAGAAATAAAAATAGCATAATCGATTACTTCATAGTTACTCGCTTGGACAACAGCAAGAATAGGACCGCCAGGGGGATGAAATCCTGTCAAGTTGTATTTCAAAACACTTTTACTCAGATCGACTTTCGCGATTGGATGTTTTAAACTGCTGCACGTTTTAAGGGCCTGCCTGCGAATCACAGACGTTCACAACCGAAGTAACCTTATTCTCACATGCCCAGTAAACACCTTACTGTCTTCCGACGAAGGCACGCGGCCAATAACGCATTCGTCGGTACAGCTGGACCGTTCTGATTGGGCAGTTAAAATGAAGACGTGAAGTCAGAAAACTGGAACAGCCAATGAAACTATCACCTCTTTAAGGACACGTACAAGACGTTGCGCATCAAACATGTTTTAGATGATAATTCGATTACACAATTTTGCTCATAGTCGAAACTGTTAATTACTTTGTGTGATGGCTTAACCAAAGCTANGATGATAATTCGATTACACAATTTTGCTCATAGTCGAAACTGTTAATTACTTTGTGTGATGGCTTAACCAAAGCTGATGATACACAACCGGTAAGATAACGAGGCAATAACAATAAAGAACACATAGCATCACCACATTATGTACAAACTGGACCAATAAAAATTGAACTTTTAACCAATAGGGCAGCCAATGAATAAACTATTGTGTCCTGAGTGTNGTACAAACTGGACCAATAAAAATTGAACTTTTAACCAATAGGGCAGCCAATGAATAAACTATTGTGTCCTGAGTGTCAAGGGGAGTGGGGAGATTTAGGTGGCTCTATCGAGATCTTGATAGCCGATGAGAGTGAAATGAGGCGAGTGTGGAGAGTGCCGGAATGCAAGGGTGGAGGAAAACGGAAATCCCCGAGAAAACCTGGGGCCAGCGGCACCGTCCGGCACGATTCTCAATTACGGAAATCCGGAACAGAACCGATCCCACCAGGAATCGAAGCCGGTTCGCCTAGGTGTGAGGCGAGTAGTGTAACCACAACACCACCATCAGGGGAGCCAATAAAAATGCGTGGTGTTGATGAAGAGTGTGTAGGGGACCCGAATAATCATTCAGGATATGAGTTGGAGGAGGAGAGATGTGAAACCAATATGAAAAAAGTGATCAGTCTTCAGTCGTCTGCTGGTCTTCGTGCCAGCAAAATTGTGTGCTCCGCCATATCTGTTTCGAACCCCGAACCTCCCGCATGTAAGTCCTTAACTAATTGTTACGAAATTTTTCGAAATATTTAAACATTTTCTTTTTAAATTTTATTTGTTTATTTTTTTTGTAGCATTTTTTGATTCTTTGTGTTTAAGGTCATCCAACGTCATGGACAGGAGGTAAATTTTAATGGCGTGAGGTCAAGGTCACCCAGATCTAGTTGTCCTATGCTTTTGGGCCGAGGTCACAACATGGCGGTCGGTCAGTGTCGACACCGACCACAACTTTATTATTCTGTAGTATGCCACATATACGCACATATATACCTACTCAGGATAATGCGCTAGTTCCAGAATAACTAAGTATACAGAAGTGACATGACGAGGCGCGATGCTCTGAAACGGGTCTAGTGGGAACTCTGCGTAGCGAAAAGATTCTATAGTGGCTGGGTTGCCAGGTAGCAAGTTAATAGGCGCTGATTAAACTATCGGCGTTCCGACATGTTCCTGACCTTTGCCGCTGTATTTATGGCATGTGCAGCTGGAGTTAGCGGTATGACCGCCTGTATTCTAAAAACTTTCAAACCCACATTAATTTATGGTTTCAGTTGTACGCATCACTTTTGCCGTTGAGTGGTGTAGGCTTTGGATACATCAGTGCAGACCCTGCCATTTCGCGTTATAAAATGACTTTAAACTAGACTCCACAATCCTATACATACTCTAGCAGAAGTGACTTACTTGTTCATTGACTGCCGCTACAGGCACGTCTAATTCTCCTGTTTGACTCGGCCACACAGAATAAATCTCTCTTAGTGCAGTGTGTTTACAATTGGTTCTGTGTCCTGCAGGACGTGTCGTACGAGCGGACGTCTAATGACTAGACACCAGAAAAATTCGTGAGTTCAACGATCTGCAGGCTAGACTCTACAGTCTTATGTACAAATATGCCGAAATAAACTGCATTTTGCTTGTCAGCTGTCACAGTGGGAGGGTACGAATGGGCAGCTTTATCCACGAGGTTTCAAATACCGCATGTATCAATTGCTCTTGTTATATAAGTACACGTCATTGACAGTATAGTTTGTCCCAAAATTAATTCGCGAATTCTTCAGGTCTCAACTAATGACACACGGGCAACTAGCATATACTTGTATGGAGTATTCCATGGTACTGAACTATAATGATTCTAAGGGGCTTGAAAATTTCACGTTTTAAACGGCGTGTAAGCTAGACTCCGCGATCGAGACTCAGCTCTCTGTTCATTGGCTGGTACCCGTGAATGTAGCCAGTTTTACCTCAGATCATGTGGCACAAGTTTCAGTGCTTTTTTTTCCCTACAATTCGCCTAGGCGTATCTACTAATCTGTAATCCAATTGCAAACATACCAGAAATCTACATGTGATTGAGGTATATCCTGTCCTAAAATGAATTCGCGAGATTTTCCAGCCCCTACACGGTCTCTATTTTATAGTAATTCAAACCATTCGTAAGATAATAAAGAATCACAGTTTATGAATCAGTTACACACAAGGAAGATCACAGTGGTAAATAGAAAATGGGGGATCTGGTGCAGGTTGCAGGCTTCGGACATCCAGACGACCGCCATCTTGGATATGTCACCCGGCAATTGACAATATGTGACCTTGACCTTGATGTTCGACCTTTGACCTTAATCTTGTTTTTGAGTACGTCATCTCGTTTTTTTATTTGCCATCTTGTTTTTGAATCAGCTATCTTTTTTTTGAGTCAGCCATCTTGTTACTTCAAAATTTCTAGAAATTCCCTCAAAATTTACTTACATATCTGCAAAAAGTTTTCTTACCCAAAATGTGTATGTTTCACTTGGTCAAAAAATAGCACGATCTAGTTTCAAGAATGTTCCAGTTCATGCTATGACATTCTGCCTATCATGCTTTGTCATTCCTTCATGCCTCTGGCATCGTGTAAGTAGATGAACAACATGCTCTTGTCGACTAGGCCATCAGGACATGAGTGCCAGAACAGGTTTTAAATTATGTGCACATAAAATATATATATGGAAATTATTATTTTCCCAAATTTTATAGGCATGGGTATTTTTATTTGAGAGGTATGTGTTCGTAATGTTAACTCCTGCAGTAGGCATTTTGGCAAGGCACTGAAAATAACTTTTCATTTTTTTTATCACTGCAACCTGTGGTCTGAATTTTTAATTAATATAAATAAGCAACAGTACAGACATGGGTAAGTATATTAGACCTCAGACCAGGAAGTAGGCATGCAGCCATGAGTAGGCAATAATCCTAAACATAATCAGTTACGTTATGAAAAAAATGTTTTAAATACATTTTTTTTGTACAGGATAATGCATTTTTCTCGTAGTTAGTTTTTCACAAAATCATCTTCTGTGCACTCACCAATTCCAGACTGAAGTGAAGTTTTCTGTTTGTGCCATCTTCTTAAGACTAGCAGTTACTTACTGTAAAAAAAAATACGTTTTTATTTATCCTTGACTGCATCCTTGACAATGCAACTATTTTTTTTGTGGAAATCCCATCCAACGAACATTGATTTTATTGCTTTTATGTTTCAAAACTTTTTCTACAATAAAAGTGTCAGGCAATTTTATGGGGTGTATTTCCTCACTGTAAAAGCCTCCCCGAATAACTTGGCTATTCAGATCTTCAAGATAGTAGGTACGAGGTTCATAATGACGAATTTTGACGACTCCGTACAATTCGTTTGACCATTTCTGTGCATATCCTTTGTAAAATGTCCCTTTTATTCTTTAAATGAGCACATAGTTACCAACATTATCTTTCGGCTTCCGACTATCAATAATTGTTTTATTCTTGTAAACTGTTTGTAGAAGTGAGTTGTCATTAATGTCGATGGGGCACATACTTATTGTACGGTGTCTTTTGTTGTTGTACTCGGAAACCAGTTCTGGCAATATTCCCAAACATTTGTAGCTTCCATGCTGAGAATTGTTTTCACAATGCTATTTTCAAAGTACGATTATACCCTTCGACAACAGCACACTTCATACCACTATGTTTTGAATAATGATTGATCTTGTGTTTCCTTAGTAGATGCCAGAATTCTGGATTATAGAACTCACGTCCAAGATCGGTTTGCAGATTTTTTGTTGGCCCTTTGTAAACCAAAACAAGTTCCATCGCTTTAGCAACATCTTTACGTCGTTTGGTTTTGACTAGTACAGAAAAGGCGAACTTGCTATAGCAAACGATCAAAGTCAGCAGATATATAAATCCTTCATTCACACTGGCATATGAAATAATTATCAACATATCTGACTGGTTTAAATCTCACAATCCACAGAGTCTCGCTTTGCATCTTGGATAATTTCATCTAGCCTGCTTGTGCAATTTGCTAGCGATCTCTGCCCGGCTCATCGTATGTAGCCTCCTTCCCGCAATTCTTCCAGAATATTAGTAATTTCGTTCGCATGGGAATAATTTCCAGCTCTTCGTGAAGCAATTAGCAGCCTCAATCTGTCGACGAGTTCGTTTACATCATCCCATTATATATGCTTCAGATGATGCCCATAATCGATTTTTGCCAGCAGACCAAAACCAGATATTATACTTACCTCTGGAAACAGACATGAAATAATGCTGAATTTTGCATGAGCAGTATCCTTATACTCATTGCTCGATGGATTGTTATCTTTTAAATATTCACCAGTTAGTTTAAGCAGCCTTTTGTACTATCGCAGAGCAGCTTGTGTATACATAATAGGTCAAATCCTGAATAGTAATTCGTAAAGGCCAGGGACTGCATGCAGAGGTTAATTTCCTATTTGAATTTCACCATTTGAGAGGAAAATTATTTCCTCGTTTCCCAGAAACCATTTTATTTCGTCTGTAAACCCCATATGTTTTATTATTTAACCGAGGCGAAAACATTGCTGAGTAACCATGAGCATGTACATTTCGAATATTAGCTTCATATTTTTTACGCTGCAAAACTGAAAAAGGCATATCGTCTTCATCCGCCACTTCTTCTACATTTAGTTTGCGCTTCCGTTTCCTCCCTGGTTGCTGTATGGCTTCATCAAGTTCTTTCTCCAATGCGATAGGTAACACTACAAATTGCAAATTATTAAGTCGAGATGTGAGTGGTTTGAATGAATCCTCCAAAACCATGTCACATTCTAAACGTGCTCACTTAGCCAACAAATATTTTCCAAGCCCATTTTCAATAACTCAACATAATTCATCAGCAGTGTCCGCCATTTTACTAAATACAAAACAATAATGGAAACAATTTATATATCATTTTACTTTCTAGGCGCAGTCTTCGGTTTTGGATGAAATGCATGCTGTAGGCCGAGGTGCCCTAAATGTAGGAATAGCAGCAGATCGTATGGAAGTCGGCTTGATGTTGTTTTTGACATTGTATTCTAATTACGTTATGCATTGTATAATATCATATCGGATATTACCACAGTGTTTCCTTTTTTTCTCATCATAAATCATGGCAGACAAATCAGTAATAATTTTGCTGGTTTTTCTTTCTTCTAAAGAATTAATTTTTGTATCTAAAATATAGAGATTGCTCAAGCCTTCAATCAATGTATGTACTTCAGCCTCTGTTTTATCAGATGTGGTTTACATTACTGTAAATGCCCTTAAAGTTTCTGAATTAACTTATTGAATATACAACATAGTCACAACATCACCACCGTGTTTCGGTTCACCCACATTCTTAAGTCGCTTCCCTCCAATGCTTCAGTGACCATCTTATCTGATCCTGGCAGCCATTTCCCCATCGTTTCAGACCATAATTTTCGAAATTAGATATGGTTTACGCCATATGTTAGTGGTGAATGATTATGGACTGATCAAAACCTCAATGGTATCTTCCTTTAATAAGGAGGAATTTTTTTACCATCAGAAGGAAACCATATGGCCCACTCCAACAACAAGCACAGGCATCTTGAAACTTTTCGAAAGGCATGTGTGTAGTTGCATGGTCGAAATACGCATAGCGTACATTCATTTCGTCTATCCCAAACAAAACTAGCACATTTACATTATCGCGAATAAACTGTTTCGGTATGCGAGAATAAGTTTGACAGAGATAAAAACAATCCACGAATGCATGGGTGCCCATACTGAAATATTCCTGCATACAGGTCTGTTTCTCACATGCCACATGATCGAAAACAAACATGCAGTTTCGTTAAGCCTTATATATAGGAATCACGTCGATATTATCTATGCATTGAAAATACTACACATTCTCGAACCGATGACCATTGTTCTCTTCCAGTAAACACAGAAGCACACATTTTTTCCATATTTAAAGCGTCCGCAAATTAGACACTTTATGGTATTTGGCAACAGAGAACCATGACATTATTCGTGGGAAGTAGCTTCATCCTCAGCGATGATATTCACTGGGAGGCTAGTGACCTGCTTGACAAACTCCATTCGACTGAAATGAAAGACATGAAAAGTGTTGGTACTTATACAGTGACCATATCAACGATTCGGAGAAGTGGCTGGCCATTCTCCAAAAAATGTGTAATGGAAATGTCTAGTGTGTTGGTGGTCAGTCTGTCATAGTGCCTCGTAGGGGCAAGATCAAATGTGGAGTGGTTTCGAGAATTCGCTTATAAACAAGCTTCCATACGAGTGCTGCTCACCGGGCATAAAGCTTGCAAAAAGGCTTGTGTGTGGTCACAGAGGTATTAATGCTTTGTACGAGGCATGTAATGGCGGCGATATTGCTTGTGCGAGCAGTAACGACTTGAGCGACAGACACGCTGCTGATGCTGTTCTCGCCGACAAAGCCAAGCAGATTTTAAAATTACCTGAGTCCAAATTTGCTAGTGTTTCCAAGATAATGAAAACCATAGTCAAGCAAGGCATGGGCATGAAATTAAACCAGAAGAAAAATAAATGGATAACTCGGCGAAATGCATGTACTGGAAGGAAGAAGAAAAGAGGTATTCTTCCTTTCATTCTGCATGCACTGGGTTCTCTTGGAGGTCTTATCAGAGGTACTAGTTGTATAGCCACAGCAGAAAACAGTAGTTAAAGAACAGAATTAGCAGTTGGCCGAAGCAATTCAACACAACCGAAAGCTTCAATCGCTCGTAATTTGCAAAAAAAAACCCGCAAATGTCTGCATTTGTGACCATATCCGATAGTCGGTGGAGGCCAAAGAAGAAAAAGGAAAAGACGAGTGGAAGGGACAAAAAAGCGATCTTTAAGTCATTGAATAAACACCCCCTTACGAACATAGACATAAAAAAATTTGCATGCAAGTTAAGAATACCAAATTTCTGCAGTGTGTACCTGCGTGATGGACTGCCATGGAAACCTAAACATAATGAGTCGGCAGTAGTAAATTTAGATAATATTAGAGACCCAGGCACGCACTGGGTTGCATACAATAAAATTGGAAACAGAGCCGATTATTTCAAGATCTTTGGAAATTTACGTCCACCACTTGATTTGAGAGGGTGTATTTTCACAAGGTGAAAGTGAGATATATTTACAAAGCCAAGCGAATAATGTGATTTATTTTTAAGGCATGCAGATAGCATCCTCGCGTCAGTCATGTCTATAACTCTGGTCTTGTCGGGCAAGAGCTCGGAGCTTCGTTCCATGCATTTCCATGAACTTAAATCAGATGGATCGTGTTCTCTGGCACTAATCAATTTCCAGGCTAATTTTTCATTTCCAAATGTAGACTTCTCCTACTGTATTTTCCGTTATGTATGAGCAGACAATAGAGCCTCAGGGGAAGTGTGTTTATCAATCGGCCCCTACGAGAAAGAAGACATTTCTACATTCCTGAATGGTTCGCTACAACCTGATGTAATATTGCTTCTTCGAGGCCACCCCAATACTTAAAATATTGAAATGATTTGCAGTGGAAACACTGATTTCACAAAACATGATACGCTAGCTTTCATGTTGGGTTTCGAGAATAAAATGTACGAGGCAAGGAAAGTGCATGAATCATCCTTGTCGGTAAATATTTTGCAGGTGAATGTTATAACGATAAACTGCAATCTCGTTAGTATTTCATATCTGAATGGCCAGGCAAGTAACACACTACATGTGTTTTCCGCTCTTGTACCTCCAGGATTCAAGCTCATCGAGGTGTCTTAAACACTAATTTATGCACCAGTTATAGCTAAGAGTGTTCAACAAATGGCTGTTCTATCAGTCGACCAAGAAAACCGGTTGATTAATTCTCGTGACGAAGAAATAACTTTACTTTTACATTTAAAGAAAGATAGTACTGAATGTTAAAAGAAGAAATATTATGAAATCTGGCAGAGGTAACACATGAAAAAGCTGCGAGCAGTCCGTGTTTTAACATGCGAAAACGTACACTTCCTCAAAAGTGTTGGGTTCAAAATCTGCAAAAATGGACGCCGAAATACCTAACATTGAAGAACCCATCAGCTGCGAATATTCTATTACAAAAACTGAATTTCACTCGTACTCACCGTATCTACCGGGACCATTTGCATTCTCATCACAGGTTAGAATCCCAGTGCAAAACCGGGGCATTTATACTGTACTGTGTAATTAATATTTGAGGTTCAGGAGAAAAATTACTAAGGAAGAAGGTTTAGTGCCTGTAACAACCCAAATCATCATAAATGGTATACTGCACATGATTAACAGAATTTCTTATAAATTGGGAAATTGCTGGCTGGGGAATCGAAGCAGAATATAAACTACCAGTTTATGAAGTTGGAAAATTCGACGTATGTATATATACAATTATTCATGCTGTAAGGTTTCGCAGAGAATTGTAGGCATGGAATTATAAATTCCAAACAAGAATTGGTTATTCTCTTAGCCAACACACAAACGAATGCGATCCAGTATGGTGCTGTTGGACTAGAAGCTACGACCCTGTCGATACAATCCATAGAATGGATGCTACCTCATGTGCAATTAAAAATGTCGTAGTTAATGTGCAGGGGTTCACATCTCCTCTCGGATTCATCATCAAAGAAATATGTATTGTGTATAAAAATGGAAGCACAAGTTCCTGCAAGTTCTTACCATCATTTGCTTGACAGCTGCTCGGCAACAAGAGTAAAATCATGAATAAGTGATTGACAAATCACTATCGTGGACTTACATGGCAAGATGGCGACACATAATATGAAAAATAAGCACAGTACTCGACGACATCTTGTCCGTTAAGAAGCACGAGGTAGTGTTCTTATCAGGTTTACAAAAAAAACATTTTTATCTGGATTTACTGCAGTGCTAGCATACAAATTTACGAACTACAAACTCATTTTTATAGTCCATCAATGAAAAAAATTTAAAATGCGGTACACAAACAATTAAGCAAAATTTAAATGCTTGGGAGAATTGTTTTGCTTGTCCCTGCTTCAATGCACTCGTCTTGCAGAGGTGGGCTATGCACTGTGAAGATTATGGCATGCTGGAAGACGAAAATGAGGTCAGCTGCCAACGGGTAAAAATAAAACTACAAGCCGGAAGACAAACATGTAAATGAGGTCAGCAACCTTCTTTTGGAGGTGGGTTGTGAGATGATGCCAGAAGACGACAATAAGGTTGATGCATTGACAAGTTCATTACTATAATGTCATTGAGTTCAGATACCATCAAATGTATAACTAGAGTGTGATTTGGTCAATATATCAGTAAAACTACAGGTTTCCTGCATGCACGATGCATTATAGTCATCATGAATAGTCTTACAGCAAAATTTAATAGTGCAGTTCATTACAAGAAGCTTTGCTATATGAAGATTGGGCAGAAATACATCGCAATTGATTTCCAGGGGACTGATATGTTCTACGGGAAAATCATTATGTTTGTATTAAACAATTACTTTAGAGTACATTTGCCAAAATGATATATTCAACTTATTCTGCAGAGGGACATGGAAGATCTTAACAAGACCCTGGTGCATGTAACTTACAATGGTATGAAGTATATCGGCAATGGACAATATGCACAAATGTTAGACTTTTCGTGTAGAGTGTGATACTTCTTTGGCAGCAGGAGGAAAGAAGAGAAAAACATATATACTTTTATTCACCTACAGCATCCCTATATGCACAGAATGTTATTCATCATGTTCGAGTTTATAGAAAAAAATTTAACAATGTTGTATAGTATAAGAATCTGATTGATATGACGGCGAAGAGCATTACGGGAGTGAACAATGAATTCGGAGTACATTTACCGAAATGCTATGTGCAGTTTATTGATGATACTTACCTGCAAGTTCTTAACCAGATGGTGGCAACGTACCCTGGTATGAAGCCTATTGGAAACGTCGCATGCTCGCATTTCCTACATGATAATGCCTCAGTCAGGAAGAAAATACTTCAGTTGAAAATAGGCCTTCCTACACAGCAGTCAAAATGATGTACGTGAACTTTAATCCACTGGATGTTGACAAGTATGAGTATGTGACCATCGGTTATCATAGAGTTCATTTTAAGCCAGCAGGCTTACCAAAACAATTTATGGCATGCAATGTACTCGAACACTGGTTAAGCTGTAATGTTGAAGATGAGTGTATGACTGTAATTTCAGTATCATGAAGTTTCATTGCTTGTCCAGTATAATATCTACGCCCTGACTGAAAACTTCCGACTACTACAAGCCGTCAGTTGTCGCAAGTAAGTGAAGACCAGCTTAGTCAGCATTGGGGTTTGCAGGAAATCGCATATGAACTTCGTTGGCCTGGCAGTGACATAACTACAAGATGGGCTGAGTTTTGTTTGGGTTAGCGGCGCACAACAATTTTAAACAATGTAAAAGTTACTTGGGAGACCATGTGCTTGCCGCTAACGTGTGAAGTCTATCTGGCAATGTCCATTTAAGTCTGATTACTGCACATGGCCATGAACCCAGAACCTCGGACTACGAAACCTAGCAGCAGTGATTCTGACTGTGTGACCGTGAAGAGTCAGATTATGCAGAAGCAGATGTAAATGCGTCGAAGCGTTCTGTGATCTAATTTATAGAATTCAGCTACTACTTGCCCAGTTTTATAAATAACAGCTTTGATGATTTATTTGTCACCGCAAGATGTGAAGCTTTCCTGCATAAAGTTCGTTGTGGACCGTAGAGAAAGCAAGATGGCACCATTCCACTTCTAACCATTATGTCAGCATGGAACCTGGTTTAAGCATAATAACATATTCTTACTGGAAAGGAGGCGAACTGAGACCCTTTATTAAGAAATGTGACAGGATGTTTCATACGCTATCACAGGCCATAATTTTTCGAGCCATGCTAGCATATTGTGGACTACACATTCTATGGGCAGTGTTACGCATTCTACATGCGACCGGAAACCAAGCTGCCGAGTTGTCCTGAAGAAGTTATTGCATTTGCCAAAAATAAAATTGACAAACCTTTGCATGCTCCAGACTGTGTGGTGACCAAGTCCATTCCATCTACGAGCCATTCGTCAGTCATGGTCGATATTTCATCTGGAGACCTCTCACCAATTACTGTGAATGCACCAGTTCAAAAACTATCCAGCAGGAGCAAGGGCAAGACTGACAGCGTGACTGTGACCTCTCGCAAGAAGAAACCAGCACTCCCATCCATGCCAGAGCTCGGCGAAGAGTTGGCGCATTTGTGTTTCCCCGTCATCGGTGGATGTCGGGACAAGCAGAGGCCCTATCACAACACAACCGACTCACCAGTAATAATAACATGTGCGAAAGATGTTTTGATACAAATTTTTAAAGATAAATTAGAAGCTCTTTAAAGGAAAAAACCATATAAGAAATGGATAATTATAAAATAACTTGATATTGTTTTGAAACTTAATAATTTGAAAGTTTGTTATGTTGAATGAAAAAAAAGAGAGCACTTTTGCACATTGTATAATATATAAAAGTGAAAAAAAAAGTATGCTGATTGGAAAAAAAGCTAAGAATTAAAAATATTTTTGTCTATGAAAAAAATTTTAAAATTATGTTTTCTCTCTTGAAATAATTATATTTTCACGTATGTTGTGTTAGCATTTAGCATGAATATGAAACATTATTAAATGTTTTGTGTTAACTTTGAATTAATAACCGTCGTTCCCCGAGTACCAATTAAATGAAGAAAAGTAACTTTAAAAACTTGTTAACATATAAGAGACATTTTTCATGCTATCGGGAAATATGTGCTTTCGTGTTGAAGAAAAAAGAAACCGTGGCATTAATATCTGTGTACGAAAAATAATTAAGATGTTCAATAAATATCCACTTTGTATTAGTAATTACCATCGCAATACCTATGAAGTTCTTCTGTGTGTGATTAAAATGTGTTGATAGCATTGTGTCGGCTATCATTCTTCCAACTTTAACTAATAAGGAATTACACTTTTTTTTAAATCTACAACTTGTTCTTTGAACTTTAAAAAATAATTGTGGTGCGTTCATGTAAATGTATACATACAACTTATGTAAGATGCATTGCAAGTAATTGTAGAAGTTTTTGGAATAAAACTTTGGTGGAACCAGTCAAGTGATGCTCTTCGACCAGTGCCTTTGACAGCTCCGTTAAAAACTACAGTGTGTTGCCTATTAGTTAAACTGATGCGCGGATAGAAAATTCCTTCTTTTAAAAGGAAAAAATAATTACTGAACGAGCGTTTTATTTACAATAAATGAAGACTTGTGCATATATAACTTTTGATCTCTTGTTGCACGAATGCTGAGTTTCGAGCCTCGCCCTGCCAATCGCTGCACTTATTAAAAATTATACGTATTTAAGATACTGTAGTTCAGACACTTTCAAAAGCAAAACTATATGAATTAATAAAAAAAATGGCTGACAACAATTGAAAAATATTTTAAACAGAAAAGAAGATATCTGAATGCTTGAAACGTTGTTCAAAGTAAAACTTTTATTAAATTTTTCATACCAGTTAATGCTAAAAACATATGAGACGTCCTAAAATAAATTTTTGTACCACATCATACATGTTAAATATACTGGTAATATTATTATTTAGTTTTACTTCTAAGAAAAAATTAACAGACCGCTGGATTTTTTGATGACCAAGATGACCATTTTGCTTTCAAGTCAAAAAATATACCTCTGTATAAGTTAGATGATCTAGAAGATGCTGCGATGGCAGCTATCGAAAGTATCTGCAAGGAAGAAGAAGAATATTAGGGGAAGGGAAGTGGTTGGACCCTCGCCACTGTTAAAGTCTTCAGATAATGATCAATATGATAGATCCACTGAGAGTTTCGTCCTACATCGATTTAACAACAAGCACCAAGGCTAGGAAGGCAGTAATTAATCCCCAGAACAAATATCAAGAATGCTTCAAGTAGGCTATCCTGTCAATATTCGTGGAAGTAAGGATCCTGAACGTATCAGCAAGAGATATCACAGCTAGGAAAGTTAAATTTAATTTCAGTGAACTCGAGTTCCCCACACCTCTGAGCCAAATACGTCTTTTTGAGAGAAATAAACCTGGAATTTCTGTGAATATTTATTCGCTCGAAGATGAGAAGGTGGTGTCCATACGTATATGCAACGAAAAAACCTGAACATTTCCACTTGCTACTTCTAACTAATGACAGCAACAACCACTACACCTTAACTACCAATCTATCTAGACTGATACATTCACAGCTGACAAGGCATAATAAATCTATATTTGTATACAAAAAGTGCTTCACATACTATCATGATATTCCACGCAAAACAGGTCTCACTGGAGAGAAAACCTTTGAGCAGAATTTGAAATATTGTAAGCCTCGTGCTCCTGCGAGAATAGTAATGCATCAGTCAACATTAAACAACATGCCTCCAGTTATGGAAATTAACAATTATTAACAATTATCAAAATATGACTAAGCTTCAAATAGTAATATATGCAGATTTTGAAGCTATGCTGAAGCCTGTTACGTTATGTGAACCCCACCCCTTGCAATAACACACAATGGCTTACCAGAAACGTGAGCCATACAGTTATGGAATTTACATATATGTAGACGACAATGTTATACCGGCATCAAATACATCAGGTTTGAATGCAAAGCCTATTTATTATTTACATAGGATAAAATGAAGCAAATACTTCATGTCCGACATTGTGAAAATTGCTGAAGAGGTTCAGGAGATATAAAGTGCATCAGAACCAAAGAGACCACTGACACTTCATGAAAGGTCTGCATATTATCTGGCCTACACCTGCTGTTACTGCTCCACATCCTTCACGAAGAAGACACCCAAAGAGACCACTGACACTTCATGAAAGGTCTGCATATTATCTGGCCTACACCTGCTGTTACTGCTCCACATCCTTCACGAAGAAGACACCCAAAGAGACCACTGACACTTCATGAAAGGTCTGCATATTATCTGGCCTACACCTGCTGTTACTGCTCCACATCCTTCACGAAGAAGACACCCAAAGAGACCACTGACACTTCATGAAAGGTCTGCATATTATCTGGCCTACACCTGCTGTTACTGCTCCACATCCTTCACGAAGAAGACACCCAAAGAGACCACTGACACTTCATGAAAGGTCTGCATATTATCTGGCCTACACCTGCTGTTACTGCTCCACATCCTTCACGAAGAAGACACCCAAAGAGACCACTGACACTTCATGAAAGGTCTGCATATTATCTGGCCTACACCTGCTGTTACTGCTCCACATCCTTCACGAAGAAGACACCCAAAGAGACCACTGACACTTCATGAAAGGTCTGCATATTATCTGGCCTACACCTGCTGTTACTGCTCCACATCCTTCACGAAGAAGACACCCAAAGTCCACGACTACGACCAAACAAGATGGTACAACCAGAAGACTGCACTTCAGTCTAGAAATGGTGAGTGGGCAGAAGATGATTTTGTGAAAAACTGAATACAAGGAAAATATATTATCCTGTACAAACAAAGATTAATTTAATAATATTTTTTTCAGAAAATAATTGTATAATTTTTAGGATAATTACCTACTCATGACTGCATGCCTACTGATTCTGATTTGCATTATTAATTAAATATTCAGAGCACGTGTAGTAGTGATAAAAAAATTCAAATTTATTTTCAGTGCCTTGCCAAAATACCTGCTGCAGGAGTTAACATAACGAACACATACAATTCGAAAACCATACCCATGCCTATAACATTTGGGAAAATAATAATTTCGGTACATATATATGATGCATACATATTTAAACCTGTGCTGGCACCCAAGTCCTGACGGCTTAGTTGACTAGGGCCTGTCGTTCATGAACTTAGATGATGTCAGGGGCAGTAAGGAATGAAATAGCATGATAGGCAGAATTACAGAACATGACCAGGAACATACTTGAAACAAGGTAGTGCTATTTATAGACTGAGTGGCACATGAAAATTTTGGGAAAGTACAAAACGTTTTGAAGGAAAATTTTGCAGATTTAGAGGAAAATTTTAAGGGACATTCTAGAAATTTTAAAGAAACAAGATGGTGGACTGAAAAACAAGATGGTGTACTCAAAAATTGAATGGTGGACTCAAAAACAATATGGCAGACTAAAACACAAGACAGCAGACTCAAAAACCATATAACACGACTTTAAAACAAGATGACAGACTCAAAAACAAGATAAAGGTTAAGCGTCAAACGTCAAGGTCAAGGTCACATCCGGTCCACTGCTAGATGTTATATCAAAAATGGTGGCCGTCCAGACGTCCTAAACCTGCAACCAGCACCAGATCCACCAATTTATATCTACTTCACTGGTTACTCAGCCTCGCAACATACGCCACTGGTTAAGAAAAACCTGCAAGTGAGTTATGCACACCATTTTTATTAGTTATGGACAACCGAATTTCGCGAAAATACTACAGCACATGCTAGATTTCAATACTCTACGGGCGTATCAGCAGTTTTGTTTTGCTTGTTGATGCGCTTCTTTGTGACAGGACATTTCCCTAATTGACTGGCCAATCAGAATGAGGTAACTTTAATACTGTACGACTTTGATTCGCGCACATACGCTAATACTCGTAACATGGAAACCATCCAGTCACGAAAGTGGATCTCAGGTAAGGTGTTATGAAACGCATCTGTTCTTGAAATATTTCCGCCAATAACAAGTGCCCCTATGTAGAGTTTATTCGCGGTATCTTCACACTTTTTGAATAAAATCTTAGGAAAATCACTCCATTCTCGACGTGCTTGGTTTTTACACAAATATGTCATGTGCGACACACATTTTATAGCTGCTTGTGTTAATATAAAAATTACTGATTGTCGGGTTAGTTGAACATGTACTTACATTTTATTTATGTTTATTATATTATTTCGTTTTAGAATAATATTAATTAAAACAAAGTGATAACAGGAGTGTTGGTAATGCCTAGTAAGATATAGTTCTTATGCCTATTAAAATAATACTGAGTGCGCACGAATGCGGTGCGTTGTTCAATTGCTGTAGTTTTCTAGACGTAGTTAAGGTTTCTTTGCATGAGGCGGAGGGATATTCTGGAAGTAGAACTTGAGCAGGTCTTCAGAAAAGTTGAATGTACCATGAATGGACTATACACCAGGTTCGAATGATAAAAGTTTTCTGTGGTTAACGGTGCTGGACTCCAAAAAATAGATTATTTTATAATTGTTCTAAATATTGTTCAACTCATACGCATTGTATGTGAAGACATTTTCCTAAAAAAAAACTTTGCACTTTAATTTCTTTAATAATTTGATTTCTAATAAAAGAAAATTTCTATTTTGTTGCAGGCATAGTTAGAAATACTAACTAAATTGTGGAGGCGAAAAAAATTTACAACATAAACTAATGCCGTGGGTTACTGCTTCACATAAATGTAATAATCAAATTACTGTTCCTACATTAAAAAAAGTTAAAAATGCAAAAATATCGTTATATTTTCAATTGTTTATATATATGATTTTTTTTGTGATCTACATATGTGTCACACTGTAACCCACAGGATTCGTTTACGTTGTAAATTTTTTTAATCTGTTCAACTTAGTATTTGTTATAATGGCTGCAACGAAACAGAAGAATTTTGTGTTTGACGTCAAATTATTCAAAAAAATATAAAGTGTAATTTTTTTTATCGAGGAAAATGTCATCACATGCAATGCGTACAAGGTGAACAATGTTTGGTACAAATGTAAAGTTATTAATTTTTTGGTGTCGAACACCTTTAAGTGTTTAATTTCCCAGAGAATTGAGTTTCATTGAAGAAACCCGTGCTACAAGGCCAGGGGATACAGGTCCAACCAAAAGAAAATCTCTCCGTATAGTTGGGGTGGCATGTGGTTTGCCATGTACTCCATCTTACCTCGTCCTTCTCTTCGCCACGAGCTGCGCGCTGCGTGTCATTTTCGCGTGCGTCACGCCACGCGGTGCGTGAGACGTTGCGTATCTGTCCGGGGCAGCGCTTGCGGTGAAATGTGGCCGGACTTTCGCTTGTAGCTTCCCTCCGTCTTATCCGTTCGTCCTTCTGCCTTATCCTTCGTGCGTTTTTCCACTCAATACCACCCTCCCGGGTGTTCCTGAAACCATGTCCCTTAATAGTGAGTAGGTATTACGGACGTAATTTCTGTTTAGTCGTTGTTTCCGCGTTTACCCCTATCTCAGCAAATATACATTCTGGCAATATAACGTTTTTGCAGGAAAAATAAAAACCAACTATTCAAGCTCATACGGTTCTGATTTATCATATTAAGTGAAGTCTAAGAGGGGAAAAATCATGACATTTGTAAAAAAATAAAAATAAAAAAAAAATAAAAAAAAATCGAATATTTAGAGTCAGTGAGTGAGGTCTTGATAGGCGATGTGAGTCTGGATCAGCGCCGGAATGTAGGGGCGGAAGAAACGGGAGATCCCCGAGAAAACACGCCGACAAGCGGCATCGTCCGGCACGATTCCCACATGGGAAAATCATGGAGCATCCCCGCCGGAAACTGAATCTTGTTCGCGTAGGTGGGAGTCGAGTATTCTAACCACTACACCACCGCGGCCCCTACGAGTACTCGAATTTTCATATTTAAACTTGATTGTGAATTACTGCAAAGCTAGTAGCAATTTTTTCACTTTAGGAACGTATACATTAGTAGGAGCACCAGATTTTCGCGAAAATATTTCAGAACCAGTTGTATTTCCTAACCGTGTAACTCATATCTAGTCTCGTGGTTGGATCATTTACATGATACGCGTCTTTGCTGTCGGTCCACGAATCAGACATGTTACGCTATCAGAGTACTTAAATTCTGATTGGCTAAACGAGTTCGAAAATTTCTCCTCACAAACACAAGTGGGCAATGGGAAAAAGAAAACTGCTGATGTGCCTGTATGTTATTAAAATCGAGCGTTTGTGGAAATCTTTTCGCGAAATTCAGGACAGTCCTACGTATTAGCAATGGAATTTAGAAACGGAAGCTAGTATTCAGATATCAAACATTTCTTGAATGCTATTCGTTACCAGACACCGCCCAGAGAAGTTATTAATTTGCAGTTATACGACTGAACCAATGCGTTCTGTTTGGAGGCGTGGGAACCCGGCCCTTAACACTTTCATGGCCATGTGGGCATGTGATACGGGAAAATTGTATTTGCCCAGTGATGTACACCCTGAAGCTCAGTGCCCAATCACCTTCCCTGTTTATAAATGATTCGTTAACTGTACTACTGCTATACGGCATGGTCCACTTAACGTGGATACCCCCAACATTTCCGGAACGGTTGCATATCGAGAAATACTGTTTTTGCTAATTGGAATAACGTACAATTCGCAACACACCAGCCAGAATTACACGTTCTTCTGTGGTTATTGAAACGGCTAGGCCGAAAAGAAAAGGACGCCGGGAATTACTGAAACAAAGAAAAATAACACTGTAAGCAGACGGGGAAGATTAACAAAACCACAAAATGGACAAAACAAAACGTTACAAAAAATACCATTCGCATAAAAATATTAACTATAAACCTAGTAGTTTAAGAAAGAGAGGAAGAAATATAGCCAATGACACGAAAGTATAAAATTCTGAAATATAAGTATGAATATAAGAGACTGATGATGGTATTGGCTTTAAGCGTTCGTGTCAAAGAAGCGTAGAAAATTCTACAATTAAGATTACCCACAAGACAAAAAGGACACAAATGCCTTGCTATGAACTACATCGTTCTTTTATATCATTAATGAGCAATCTGTCCACTACCGTGGATACTGTTACAAAACGTTTTAACTACGAACTATTAATTATGTCAATATATCAAATCTGTCCAATTTTGGGACTTAAATAGTGTCGAAATCTAATTAATTCTGGTATTAGAATTATGTAAATCGTAATTAAACTTGAAAATTATAAATTTGGAATAACATATTGTTTATGAGTAGAGCCAAAAAAAAATTCGCGTGTTCATTTCGGGGAAATATAGAATTCAAAAATGGTTGTGTGTGTGTTAATGTTGCGATAAGTAAATGCGTTATTTGCCACTTCCTGGAGAACCCTGAACCAATAATAAATTAGTAGCAAAATGTAGGACCAATCATAGCCTTTCACGTAGACAGCAAGTGACCAATAAGTAGTTGATAGCTGCAAAATTGCACATAAGACTGCGAAGTCTAGCCTGTAGATTTTAAAACAGCTAATTTTTCATTACACTATTTATAAGGTTATACATTTATTCGAAACTGTAGCTTCACATAGCTTAGTCAACAGCGTCGTTAACGTACATGTAAGACGAAGTACGATCTAGTGTCACCGGATATTTTGTTGAGAATAAGGAATTTAGTTCCAGAGCCATGCTACAAAATAGGCGGGAACAAAATGTGTGAGTGTTCAATAGTCCTGTCACGTATTTTATGAACGACCCCTTAAAAGGGATGCTAATTATTTTCCCGTGTATTCTAAATGGGGGAAAAAAAACATTCCACGCTACCAAGAGCGGGTAAAAAGAGAAACTTGACTCTCAGGAACAATAAACAAGTGTGCAAATTATGGTTTTATTACAGTGGGTTCTGACGTTAAAGAACAAACGCAACCCGACTTTTTTTCGTGCTGATTCTCGAAACGGCTTCATGCGTTGCGAAGCTCTTCAACAGTCATGGGTTTTCTTCAACTGGGCTTTATAAATCTCTTTACTCGCCAGTGACATGCCCGTCTGCGAGCGATAAGTCATTTCAGAAGGAGTTGGTAAGACTTTAAACCAATGTACATTTATTTATTTTAGGTTTGCAATCGAATAACAGTTTATTAGTCACGCACGGGTGAACTTCCAGCAAAGAACCGACCTACAAAGAAACAAGCACCGAATCGTGTGCCAACTGGCTTGAGGGATAACTGGCTTAACGAAATACACGGTAAACTGAGCACTTTTTAAAGCTCTGCTTATGATCTGCTTGTATGCACATTTTGTATATATTCGCCATTTGTAAAATTAACGTTGGCATGTAACTGTTCACTTTATTTGTGCGCCTGTCGAGTGAAACTGTGTAAAATAATTACATAACGTTACACTTATACGGATTAAAAAAACTGAAAGCAGAATAAATAATTACTGTATTCATGAAAGTTAACCTAATACTTTTAATTCATCGTTAGTGACTGAAATATTTTTCCCGCAATAGTAACAAACTTTTTTGGGCGATTGCCATTCAGTGTGCTGGTAAAATATTTGTAAGTAGGAGCAGTAATATTTTTAAAAGGTTGATTTAGAAAATGTTCTGTTCGCTGTTAAAGGCCTATAGCTACCTGCATGAATCGTTGGCAATAATTAAAGTTAACTGTCGTGCATTTGTACAGTGCGATGAATGCTAGGGTAGTCAAGTTTACCCGCGAACAACCGTCGTCTCACATCATGTGCAGTCTTGTCAGATGGAGTGAGTGAAGAGTTAGTGAAGTGGTTTGGGCGGCTCCTAACATCGAGGGTCTTGAGAGCCGATGAGGATGAAGTGAGGTGAGTATGGAGCAGCGCCGGAATTATGCAGCAGGGGAAACGGAATATCCCCGAGAAAATTCGCGGACCAGCTGCATCCTATGGCACGATTCCCACTTGTGAAAATCCGGAGTGAACTGGCCGGGGATTGAGCCCAGTTCGCCTTGGTAGGAGGCAGGCAGTCTAACCGCGCAGCAACCGTGGCCCCCTTGTCAGGTGTAGCCTGACTTCACACACAGACAATAGCCAATAAACTAACGACACCTGCTCGATCATTCATAGTTTTGTGAATTATAGGGTGATAAATAACAAGAATTTTGCATGTTGGTATGCATTGCTTGTTGCTTTATTTAGAAACGTTGTTACTGTTTATTTTTACCAGGTTGCATACAATACAAAGACAGTATTTTAACCATCTTTGTAGCTGGCAAACAGTTGACTCAAAATTATTTGTATTCTAGGCACGCATGTTATTTTGGACATATTATTGCTTCTAAATAGTAACTTTCTTGATGTATATGGGTGAGAGAGTGAAGATATTTAGGTGGCTCTTAACAGCGAGGTCTTGTGAGCCGATGAGGCGATAAGGTTAACCTCTCAGACACCGCGCCCCCTCTAATTGTATATCAAAAGACTTTAGATCAAATCCTTTTCGCGATTAGTTGGTTTCAACGGCTACGTGTCGTAGGATTTCTGTCCGCGATTAACAGAGAAACCATACGGGAGCAACCTATTTCTGACTGGCCAAGACAAATACTACTGTATATAATAGAAAAGTCACTTATACACTATTACAAGTCACCGGTCTGGATTTCTTCCCTTGCCCCGTCTCGCTCGAGCGAGCGAATTTGTGTGCCGAGGTTAGTGCGATAACCTGAGAAGTGCGCGGCGATTAACAAAGGCATGACGATGCGTGTGCCAAATAATCGTGCGCTCCTTAGCTTCAGCGGATTTAATTTCAAGGGTTATCTTTGAAAACGGTTCTGATCATCGCCATGGCGTCTCTAAGCAAGACTCCAAGTGTGGGACACCTTCTATATCGGGCCAGAGAGACTGCTGAAGCCGCTCGCTATGGGGCCTCCGAGCTGATAGTTTAGATTTTGGAGGATTGTGCGACCTTAAATGCCAGGTGCGTAGCGGGCGAAGGGGCGAGCCAGCGGAGCGACAAGTAGCGGCGAGAGTGACCAGAGAGAGTGAGGTCTGCGCACTGCGAGCATCGCTATAGTTGAGAGTGAGACTGACAGGAGGGACTATATAACTGGATACGTGTGACAGACATTTGGAGTGATGTGAACAGACAGATAGATATGTGTAAATGATGACTGTGAACTAAGTGAATGTAATCAATAGAGACGTTGAAACGGACTTGATAAGAATTGAGATAGACATTAAATACTGTGCTCACTGAGAATAACAAGAGCCCATAGAGAATATAGTTTAATGTTTCATATTTTAGCCGTGTGAATAAATTAAAAATACATTTAATTTATAAAAATTTTTAGATGCTTATCTTTCACGAACGCGGATACACCCTTCTGGCATATTGTAACAATACAGTAATCAAAGACATACAACTGGTTCGCCCATAGTTTATAGCAATCTACCCTGTGTGGAAAATTTTCTCGCGAAATTCTGGTTTCTCGACTCGTCTGTGTAATTAATATAGGGGAAGTCCCGTAACGCCGGACGGCACCTAGTAACGGATACTCGTACTATCTCGGCAAGTCGCAACGCGTTCGTTTCAAAACAGTTGAAAGGGGCGCGGGGGAGCGTAGCGATACACGGTTGCGGGACGCGGTTTGTCAGTGACGCGCGAGGCCAAGTTGGGAGAGGTCGATTGCTGCTTTTGGCGGGAATACACTGAGTCACGTAAGATCGAAGTGAGTGTTACTGCTATGTTTTTGTGTTTAAATGATTATGGTTGTTATTATTACACGTAGTGTTCCATAAATATTCGAATTTTTTGAAAGATTTTGTTGATTTCCAAACAAGTTTTGGTAAAAACACGTAATTTTTGGGGATTGTTTGTCCCCTGGTACCGGACACAAATTCATGTTTAACGCCGGGCAGTAAACAAATTGTTTTTTCAGGCTATTATGTACATTTTTATAATAATTGTTGTACGTTGTTTTAGAGGATAGTTGAACGGAGAGAAATCGAAATGGAAGAGACGAGAAAGAAAGGAAAATGGGACCAACAAAGTTTACAAACTGTGATAGAAAACGTTTTGTCCAAAGAAATGAGTTTCAGAGAAGCTTCGTTGCGCTACAACGTTCCAAAAAGCACTCTACATGACAAAACATCATTATCGAATCGTGGACAAGAAGTAACGTTGCAACCAAAGATCGGTAGATTCAGTAACACCTTCTCACCTGAGTACGAAGACGTTTTAGTGGAACACGTAAAATATTTGTCCAATATATGTCTGCTGCTGATAAGAAAGGAGTTTCTGAAGTGAGCTTTCGACTTCGCTGAAGCTTTGAAGATTCCTCATCGATTTAATAATGAGAAAGGTGCTGCTGGTAAGCATTTTTACTACGATTTCATGCAGAGGCATTCTGACATATCGCTGATAGCACCAACAATCAACAGTCCCAAGCCATCGACTAGCTTTGATCCAGATGTTGTCCAGATTGTCCATAGTTTGTCGCCATTGCCAGATGCTGCCAAAACACGATCAGTTGCTTGGGAGCGAAAATGTGAAAAAGATTGAAAGTTAAACTTCATAACCATACAAAATTGCTGTTGAAGAAAAAGATAATGAAAAGAACGTTAAGGACAAAAATAAAGGAATGGAAAATAAGATTAGAACAGCTCTACAAGAGAAGGGGAAACGAACCAAAGGTTTAAAGGCGAAAGGAAAAAGTGGAGATAAAGCAAAGAAAAAGGAACCGTTAACTCAAACATCTGACATAGGAACTACTTGCGTAGTGTGCTTAAAGGACAACGACGAAGACTGGATACAGTGCCCCAGCTGCCGTGGGTGGGCTCATTAAGAATGTGCAGACATCCCAGAATGTTCAGATGTATATATATGTGATCGATGCGCGATGTTTTGAAGATGTCAGGCGCTGGGGACTCTAAGGTAAGTCCGTATGGTACTATATGCCACTTGCAGTGATTGCAACTTATTTTACCAAAGTTTGATTTAAGTTTTTAAGTTAGTTTATGAATAAATTGCATTTTTGTTCATTTATTTTGATTGTAATCCTTGTTGACGTAGTAATATCATAAATAAAGGTAATTTCTCGAAGCAGGTTATTTTTATTGTCTGAAAACCTTACGCATCCGCCACTAGGGGACTTCCCCCTATTTGATTCATATTAGTTTTCTTTGGTACGTTCTGGGGCAGGAGTCTGGTGGCAACTCCGGCTGCAACTAACCACCATATTCTTTCCGGCTGCCAAATTGTCCACCATCTTGTTTCCAGCCACCATATTTTCCGCCATTTTATTTTCAGCTGCCTTCTTGTACATAATCTTGTTTCCAGCCACCTTCTTGTTTCCAGTTTCCATCTTGTCTATCATATAGTCCACCATATTGTCCACAATCTTGTTTCTTTCCACCACAGTGGATTAAATTTTTCTTAGTATTCTTTTATGATGCTCTTCATCCCTTTTTTTCTCGTGCTCTCGCTTTTCACTTTTGTCACCTGCTGATTACTTATTCTTTCGCTCGTGTTACACTCCCTTGAACCGCCATATTTGTTGGTCTTACACATTTTTTTAAAGGTTGTGTACGACGTAGAATTAACATCATATTTTGTAGGACTTGTAGTCTACTTTGTTCGACCCCGACCTCTTAAAGTTTATAATGTGCAATCATTCCACCTTAATGTCTGACTTCTTGGGTTTCATTTTCTCATGCTCTATCATTCCATGTCATTACCACCATCTTTTTGCCCAATCACGTATGCTCTGTCATTCCATGTCAGCTATATGGGATTCATATGTCTAAAAAACCAAGCGTTCTGCGGACAACTTTTTTTTTGGTTCTGTTATTCCATGTCATCATCGCTATCTTGTTTCCCAATTACTCACTTTCTTTCGAATCCATCATCTTGGTTTTTATTAGCTTAAGCCGCCAGGCCAGCTGCCAACAACACCTTTTTTTATTCTCTGTCATTCTATGTAATCGTTGCCATTTTGTTTCCCAATAAATTACCATCATACGAATTTGCCATCTTGGATTTCATTTGCCTAAGTCACCAGGCGAGCTGCCCTCAACACCTTTCTTTCATGCTCTATCATTCCATGTAAACCATCTTGACATCACACTCTGTCATTCATTTTCACCTTAGAAGCCTGCTGATAGCTCGGTCCCCTCGAACCTCCATCTTTGTTGAAATTGTAAAAATTTCCCCAGTCATGTCGGGTCATTGAATATTTTAAACCTTGCATTGGACTTAGAGAAGTTCCATTTTCGTGCAGGACTTGCAAAAATATTCCCTTGTTTAGGGGACTTGGAATATGACATGCGTCAAGGGACTATGAATACATTACCACTCACACTGAACTTAGAAAAATTTTATACCCTATGTTGAAAATGGAATATTTCCCACACTCTTTAAGATATGCCACTCATGCTAGTACTTGTAAATGTATAAACATACTATTTCATTCCTGTCGGTATACGGAAATGAGAACGTACCATAGTTCAGAAAATAATTCAAACCTGACTTTACATAAGATAATCTAATAGGGCTCCGAAAAAGTAAAACCTGCCACAGTCTATACAAATAGCTAATCTACCACAGTCTAAATTAAAATATTACCTACACTAAGAAAACCTATCCCAGCATGTCTCGCAACATACCAACCACTGCAAACTAAGAAAAAATGCAATCATAAAAACTAACTCGATCATTCTAATACACCAAAACATCTATGCAAGCTATTATACATCCCAGGAAAACCCAAAACACACAAGATTTCGACCATCTGTCAAACATACATATACTAAACTACCAAACAACAGAAAATTCTAACCAAACATAACTTAACATACAATAGTCCAGATAAAAATCACTCTGCTTCTTCCCACATGTCCCCTACAATTATTATTTTAGCCAAGTTAATAAGGAGCATAGAGACTTTGGCTCCCATGTTACGAAATATTAGAATTTTTGGTGCTTAATTTTGAACTCCATATTCATTTGAATATAAATATTTACATTTATGAGGTCCTTATAAACATCTCTTTCATGTAATTGAATAAAAAATTATCGTGAATTATGGCTTTAAGAAACTGTTTTTATATTCACTTGCAACTTAACTAGAAGCCTACATGCAAGTGTGTAGTGTAGAAGTGCCTATAGTTAGTAATTATGAGGAATGTAATTTCAAATATTTGTTTCATTGAGTGTTTATTTCGCCGTGAACATCTTCTGGATAAAAGATACTGTGTTAAATTTGTAAAATCGTAAATATTTTTAACTGTCACAATGGGATTTAATACAACTTTAATTGTTCTCCCAGTAACCCTTTGTTACTTTCACCGTTTCAGATGTATAGGTATTTAGTCTCCCAGGGGAACACTGTCGAAAATTTATCTCCGGACTTCGAGCAGGTGATAACGGACTTCAAGAACGAAAATGAGATTTCTTCGCCCTCGGAAACACGTGCGCCGCGCGCAACTTCAGGCACGGCGAATCCGCGAAGCTCTATTAATATTAAGAGAGGCAGAACCGAACGAGCTGGCGGCATGCGAGATGTCTGACGTCAGATGGTGAAGAATTTATCGCGTCGNGGCACGGCGAATCCGCGAAGCTCTATTAATATTAAGAGAGGCAGAACCGAACGAGCTGGCGGCATGCGAGATGTCTGACGTCAGATGGTGAAGAATTTATCGCGTCGGCGGCATGCTGGGCGCAGCGGAATCACCCGTACGAAGAGCACGGCGATGGATCTCCGCGGCGCAGGAGAGAGAAACGGAAGCCGCGCGCGACCTTCTCAGCTCGCAATAGAAATTGTGTGGTCCCACGCCGTAATTCGTAGCTAGGTGCCCTTTCCGTGAACCCGTTGAGCGCGCAAATCTCCTGACGGCCAAGAACGTCCAAATTCCTGCGTTAAAGTAACTGTTCTTCTCCTTGATGTTTCCTTCCGCTCATGCCCCTAAGAATCGCACAGATAGCCGGTCGTTCGGTCGTCGTTTTAACCATTTCAAAACCACTTCAATTTACGGTTACAGATGTTGCAAACAAACACGTTCGGTAATGCGTGGTCGATACAACACTCGCTTCGTTGTCGCAGCCTGATGAGCTGCAGGCTATTTGTTCGGCTGCAGTTATATGAACCAATTATGAGCTAGGCCGGTAAGAAGGTTTGCGAATGTTTTNCTGTAGGCTATTTGTTCGGCTGCAGTTATATGAACCAATTATGAGCTAGGCCGGTAAGAAGGTTTGCGAATGTTTCACCGACAGGTGAGATCATTTGTAAATGAGCTTCGCAGCGTGCAGTTCAGACCAACAATAACCACACAATAACCACACAATAACCACACAATNTACCGACAGGTGAGATCATTTGTAAATGAGCATCGCAGCGTGCAGTTCAGACCAACAATAACAACACATGCATAGTCTACACAATTGTGTACGCTGGATCTGAATGGATTAAGAAACGGTACGATATTTTCCGAGCGGTGTCTGCTCACGGAAATTTTCAAGAATTGAGTTTGCCCCAAATCGTAGTTTCAGTTTTTTGTTCCTGCTATTAATGTCCATTTATTATAAAGTCGAAAACGGCTAAAATAAGTATTTCACAATTATTAACTATTTATTGGAGCCACGGTGGCACAGTGATTAGAATACTCGCATCCCACCAAGGCGAACCGGGTTAGATTCCCGGCGGGGTCGCTCTCGAATTTTTTTCACATGTTGTAATAAAGCCAGACGATGCCGCTGTTCGGCGGGATTTCTCGAAGATTTCCCTTTCCCACCACCCTTTCTTTCCAGTGCTGCCCCATACTCACCTCAATCACCCTCACCGGCTTTCGAGACGTCGCTGTTAAAAGCCGCCCATTTCTCTCCGCTCCCCAATTATTTGTGCGTAGGGGCACCCGATTTTTGCGAAAAGATACCCACGCATGCTAGATGTTGTTACTCTACGGACACACCAAGAGTTTAATTTGGCTCATTTGCCTTTTGTCTTTGTCAAAAGACGTTTTATAACTCGAGTGGCCAATAATAATTAAGTTACTCCGATACAGTTACATCTGTCATTCCCGGGCAGAGATAAATGACGCATATCACGTAAGTCATCCAACCACGAGAGTGGATTTGAGAAACGATAATGAAATACAACTGGCACTGAAATCTTTTCGCAAAAATCGGGTGTCACTAGTGATGAGTAGAGACCTGAAGAATTCGCAAATTCATTTTATAACAAGCTAGAATTCAAAATACTTTAGCCATTGGTGCACACGGTGTTTGACACCTCCTGGAGAACGCCGGCCTAATCGTTGCCTTCCACTGTGACAGCAGACAACCAATGTGCAGTTAATATCGGCATACTTGTACTTATGACGGTGCAGTCTAGCCTGCAGGTCATTGACCTCGCGAATTTTTCAGGCCTTTACTTATGTAACTGCCCGCGAATTATGGACGATCAAAAGACCAAAAATTTTAATTATGATTGGCTCACTTATGTAACAGACGTTCTTCGCACAAAGACAAGCGGCCAATAGCCAGAGGAAGGCTGCAATTGTGCACATAAGATATTGAAGTCTAGCCTCCGCGTAAATCTTTTCGCGAAAAACAGGTGGCCCTTCATATTTGCCACTTGAATTTGAGAAAACATTTTATAACTCGGGTGGGTGATCAGAATTAAGTTACTTCTTATAAAGGCTATTCTATAGACAACCCTTTCTCTCGCCGAGTCCTATAACTTGAAAGTTGCACAAAATGTGGCTTTAATGGTCTGCGATGTAGATAAAAGAGTGAAGGGAAGATATTTGGGCGGCTCTTAACATCAAGGTCTTCAGAGCCGATGAGGGTGAAGCGGGGTGTGTATGGAGCAGCGCCGGAATGAAAGGGCGGGGGAAACGGGAGATTTCCGAGAAAACCCGCCGACCAGCGCCATCGTCCTGCAATCCTGGGGTGTCCCGGCCGGGAATTGAACCCATTTCGCCTAGCTGGGAGGCGAGTAGTGAAGACAACAGAAAACAGCGTCCAGTAAACGTGTGTTAAGTCGCTATCGATAGACTATTTCGCGGTAAACAACTGCTGCCAGTTAAATGAAGCAAAACTGATTTTTATTGCTCCCGATATATTACTTAGTCATTTCTGAACAAAAATCTTCGTTCGTTACAACGGCTCAAACAATATTAATAGGGGCAGTGATATTTCGCGAAAAGATTTCCAGACAAGATACAGTCCAAAGAACTGTAGGATCGTCGAGCTTCTTTGACTGGCTAAAAAATGTTCTGGCCCATGTTAAACGTTTGCACACGAATCACGAAGGTTCAAAGTCGGACATACTTAGTCCTGAGTGGCTCAGTCAAGGACGGACACGGCACCAGCAGCCAATGGAAGTATAACAACAGCTGAGGTGTGTATATAGTATTGAAGTCTACTGTGCGCTCCGATTTTTACGCGAAAAGTCACTGGCCCTAAATATTATTAATAGAGGCGATGATATTTCGCGAAAATATTTCTAGACAAGGTATATTTCAAACCACTATAGGGACGTTTACCTTCGTTGAACGCATGCATTGTGCCTTGTCATCTATCAAATGCTTACCCGCGTATCACAGAGAGTTACTACCGAAGTTACTGCATTCTGAGTGGCGCGGTCAGTTGGGGAAAAGTTTTCTCATGCAAACATCAGCCAATTAAATGAGGGACAAGTAACTGATAGTGTATGCGTAAAGCTTTGAAATCTATTGTATGCTTACATCTTTTCACGAGAAATCACTGGCTCTGGATATTACTTATATCTATAGCAACATGTTTTTTGCGAAAATATTTATGCGGAGGCTAGGCTTCAATATCCTATGTGCACAGTTGCAGTCTTTATTTGGCTATGTTTTATAAGTGAAGCAATTAGAATTAAGTTTCTTGGGTACTGACCGTCCGTGATTTTAAGGATTTAACATGATTTTATTAATCCGCTGTTTTCGTTAGGCGTCTTGCCAAATGAAAATTGGAAAATCTGTATTTGACTGGGAACGAAAAATTTACCAATAATGTTACATCATCACTAGGGAAACCTGTTTTTCTCGAAAAAGATTTTCTCTCAGGTTGGACTTTAGCAGACTGTGTGCACACTTGCATCATTAATTTTATTATTGGCCGCGTGTAGAGAACCACCAAATTTGCGTTGTTATATGGTGACAACTTAAATTTAAAATACGTGTACCTCTGCAATACGTTATTCATTGGACCATACTTTATTTGACACGACCTGAATAACTCTGTACCAGTAAATGAACACTTCACAATCTTGTGCACCAATCAGTGCAGTTCGGTCTGAAGGGCGGGATTTCACATCTATGCAGCAGCAAATGGAGAAACAGTCCAGTCTCTAGTACATACAGTACTGTGAAGTTCAGACTGATGCCACACAATAAAGTGAATTTTCTACACCTCTACCCGCCTGCGTTTTGTGAGAATAAATATTCTTACATAGCAATAGGAAAAAAAATAACTTAACTCCGATATTGAATATTTGTGAATCCCTGGTAGACACCCGGGCTGAGTAAAAATTATAATGATGTAACAACCAGAGTGAATCCGAGCTAAAATATTCCCCAATAGAACTACTCGAGGGAACTTTTCGCAACGAAGAGCTGCACCTAATATGTGATTTTACACAAAGTTTACCAACCCATATAAATAAATGAATATCTTAATGTTTAGCCCTCAATAAATTATTTTAAACACGCATTGTCTTTTACTAAATAACATTGTTCATTTGGTTAACGGTCTGTTATGTTCATTGAATGTCAGGCCAAACTAAATAATTTAGATCCTTCTCTAAAACACTTTATTCGTTTATTGTGCTACTTCTTTCTCTTACTTTTTTCAATCCTAACCATGAACGAAATAGTTCCAGTAGGAAGCCTATAAAAGTTTTTTATTTTTAAAATAATTAGTTAAGCTATAAAATGTGATATCGATTAAGCCATTAGTTAAATCTATATTTTTTCTTGAAATTGGTTATCTACTTTATCTTCCGCAGTAAGTTATAAATACAAACTCAAATTATGGTTTATGTTTACAGGACTGCTTGATTATCGAGGACAGCCTGAAGACGATTAACAGCTTGAAGACTGAAAAACTGCTAGAAGTCTCATACTGTCCGAAGAATGATGAAGAAAATGAACTAAGCTGATTCCTAATTTGAGAGTCAGCTAAAATGGCGAGCAGTGCATATGATGCGATATGCGAAAGTACACAGTATTACTTCCGCTTTAATCTGCAATATATATATGCATTGTTTAAGACATTGTTGTCTTATTATATTAATGAGTCTATATTTTTATTATTTAATACTATATTTTATATAACATTATAAAATGAAATTTATTGTGTCTCTGCTTGATCCAAATATAATGTTAAGAAACCCACAATACACATGTGAAAAGTCAGAGTATTACTTATAAGCACCTGTTTTTCGCGAAAAGAATTCAGGACAAGTTGTGTTCCAAAACACTTTGGTTCAGAGCTACTTACGTGATTTGAGCATTTGAACCGTTACGCTTCTTATCTGTCTGCTTGCGAATCACGGATGATAAGTATTGGAGAAACGTTTATTTTGATTGGCTCACTCATGTTACAGAAACACTTCGCACGAAGACAAGTGGTCAAATAGTCAAAGGAAAGCCGCAAGTGTGCACATATGTAATTGAAGTCTAGCCTTCGCGTAAATCTTTTTTCGCGAAAAACAGGTGGCCCTAAGTATTGTTAGGAATGCGGTTTTTTATGAACCATACATGGCGGTTCATTGGCCACGCTAGGTTCTGCAAACTATCTTTGCTGCTAAGTATACATTATTGAGTGTGCTACCAGCTATCAAAATACACAAATGAAAGTCTAATGTTCTTGCAACAAAAATAATACTATTGTGCCATTTATTTAAACTTTTATGCGGCAGTAAATTTGATGAAATTGTGACAAGGTAATAATGTTAACCATTTATATAGTATTTTATTATTATAATTAAAAATTTTAATTGAGGTGTTAATTTTTATAAAGCCTATAAGTAGGTCCAGTGATTTTTCGTGTAAAAATCGGAGCACACAGTATACTTCAATACTATATACAAACCTCAGCTATTGTTATACCTCAATTGGCAGCAGATGCCGTGTCCGTCTTTGACCAAGCCACTCAGGACTAGGTAACTCTGACACCGAACCTTCGTGATTTGTGCGTAAACGGTTAACACGAACCAGAACATTTTTTTAAGCCAATCAAAGAAGCTGGACGACCCTACAGTTTTTTGGACTATATCTTGTCTCGAAATCTTTTCGCGAAATATCACTGCACCTACCTATAAGTTGAGACCTGAAGAATACGCGGATTCATTTTTAGACAAGCTAGAATTCAATACACATGTGTTTATAAAACTTTATAGATTGGTCCACGCTGTGTTTGACACCTCCTGGAGAACGCTGGCCCAATCGTCGCCTTCCACTGTTTCAGAAGACAGCGAATGTGCAGTTGATATCGGCATATTGGTACATAAGATTGAAGAGTCTAGTCTGCAGGTCATCGAAATCGTCACTTCAATGACCTGCAGGTTAAACTCTACAGTCTTACGTACAAATATGGCGATATCAACTGCACATTGGTTGTCTGCTCTCACAGTGGAAGACGACAATTGGAGGAGTTATGAAACATTGCGTGGACCAATGGCTAAACATATATTAACACACTGTTTTGAATTCTAGCTTGTCCTAAAATGAATCCGCAAATTCATCAGGTATCTGACTATAAGTAATGTTGCCGCTGCCAAATAATATATAACGCTAAAAATAACACGAAGAAAAACATATTTTAAGCTACTGCGACTTTAAAGAATGTCCATTGTCCAACCAACACAAGATTATACTGAATTATCGCTGTAAAATGGCGTTTAGTAGTGAACAGCGATACTCTTATAAAATTTAACCACTATATTTAGATTTTAAAATATTGTATGAAAACTAAATGTAGCTTACACCAGCTCTCAAGCTTCGCAAACTAGTTTACGTGCATGTGTAAAATATGCATATATTTCTAGTGCATAAATTATATCCACATAACGAAAGAGAACTTCAGCTATTTGACATATTGTATGAATACGCCCAATATGAAAGAAAATCGCACGTGTTGAGAAAGAGCAGTTGGTATGATATTACGTTTCTTAATGAGGAAAACGTGAAGCGCTCAAGGGGAGGGTTCCATTCTTCTCACATTCGTATTTCTTTATTATGTTGGTAACATTTATTTTTGTGACAGAATAATTGCACTTAATTTATTATATGTAGTATTGTTTTTTTAAGAAAAGAAAATACAAGAAAAATTTTAACACTAATGTTAACATCTATTCAACAAAAAGTTTTCTCCCACAACGTAAACACCACATTATTGTTAACAGTCCAGTAATGAGGTAATGTTGTTTCAAACGTATTTATTGTTGCATTTGCATTAATTGTTTTATATTATATTACATTAACATCAACATTAGTTACTGACGGCTCACATATAACCAAAAAAAGTACTGTTGTAGTAACACTAATACTGTTGATACAATTTCAGACATTTTTCTATGCACCAGGTGCTGATTAAGGACCTTAAGTTTATGAAGTTTCGCTACAATGTGTATTTAAACCATACCGACCAATTTTGATAGGTTACTCTTGAGATGGATATAGGAAGAATGAGATTGACAATCCATGTTCCAGGTCAAATGGCAAGAGCGGTAGACGCTTTCAAAGTTCGAGGAAATTATAATTTATTGTCGTATCTGAGAAACAGCTTCAGGGACAAAAATAAATAATGGTTACTAATTATTTAACCCGTAAATTTTTTGAAAATGAATGTCCTATAGATGTAACACACTTCCGTCATGTTGAAAGGGGGCGTTGCTACCCTTATCCCTGCAAAAAAAATGTTACAAAAAAAATTCCTTATTTTTGATTGAAGATTATGAAAAGCATGCAAAATCAGCAATATAAATGTCTTTTGCAAAAATTGTATAACTCTAGCTCTTTTCAAGTAAAAATTGCATGTTTGATTTCACAGAGAAGTGTTACTGCATGCCAAGAAGGCAACCAGTGATGGCTGTTTGCCGGCCTCGCCGTTGTGGTATTTGGACAAAACGTACAAGTGGCTTGTGTCGGAACTGAATCTTTACTGGTTACGTGTAATGGGGTTATTAAGGGAAACGGAATATTGGTGTGCGTCATGCTTTCCTCTCCACACTCATTATCAGTACTGTAGTGAGTGAAGAGTGAAGACACTTGGTCATCTTAACAGCGAGGTGTTGAGCGCATATGAGGCTTATTAAGGTGAGTATGGAGCAGCGATGGAATGAAAGGACGGGGAAAACTGGATATCCCCGAGAAAACCTTCCGACAAGCGGCATCGACCGGCACGATTCCCACATGAGAAAAGTCGGGAGCGTCCTGGCCGGGGATTGAAACCCGGTTCCCCTTTATGGGAGGGGGGGGGAGTACTGTAGTTTCCCTCCCCAACAGAGGAGAGGATTGTAGAATAATAACCCACACTTCACTGTACGTTGCATGCATTCTACTTCAAGTCAACATTGTGAAGAATACGAACTCAGAAACGAGAGTCATTGTACTGCTTTAAGGTGAAGTTGATGGTAATGCACGAAATTATGTATGATTGTACCATGAGAGGTTTCCAGCATGGTGGCAACCTCATCACGAGACCTTCACAACTGTCACTCAGAGACTCCGTGAAACAGGCACTTTTAAGGCATGAGGTGGGTCTGATCACCCGAGGAATGTCCGTACACCAAATACGGAAGAAGTACTGAATGTTGTGGAGGAAACCCCGTCAACAAGCACCCTTGTCATTGCGCACGGAATGGGTGTGTCTTATGTATGGCGGGTTATGCACGAGCAGCTGATGCGTGCCTACCACGTGCGAAATGTACAGGCACTGGGAACAGCAGATTTTGCTATTCAGCGTGATTTTTCGCAGTAGTTTCTGCAAGAGTGCATAGTAGTTCCTCATTTTAATTCCATTGTTTTCTTTACTGACGAAGCTATATTCACGAGAGACGATTATTTTAACAGCAGGAACAGTCACACGTGCAACGATACCAATCTTCATTCAACCGCCATCACAGCCAATAAGCACGGATTTTCTGTCAGCACCTGGACGGGTATTGTGGGTGATCATATCACTGGGCCATACTTGATGCAACAACGATTGACTGGGCACATGTTCTGCCAACTCCTGCAATCTGCATCGCCAGATTTCCTCGAGGATGCGCCGCTCGCAGACCGGCAACGCACGTGGCTCCAACACGAGGGTGCCCATCCACATTCCACAATAACTGTACGTGATCACCTCAGCATGTAATTTCCAGTCGGTGGATTGTAAGAGGTGGGCCTGTCGCGTGGCCAGCGCGCTCTCCTGACTTCAATCCGCTAGACGTTTTTCCTGTGGGGGTTCATCAAATCTCTGGTGTACGACACACCCATAGCATCAGGGGAAGACCTATTAGTCAGAGTTATGGCTGCCCGTGATAAGGTTCAAGATATGCCATGTGTTTTAGAAAGGGTACCTACGCCAGTCTTTCATACGCTCGATTAATTTTTGCAATGAGGTTGGCTGCCACCATTTTGAACATTTGTGTTAAAGTTGCTTATGGTGGTCGACATTTAATTAGTAGTGTAAGAGCTTCAATTTCTCTTCTGATTTATTTACTCCCAAAAGTGAAAAAATCCCACTGAACTGTTATTTGTGCAACTTGTTAATGTAAAAGCACAGAAACAGTTCCGGGAAACTCATTCCTCTACGACGCGGNACGACATTTAATTAGTAGTGTAAGAGCTTCAATTTCTCTTCTGATTTATTTACTCCCAAAAGTGAAAAAATCCCCCTGAACTGTTATTTGTGCAACTTGTTAATGTAAAAGCACAGAAACAGTTCCGGGAAACTCATTCCTCTACGACGCGGCGCTCAGACAGACACCACCGGTTGCCTTCCTGGCAGGCAGTAACACTTCTCTGTGAAATCAAACATGCAATTTTTACTCTTAAAGGGCGATAGTAAGACAATTTTCGTAAAATACATCTATAGTGATAATATTGCCGGCATTTCATAAGCTCTAGTCACAGGGAATTTTTTCTTGTAACATTCTATTTTTGCAGGAATAAGTGTGGCAACACCCCCTTCCAACATTATGGGGGTAGATAACATGTACATGACATTCACTTTATTCATGATTATGGTTTATATAACTAGTTCCTCTTACTTTGTTTCTGTCCTTCAAGTAGTTTCCATAATTTGACAGTAAATGATAATTTTTTTCTCAAACTTCGCAAGCGACTACTGCTCTTGCTGTTTGACCTGGACTATGGCTTGCCTATCTCAATCTTTCTATTTCCACCTCATGAATAACCTATCAAAATTTTCGGAATGTTTTAGATACACGCATATATCTGGCAAGTGTGGCCATTTTGCTAGCAATAAGGTTTTGATCATCTTTATACAGGCGGCTATTAAGTCGCTGCTGTATTCTCAAATGGTTTATTATATATTATGGATGTTGGTAAATATTGTGTATAATAAAAGGTGGACTTTTTTTTCGGAAGAATTACGATGAAGTGTGTGGGCCTTACTTTAATTTCATTTGTTTATTTGTTGAAAAGCATCCATCAATTTCATTCCCAAATGAAAAGAACTTGTCATAATTATAACCACAGAATAGAGGCAATTATAACAGTATAAAACAATACAACAATTAAAAGAACAAAATTTATGCAATCGACTTACAAGCATTAAAATTATTTAGTTTGTAAAGTACAATATATAATAATGCAGCATGCCATACTAGTTGTGTTATGAGTTAGGTTAAAAAAACTCACTAAACTTAAAAATTCTCTGTTTAATAAATTATATATTAATTGGTTTTTAAATTTAGTCAAATTTTGTACTTTATCTGTATTTTTCAGTGTTAGAGGTATGTTATTTATTAAGTTAGTTCCAGTTGGATATGGGCATTTCCGTATAAACCTTTTCTATAGGCAAAGTAATGTAGTTTAAAGTAGCTTCTTTTATTATGGGTATGTAGAGTAATTTAGGGAATAAAGACTATGTTTTAATGTAAATAATGTATGTTTCATATGTGTGTGTATAAAGAATTCAATGTTAATCATCTTAGTCGTACGAAAAGAGGTTTACAAGAAGTTTGAGGTTTAACACCAGCAAATAATCTTATAAATTTTTTGGCAAAATATATACTTGCTTCCATTAACATAAGTAACTACATAAAATAAATGTATATTTAACTATGGTATGCACATTAAAATAATAGAGAGTTAGAACAGTAGAAAAAGGAGATACACTTTTAATAGAACTAATGGTAATACATAAGGAACTTAATATATCACAAAGAGTTTGAATATGATCTTTCTAGTATAAATTATGATCGATCAATAAACCACTTTGGTTTGTTTTTTAGTTACTGCAAAAGTTTATTAATCAATCATATTTAAAGAATTTATAATATGCTCAAAAGAATAATAATTTAATATGAAAAAAAGCAATAAATGATACTAGGAAATATTAAAGGTAAACTTATTAGTAAAATAATCATGTTGCGATTTCCTGCAAGACAGATATTACATAATTAAGCAAATTATCATCTGCAAACATACCTTTAACACAGTGAGATAGGAATAGGGGATAATATTAAGTAATTGTAATAGATTAAAGGGATATATTCCCCGCCATAATAGATTTGTAGTTTCTGTAGCTTATTTGTGCTTTTAAAAATAAAATACTTATATACCCCATATAAACAATTAGCTGCTGACATTACTCGGCAGTACAGACACAACGACTGAAATAGGAATTCGTATGTGTCACAATACAGATTTGCCAAATTATGGCAGAATTAAAATTGTGATGTAATTATGAGTTCGTAGTTCTATTGTCTGGTCAGTATCATAGTGAAGGTCAATAACTAGTTGGGTAAAGGGATACTTTCAGAATTTTCCTTTTTAAAACCACAAAGAATCTAGTGAAACAAGAATTCATTATGGCGGGGAAATTCTAATAGGCTTTTTAACCTCCCCCGGTGGTATGCTCGAAGGCTCATCACAGGACGGCTTACAAACTAACTTATTACCCAACTTAAACAAAAATCCATGCCATACCGAAGGTTCGAACCCAGAACGTCCTACACCGCAGACCGGCGACGCACCAACCAACTGCGCTACGGGAGGTTGACGTGGCGCGGGAAGAATAGGAATCAATATTGAGGCTTAATTTTTTTTTTAAGGGGAAGGTTGGTGTAATATATTTTAAATGGGAAAAGTGAACAGTAGAAAGTCTACCAGTAAACTCGCACGACGGCAGGCAATTTTAGACCTTCGTCGCATTTTCCGCACTGTTTTGCTCATTAATTACACCTGCATGGCGGCCATATTGAATTTCATAAACAATAAGTAATGTTCCTATCTGTGATGTGTTAGCCTACTTTATTATGCTAATAGATCATCCCTGGACATTCCANAAACAATAAGTAATGTTCCTATCTGTGATGTGTTAGCCTACTTTATTATGCTAATAGATCATCCCTGGACATTCCGGTGACAATTAACTCTGTCGACCTCTGCATTAAGCGAACTTGATATTCATCATATTACTTCAAAAAACAAAACAAAATGGAGAAAAAAAAATATCGTTTTCAAAATAGCCAGAAACATCTCATTTAATTTACCCCTTTCTCCCATAAACTGAATCGATAGATAACATATTTAAATGTGTTTACGTAGTTTTACTTTCTTGCAAAAGTGGTTTAATAGAAATGTATTATTCAAAACCAATAAAAATTATTATGTTAAATTGTTATTTAACACTTTTANCAAAAGTGGTTTAATAGAAATGTATTATTCAAAACCAATAAAAATTATTATGTTAAATTGTTATTTAACACTTTTAACAAATGTGCAGTGTTTGTCACCTTTGCTTCACTGCAGGTGTCAATCACAGAATGGGTAAGTATGGAGAAATGAACTGGCGTTGTGGTTCTTTTGATCTGGGCGCACTCACTTGCTGATTTGCTCAGCGATGCTATGAAACAAGCCTTGGGTATGATTGGCTACCGCTTGCTGCGAAAGGTTCCATATTGGCTGGACTCTCATCTGATTGGCGAATGGCTCTGCGACATATCGCTGGCAAGTGCCGCCGTTTTGCTAGCGTATGTTGTATAATATTATTAAGTGTGTCATCCTTTATGTATTAAGTTNCGCTGGCAAGTGCCGCCGTTTTGCTAGCGTATGTTGTATAATATTATTAAGTGTGTCATCCTTTATGTATTAAGTTACTTGTTTAATTTTTTGGGTATTGTTTCTACTCGGAATAAGTGTATCACATTTAATTTTGTAATCACCAGATTGATTTTTTTAATACTTAATTTTAATAACTAGCCTAGTTTATATGTTCTGTCTTATTAAGAATGTAATCATTTAAGTACCAAGTTTGTGCTTAATCTTTGGGGATTGTCGGGNGTTTATATGTTCTGTCTTATTAAGAATGTAATCATTTAAGTACCAAGTTTGTGCTTAATCTTTGGGGATTGTCGGGGCCACGGTGGCTGAGCGGTAAGCCTGCTCCCCTCCCACGAAAGCAAACCAGGTTCAATTCCCGGTTGGGTCACTCCCGGATTTTCGCAAGTGGCAATTGTGCCGGACTATGCCGCTGGTCAGAGGGTTTTCTTGGGGATCTCCCGTTTCCCCTTCCCCTTCATTTTGGCGCTGCTCCAAACACACCTAAATCGCCGTCTCAATCTCCCCACTCACAAACACACTTTGAGTATTGTCTCATATTTGAAATTTTTTAAGTGCAGGTAGTAACAGTCAATGTACACGGCAAATTGTAAACCGAGCGTTGTGATGCATTTTGTGCGTGTTCATGTTTTATTGACCTGTTATTGTAAATGAGTAACATGACTGAAAGGACAATACTATTATAAAGTTTGCTTGTATCACAGAGAATTCCGAATACGACCAAGAAAACTCGCAGAATCGAGAAAAAAACAAGTAAAACTGTTTTCAACAAAGATGTTAACACACAGAGATTTCTGCAGACGAAAGTTATTAATTAATTATTAGAAATCTAAAGAATTCGCGGGTTCATTTTGGGACAAGCTAGAATTCAAGACACGTGCGTTTATGTAACTTTAGCCATTGGTCCACGCGGTGTTTGACACCACCTGGAGAACGATGTCCAATTGTGNTGCGTTTATGTAACTTTAGCCATTGGTCCACGCGGTGTTTGACACCACCTGGAGAACGATGTCCAATTGTGTCCTACCACTGCGACAGCAGACAACCAATATGTAGTTAGTAACGGCATATTTGTACATAAGACTGTTAAGTCTAGCCTACAGGTCATTGAACTTGCGAATTTTTCAGGTGTCTATTAATTATGAATAGTGACATTTGATTTTCGTGAAAATAATTCTACGGAAGTTATATTCCAATACCCTACTTGCACTCCTGTAGTTTCTCTGCCGGTATNGTGTTTGACACCACCTGGAGAACGATGTCCAATTGTGTCCTTCCACTGCGACAGCAGACAACCAATATGTAGTTAGTAACGGCATATTTGTACATAAGACTGTTAAGTCTAGCCTACAGGTCATTGAACCTGCGAATTTTTCAGGTGTCTATTAATTATGAATAGTGACATTCGATTTTCGTGAAAATAATTCTACGGAAGTTATATTCCAATACCCTACTTGCACTCCTGTAGTTTCTCTGCCGGTATTGGCGGGCGTGCTTTCGTCTTAAATATAGTGGCGCTTGATTGGGCCAGTGATAATTAAATTACTATAGTAATGAAATCATCCAATATTGACAGTGGATTTTCGTTATCGTGCCTTGAAATACAATCGACAGGAGATATTTTTGCCAAAATCGGGTGTCCGTAGTGACAAAGTATGTAAGACGCGAAAACACAACGAGTCATTAAATCATCCGTTCATGAAATAATTGTAGTGTTAAAGTGCTGCAGTCGTGTAATTTTTTGGAATTGGCTGTACGTGTTGCTGGCGTGGCGACAGTAATATTAACAATTCACAAACAAAAGTTGCGGAAATTTTCGCTAATGAGATAACCAAGAAGTAAGTAGCACAAAGTCTTCTACGCTTATTCCTTGTTATTCAAAGTACCGGTCATGAGTAATTTTCATGTATTTTTCACGTGAAATACGCCCACGATTGTTGAAACTAACAGAACTCTTGAAAACAAACAGACAGTAAAGAAAGAAGATAATATATTATAGCTTATTCGCGGTTTATTCACACTTTTTGATTAAAACCTTTGAAACGTTACCTCATTTATGTGTTAACATAAGGGTATTTAATTTTTGGTTAAAATAAAATTATATTAATATTATATTTATACATTTTAATATTTCTTTTATAATTTATATTAATAAATACCGAAATAAAATAGGTGTGTTCGTAATGCCTAGTAAGACAATAGTTCCTATGAAAAATATTACAAAATTGAGTGCGCACGAATGCGGTGCGTTGTCCCATTGGTGTAATTTTCTAAAGTTAGTCAATCTTAGTTTGGCCGGGGCGGATGAAACTCCTGGAAGTAGAACTTTTGCAGGGCTTTGGAAATGTCGGAAGTAACGGTGAATGGACTATAATATATGCAAATTAATTTGGACTAGGCAACAACAACGAAGTGACCAGCACAACGAATAACAGAAGCACAAATCAGGGCGATACAAAAATATAACACAAACGAACAAAGCTGCCATTATATGAGAAAATATTTTACGTTGCTCAAATAGAAACGAATTTATTTTTATAACGGAATTCCTAGGTTTATGTATCGTATCCAATAACCACTTGAATACATACTTTAAAACATCTTATTAAACATGTTAACACACTTCTTTAGAGTTTCCGGTCGCCGTTCTGTCCCAGACTGCTTGGCGTCCTTCCACAATATATCTTACATACAGATGCAGTATACATTTTCGAAGAAACAACGTATACTAGAGTACAACCACAGAATACCGAATAATAGAGAAGGTTCCATATGGGCAGGGTTTCTAGCTGGCAAGTTACAATGTAAGCAATTTTGTAGTCTACTATTACAAGACAAACTCTTGGAAACGCAGTTGCGAAGAAAATCCTTGGTAGAACTGCAAACCGCTCGTGTAAAATCTGCAAAAAATATATTTGTGATATGACAAATGATAAGGGCTCGTATCGCAACTTACATTTTTGAGAAGTGGACATATAATAATATTTTTTTCGTTTCGAAACAAATGTGACGAATTAATAACAAAGAAAAGGAAAAAAATATTTCAAAATATACTTCACAAAAATATTTTTTTTTCTTGCGAGCACGGGTACTAGAACCCACGCCCCTTCCGTTGTTACCACACAGCCTTAACTACAAGAACAATGGGTCCGTATAATACAGGCTTTTTTTTAGAGCAACCTTACAAAAGAAATGTTTGTACTATTAAAAACACTTATAAAATTAGAAACCATTTCTCCGTAAAAATTACGCGTTTGTTTTACAGTGTAGTTTATAGATGCTGACTGGCGAACGGCGTGCGTGTCCACACTTTGGTGGCAACTGACGCCATTTTGTTTGTGTGTGCAGCTGGAGTTCGTTGAATTGGCTGCGGTTTCACCTCTGTACTATTACTTACTCTGTGACGCGGATTTGTAACCTCAACAGCAGGCAGCAACGATATGGCACAAGGTTACCTGTCAATCAGTGCAGACAGATCAACATGTCTGACGCCGGGACAAAAACTAGGACAGCTGCCGCAGCGCGGCTCCTGTTCAACAGCGCCACGCGGCCAACAAACGAGCTAGGTAGCAGCACGATCGACTCGCACGCGGGAGAACGCGAATTCGATTCCCGGTCCGAGCACCCAGATTGTAAAAACCACACCAGGAAAAGGCTGGGATGGCACCATCGAGCAATTGCCACTTTAAGGAACTAGGCCGAATATGCATAGGTCTGCATTATTCTTAAAATGTTTCGTTTTAGAAGATATAACATGTACGTTTACAAAAAGCTATTTCACTGGTGTTTGTCGATTCACTACTGGGGCCACCGGATTATCGCGAATAGTATTTCAATCAAATTGTATTTTAGTACAAAGAAACTCAGATCCGTTTTGCCGTTTGGATGGATTCAACTGCTGCGCGTTTTAGGTGCGTGCCCTCAAATCACATATATTTAGTACAGCAGTATAACCTCATTATCATTGGCCCAGTCAACACCACACTATCTTCTGACGAAGGCACGTGGCCAATAACTGAAGGAAAACCGCAGGTGTGCATGAAGGGTGTTGAAATGTAGCTTCCGTGGAATTCTATTCGCAAAATAATCGCGTGGCCCTACAGTCATTCGGCAGAACTTCTCATTACTGCATATAGCGCAACTGGCATTGTTCAACTGGATGTTGCATAAATGTGAAGCCACGTGCTTCCTGACTGAAATGCACGCGACTTGGGCACACAATTGTGAATTTTTTAATACAATACAATCGCAACCCTTTAAAAAAGTGCAGACACTTTGGCGGCTCTTAACAGCGAGGTCTTGAGAGCCAATACGGGTGATTGAGGTGAGTATGGAGCAGCTGTGGAATTAAAGGTTGGGATAAACGGGAGATCCCCGAGAAAACTCGCTGACCAACGGCATCGTCCGGCACGATTCCCACTTGTGAAAATCCGAGAGTGGCCTGGCCGGGGAATGAACCCAGCTCACCTTACTGGGAGGCGACCAGGCTAACTGTTCGGCCACCATGGCCCCAGAAACCTTAAAAAGCCTTAGAAAGTAGCTAAAGTATTAAACAACTGATGTTGAATAAACAATCCGCCAAAAAACTATTGTTAGAACGAAGCCCGTAAATTACGAAAATTCTTTCGGTAACATTTTATACTTTTAGAAGTTGACATCATTTTTTTTTTTTTTCATGACCGCATCACGTGTAACCCAGGTAAATAATTGTCAATTTTGTAATGGAAACTGCAAGTACATAAAGGACTGTATCCCAATAATATACGAGATAAAGTGGAGCGGAGAGCTTTGGGCTACTCTTTACATCCGGGTCTTGAGAGCTGACGAAAGTGAAGCGAGCTCATCATGGAGCAGCATCGGAACGCAAGGGCGTGGGAGACGGGAAATACTTGAGAAAACACGCCGACCAGCGGCATCGTCCGGCACTATTCCCACGTGCGGAAATCCGGGAGTGACCCCGCCCGGAATCGAACTTCGTTCGCCTTGGTAGGACGCGAGCGCCTTAGCCGCTAGACCACCGCGTCCGTAGAAGCGTATAGTCTACAGCGGTACAACAATTAAAGGCAAAATAATGGTTAGAGGCCCTATAATTTGGCGTTGCAGTTTGGCGAGAGACTAGCTGTCACAAAAACATGTGTTAGCTTCATGTATGTCATTGGAGCTCCGCTCATTCGACACGACATGCAGGACTCTGCGCCAATAGTAAACATCTAGCACTCTGGGAGCTTCATCTCGTTTGGCCAAGTCGAACAAGACGGCCAATAAGAAAATGAGATCTGCTTGTGAAAGCATATGATTGTGAAGTTTAGCATGGTCCATTTCTGTAAACGCGAAATGACAGGGTCTCTAATAATATCGTCTCTCATCATTATTTTGCTAATATGAGGTGTTCCCTGTTTTACTTGACCCATTCAGCACTTGCGCACATAATTGCATTCGTAAAACATGCGTAGAAAATTTTTGCTTGTACCGTACATTACGAGGCTCAGTGTCCTGAAAGAAGTGACTGGAAAATTTCGAATATTCATTTTAGGAATCGCTAGACTTCAAACCCATGTGAATTTATGTTATACTCACAATTGGATCANAAATTTCGAATATTCATTTTAGGAATCGCTAGACTTCAAACCCATGTGAATTTATGTTATACTCACAATTGGATCATAGTAAGTCAGACACTCCCAGGTTAACTTGGAGTCAAAAATAGACCTACGAGAAAACAACTGCCGAATCCCGTACCAACTGATCTTAGCTAACTGCTAACGTATGTGTACAGCTTTGACATCGAACGATTGCTCAGATATTATAATTAGAAATCATTACATATATCAAGAGCAACCTGTTATTGGTGAAAATATTTACGCGTATGCTAGACTTCAATACCCTATGTGCACGTCTTGCAACATTCCTTTTGCTATTGGCTGCTTGTCTTTGTGTGAAAAGAGTCCGTTACATGAGTGAGCCAATTATAAATAAGTTGCCCCGATACTGAACGTCTGTGATTCGCGGGTAGACAGATAAGACCCGTAAAAGTTAAAATGATCCAGTCACAAAAATGGTTCAGAACTTAAGTGTTTTCGAACAGAACTTGTCCAAAAATCTTATCGCAAAAAAAAAAAACGCCTTACTGATAGATAAACCTCCTAACGTACTTGGTTTTTATATGGTTAGTATTTATATATCCGAATAAGTAAAGGCTAGGCTCTGTACTTTATAAATAATCGCTTTTATATAAAAATGGCAGTTGTGGTTTTGACATCGTGGTGTGAATTTCGATTTGGAAGTGTACTATCGTCATACCACGACGATGAATTGAGAATACGAAGACTAGCCTTCAATCTCAACGAGCAAGGAGCCATGACCTGAATCATCGCTGCTGACTGTTGTTGGTGCCGATTATGTGATCGAGTCAAAATACTTGTCGAAANAAATTTCGAATATTCATTTTAGGAATCGCTAGACTTCAAACCCATGTGAATTTATGTTATACTCACAATTGGATCGTAGTAAGTCAGACACTCCCAGGTTAACTTGGAGTCAAAAATAGACCTACGAGAAAACAACGGCCGAATCCCGTACCAACTGATCTTAGCTAACTGCTAACGTATGTGTACAGCTTTGACATCGAACGATTGCTCAGATCTTATAATTAGAAATCATTACATATATCAAGAGCAACCTGTTATTGGTGAAAATATTTACGCGTATGCTAGACTTCAATACCCTATGTGCACGTCTTGCAACATTCCTTTTGCTATTGGCTGCTTGTCTTTGTGTGAAAAGAGTCCGTTACATGAGTGAGCCAATTATAAATAAGTTGCCCCGATACTGAACGTCTGTGATTCGCGGGTAGACAGATAAGACCCGTAAAAGTTAAAATGATCCAGTCACAAAAATGGTTCAGAACTTAAGTGTTTTCGAACAGAACTTGTCCAAAAATCTTATCGCAAAAAAAAAAAACGCCTTACTGATAGATAAACCTGCTAACGTACTTGGTTTTTATATGGTTAGTATTTATATATCCGAATAAGTAAAGGCTAGGCTCTGTACTTTATTAATAATCGCTTTTATATAAAAATGGCAGTTGTGGTTTTGACATCGTGGTGTGAATTTCGATTTGGAAGTGTACTATCGTCATACCACGACGATGAATTGAGAATACGAAGACTAGCCTTCAATCTCAACGAGCATGGAGCCATGACCTGAATCATCGCTGCTGACTGTTGTTGGTGCCGATTATGTGATCGAGTCAAAATACTTGTCGAAATGAGAGTACCTCCTATACTAAGAGTCCTTTTCTCATGAGGAAACATTACGACAATGGACACATGCAGTTTATGCAAGGAGATACCATGAATAACTACATCAAGAACTGGAAGGATTCGTCTTTTGAGAGCCAGCACGTGTTGCCGCCAATACTTCTTGCTGCATTGATGGGTGCTGATTCCATAGGCGATTATGATAAGACAGTTAATACTTAACACGGAATAAGTGCTGTTTAACCGGTTCTCGCAAAATATACACTTNTCGCTGCTGACTGTTGTTGGTGCCGATTATGTGATCGAGTCAAAATACTTGTCGAAATGAGAGTACCTCCTATACGAAGAGTCCTTTTCTCATGAGGAAACATTACGACAATGGACACATGCAGTTTATGCAAGGAGATACCATGAATAACTACATCAAGAACTGGAAGGATTCGTCTTTTGAGAGCCAGCACGTGTTGCCGCCAATACTTCTTGCTGCATTGATGGGTGCTGATTCCACAGGCGATTATGATAAGACAGTTAATACTTAACACGGAATAAGTGCTGTTTAACCGGTTCTCGCAAAATATACACTTNAGGCGATTATGATAAGACAGTTAATACTTAACACGGAATAAGTGCTGTTTAACCGGTTCTCGCAAAATATACACTTTAATGTGGAATCGATGATCTTCAAAATAAACGGCCATCAGCTCTAAATACTGATGACCACACAGATCTTGCCACAAAGAAAAGTAAATTTAATAGAGAATACAAAACAAGAGTGAAAGATGACCATGAAAACAGCATAGATGAAAATTAGCATGAAGACATTGATAGTGCTGAAGACGATGGTGATTTTCTCGATTCTTTGGCACATCCCTTTACCACATTTGCTGAAACGAATGACATGAAGAAGGCAGATAGAATACTNATTTTCTCGATTCTTTGGCACATCCCTTTACCACATTTGCTGAAACGAATGACATGAAGAAGGCAGATAGAATACTTTGAGAACACTGACTACATATTTCCCGAAGACCCTATTGAACTTGTTATAGACCCAACATTTCATCGTTTTGCAACAAGGTGAGTATTTCCCGCACATTAGCGAGATATCTTCAATCATTACAGAACTGAAGTTCAGGTATTATATTGCATGATGCGATGAACTGCTTTCTTCTGGTATTGTAATGTGTAAAAATAAGCATAGCAATTTTATAATAAAATCAGTAGTATAATTAATTTGTACAGTATCCTTTAACCCTCAAAACTTTAAAGTGATGCTATTAGCACTCAACNTTTGTACTGTATCCTTTAACCCTCAAAACTTTAAAGTGATGCTATTAGCACTCAACTAAAAACGTAAAGATACGCATACATATTATTACTGAATACATTAAGTATAAGAAATGGTTATGTAGTGAAATCTATAAAAAATTAATTCAGCCAACTTGCACAAATTTAGAGACAGTTGGTGAATGGATATTATTTCTATTCAAACGGGTGGGGACAGACGACAAACCGATTGATCTATCGAGGTAGTGGGATTTATTGTAGGATAGATTATGATTGCGAAACAATTGTGAAGGGAATGTGGAGCGATTTTAGAGCAGGCGTAACAATTTTGGAACGAATGTGGAGCGATTGTGGAGTAGGCTAAGTAATTGCGGAGTGATTGTGGAGTGATTGTGCAGCAATTGCAGAGCAATTGCGTAGGTATTGTAGAGCGATTACTGTTGATTGCAGAGGAGAATTGTGAAGGATTTAAGAGGATGAATACTGAGGGCTGTGGAGGAGGATTGCGGAGGATTGCAGAAGATTGCTGAGGATTACAAAGGAGGATTGCGAAATATGTCTGAGGATTGCAGAGTATTGTTGAGGAGGATTACTGAGGATTTTTGAATATTGATGAGGATTACAGAGGAAAGCAGAGGATTGCGGAGGAATGGGGTGGATTGGTGGGTAGTGCAGAGGATTGCTGAGATTGCGGAGGAGGATTCGTGAGGATTGGGGGAGGAGGACTGTGGACGAGGGTTGGTGAGGATTGGGGAAGAGGATTGCGGAGGACTGCAGAGGATTGTTGAACATTTTGAAGGAGTGGGATTGATCGAAGTATTGATTTCTGAGACGAGTACCTAAGATAAAACTGTTTATCGCCATTGCTTCATTCGTACATTCTAAGTTTCAAGCATTTTAACCAAACATTTTGCGAAATGCATCGACGTATCATAGGCAGTCCAGTTGGAGTCAACGATGGTGCCACTAAAGATGAAATCGGGATGTTCGTCATGATAATGCTACTAAACTAACTCTTCATCTTTATATCTACACTCCAATAGCTTACTGGTCCGAGCTGGTATATAAAATTTTAGGTCAATATTTTACTGTGGATTAGAAATGTTTGTATAATAAAATTAAAGCGCACGCTTGATAATACGCTGTAGAATTTTATGGAAGTAATAAACATAAAAAATATTTCCAGACTGAATGCTGAGAACGTCAATGAAGAGTGTGTGATCTGTCACCTCGCACATCAGACGAAGAACTGTGATATAGCACACTTTTGGCTACATTAATTATCTGCAGAGGACAAGATATTATGCAACTAACAACCAATCACGAGCGAGCAATGTATTGGGTTGCTTTGTTGGGAGAGGATTGGAGGGGGGACAAGCGAACAAGTGTAATCAGCGGAGAAAAAAAAAAGGTGTTGGCGGTGGGGTGTCATTCGTCTGCTGGTTCTCGTGTCTGGTGCTTCTTCGAAATAGCTTCACCAGTTATCCAGCTCCCGATATCCTCCATGTAAGCAATTAAATGTTATTTACAGAATTTTTCGAAATGTTTTAATTTTTTGGAAGGTTGTTAAAAACTTGTTTTAATTTTTGAGCATTTTTANCTTCACCAGTTATCCAGGTCCCGATATCCTCAATGTAAGCAATTAAATGTTATTTACAGAATTTTTCGAAATGTTTAAATTTTTTGGAAGGTTGTTAAAAACTTGTTTTAATTTTTGAGCATTTTGATATTTTTTGGTTTCAAGATCATTCAAGGTTATGGGCACGGAGACAAGGTCATTCGGGTTAAAGTCGCCAACATTCTATATGGGGTCCGTAGTAAGTAACCTACTATATTTTTCTAGTTTTACCGATTGTTCTCGATTTTGCTTTTTTAAGGTCATTGTGTCAAGGTCACTGGCATCCAACATATTGGTCGGAGTAAACAATGTAATTTTTTCCTCAATTGCAAGAAATAATATTTTATTTTTTTGAGTTGCTGGGGAGTTGTGAACTGGAGAAGGTAGAGTGTTAGGGTGCTGGGGTCGGTCCTGGGGATTAGGGTGGTGAAACATATGTTCCTCGATTTTTATTTTTATTATTTGTGATTTTTCTCGATTTTTGATTTGGTTGTGAGGCATCTTGACGGAAGGGAAGGGGAAGGGGGTGATTTTATAGTGGGTGGGGAGTGTTTGAAGTTAACATTATAAGTTCCTCGAATTTTATAATAAAAAAATATTATTTTTTGCTATTTTCTTGATTATTATGATTGCGATAGGGTGGTAGTTGGGGAGGGGGTTATTTGGGCGTTGTGTAAGTTTAAGGGGGGTGGAGACCCGCCAACTAATTAACCAATGAGAAACATTGGTGGGAGTCAGTCGTCTGCTGGATTTTGGTGGAAATGTAAGTTCTTTTAAATATTTTTAAAAAATAATTTCTATTAAATAAGTTATTTTTTATCTTTTTATTAATACTTTAAAGATTTTTAAACCTTTGGGAATCTTACGAGTTTTTGGGGTTTAAGGTTATTCAAGATCTTTGAAACTGGGCCGAGTTCAAGGTCACTGGTAAAGGTCAAGGTCATCAAGTTCCAATATGGCGGTCAGTTTACGTCACAAAATGGTGGTCGGTCGTCTTCGTTTCGGTGCTGGTTGCCATTTGTGACCTATTTAAAATACATTTTGCCTAGAGACCTGAAGAATTCGCGGATTCATTTTGAGACAGGCTAAAATTCAAAACACTTGTGTTTATATAACTTTAGCCATTGGTCCACGCGGTGTTTGACACCTCCTGGAGAACGCTGGCTAATCTTTGCCTTCCACTGTGAAAGCAGGCAACCAATGTGCAGTTAGTATTGGCATATTTGTACTTAACGTATATGCAGTCTAGCCTGCAGGTCATTGAACTTGCGAATTTTTCAGGTCTCTACGGTGATGCTTTGTTGTGTACAGAACTGATCATAAATATCATTCAATTGTAACGTGTCCACCATCGTGGACGCGGTAACTGAACTGATAAAAAAATTGAAATGCTGCAGCGACATAAACAGGATCGGGGAGATAGGCATCAGTGGCCTGTTGTAAAGCACCTGGAGCGATACGTGTGGATTGCAAAAATTTCGCGAAATCATTTTACAAGCTAGACTTCAAAAAAGAAAACATTTATTTTAAGGTTTCAATTGAATTACAGCTTTTTAGATTCATACAGGTGAACTCTGAGACAATAACAGATCTGCAAGAAAACAAGTACCGAATCCCGCGCTATATGGTCTGACGTAAAACTGGCTACACACTTTGACAGCAGCCAACCAACAGAAATCTGACGCTAGAACAAACATAAGATTGTGGAATATAGGCTTTAGGTAGCGCCAACTTCTATTCGCTAAAATATTAACGCGGAGACTATATTTAATCATACTATTTGTATGAACAACCGATTTTTGCGAAAAGATTTCACAACCAGTTGTACTTCACAACACTGTAGATCAGATCCACTTTCGTGATTAGATGGTTTCCGTGTTGGGCGTCTTATGTGTCTGCGCACGAATCACATACCCACAGTATTGGAATTACATAATTGTGATTGGCCGGGCAAGTAGGAAAACGTTTTCACGCAAAGACATGCCGCCAATAAGCAAAATAAAACTTCTGGTACGCCCGTATTGTATTTAAATCTAGCATGTGCGGAAATCTTTTCGTAAAACTCAGATGTCCCTACCTATATGCACACCTGCTGTTTTCATTTGATTATTGGCCGCTTGTTTTTTGTGTGAAGACTGACTGATACATGAGTGAGCCAATCAGAATTAAGTTTCTCCGATGCTGACGGTCCGTGATTCGCGGACAGGGAGATAGGACGCGTAACAATTCAAACGCTCCAATCACGAAAAGTTTGTCTGACTAAAGTGGTTTGAACACAACTTGTCGTGATATCTTTTCGCGATAACCAGGTGCCGCTACCTGCAGGTTGTTTAAAACGCAAAAGTCATGGAGAACCGGAATCATGGCGGCCCGACATGTGTTCGAATCTAGGTTCATCCCGAATGCGAGTGCAGATTGTTGCCACTGCTCCCCCTCGCCCGGTATAGCCGTGCTAGGATAGACTTCAAATCTCTAGTATCTTATTGCTACTTCTGTGTCCGCGCCACTCGTTTCCTGAGGCTCCTTGAAGGACTCTCAGCCAGTAATTGACTTTCAGAAAAAGAGCGAGTCGACTACGTACAACCTAGTGAAAATCCGAAGAGCTTGCATGAGCGAAGCAAGAAATTAACATTGACTAGGTAAGCATATAGAAGTGAAATTGCGTTGCAGTTCTTTTGGTGTGGGTGTACCCATTCGCTGATTGGCTGTGCGAAGTTCTGTAACGGGTCTTTGGTCTGAATGGTAAGATTTCAGGAAATCTTGTGTTTCAAAAAAACTTTATTGCACAAGCACTTTCGTGATTGGAGCATTCGAATTGTTACGCGTCTTATCTGTATGAATAAGAAAATTTCGCGAATTCATTTATGGAAATGATATAGGTAAAACACACTTTTAGTGCAGTCACCTTTGCAGTTGGATCATACTTTATTAGACACGTCCTGGGCACCAATGAGCCAATAGCAAACATGCAAGAAAACAAGTAGCCGACCCCATACTGTAAGGTGTGAGGTAACGCTGGCTAATCTCTGAGGCAGCAGCAGCCAATGAAAATACACCTAAGGCTCCAGTATACACAGGACTGCGGAGTCTAGCATACAGGTTATTGAACTCGCGAAATGTTCCTATCCCTACTTATCTGTCTGCCCGTGAATCACGAACGGTCAGTATAGGAGAAACTTAATTCCGATTGGCTTACTCAAGTAACAGACACTCGTCCCACAAAGACAATCTCCCAAATAAGCAAAGGAAGGCTGCAAGTGTGCACATACGATATTGAAGTCTAGCTTCCTCGTAAATATTTTTCGCGAAAAAGAGGTGGTCCTACTGATTCGGTTTCTGCGTGATGAGGGAGATTCCCTGCTGGCTTTGCTGCAGGTTTGTGAAGGCTGTTCACGGTAAAGAGAGCACTTTCAAAACCAACTTTTGAAAAATATTACTCTCCCTTCCAGCGTGTATTTTAATATGCACGATAAGTGGTACGCGCCCAGCAAAGTTGGTAACGACGGAGGGAAAGTAGTTCCATGTCTTTAACGTTGAATTAAAAGTGTTCGGCAAACATTTGTAAATACTACAGTTATTCATTTTTATTTGTATTTATTTAATGCCTGTAAGTGTAAGAATGAGCAAGTTTTTTAAAAATATTTACTGTTCTGATGATTTCACAGTTTCCCATAGACTGGTGCATGAATGAAGTGACCTGGCCCGTGGCTATTTCGATTTCACATACGATGGATGGATACACAATGTTCTTAGAAGTAGATGTTTTCCAAAGTGCCCACATTACCATGAACAAATTTTTCATTGCCGAATGGTTCCAACATGTTGCCTGCATTTAGCCGCCATTTTACTGGCGTGTGCGGCTGAATTTCACGGTATAAGAGACTATATCACTACTCTATTCTTTCGTATTCTATGGCGGAGCCTGGTATCTTTACGAAAGGTTTTGGTACGGCGTAGCCGTCAAATAAACTCGCAAATTGTATAGGTCTCTTAGTTATAGTTAGGGGCTGTGATATTTCGCGAAAATATTTCGAGGCAAGATACAGTCCAAAGCACTGTAGGGTCGTCCAGCTCCTTTAATTGGCTAAAAAATGTTCTGGCCCGTGTAAAACCGTTTGCGCACGAATCACGAAGGTTCAGTGTCGGAGTTACTTAGTCCTGAGTGGCTTGGTCAAAGACGGACACGGCACCAGCAGCCAATGGAAGTATAACAACAGCTGAGGAGTTTATATATAGTAAAATCCCGATATTTCGCATCCCGATTATTCGCGCATCCCGCTAATTCGTGCAAATTTGCCGGTCCCTTGAGAAAATCCCTTTAATTCGTAAAAAAAAAAAACAGTTCATTCCGATCCCCTCGAAAAAACGTATTTATTTTGGTACTCGAGCTCAATTAAAACGTCTTATAATTCCTATTTACAACTTAAAAATCTCGTTAACTCGTAATGTTTTTAACCCTAGTCTGTACACCAGCTCTAGATTTATGCAATTTGGGCAGGGTAAAAAAGACCGGAAGGTACTGAGGGACGTTGAAGGGTTTGAAGGGCAGGTAATGACGACGAGTAGGCTGTGACGCGATGTGTCTGTGATTCTCAGAACTAAGAGGAGCCTTGCTGTCCGGTCTAGGGTTATGAGAGGGTAGGAAGGAGCAGAGCGAGTGAAAAGTTAGTCAGTTTGGTCTTAGCCATGCCTCTGAAAAGAACTAATAAGTGTTTTTCCATTAGAGAAAAAAAAGAAATCATTAACGCCGTGGCCGGTGGCGATAAACAAATTGATGTGTCCAAATTTTATTACGTTCCTCTTTCCACAATAACATCAATTCTGAAGAACAAGGACAAAATGGCCTCCCAGACATCGGACAGCAAAGTAAAGCTGTTTAAAACTGGTGAGTATCCACAACTAGAAGAGAATTTTAAAAAGTGGTTTGCGCAAGCACGGAATTCGAATGTACCAGTTGCATGAAACATTTTAAGAGAAAAAGCATAAGTTTTCGCAGAAAAAATGGGAATTAAAGACTTTCGTGCGAGTGATGGTTGGTTTGATAGGTTTAAAAAAGGCACAGCATAAAATTTAAGAAGCTTAGTGGGGAAAGTGCGAGTGTATCGGCCGACGTTTGTTCTGAGTGGAAAGACGAATTGGGAGAAATAATCGATTCTTATGAGCCCAACAACATTTTTAATGCCGATGAGACGGGGTTATTTAATAAGTGTTTCCCCGACAGATCAATGTGTTTTAAGAAAGAAAAGTATCATGGCGTAAAAAAATAGTAAATAACGTGTAACCATATTTTTGGCCGCCAACATGGATGGATCTGAGAAATTAAGACCACTCATGATAGGCAAATCAGCCAAACCAAGATGTTTTAAAAACATAAAAACTTTTCCCATGACCTATCGTGCAAACAAAGAAGCGTGGATGACGGGCGAATTATTCAAGGAATGGATACGATCAGTGAATGCTGATATGGAGAAAAGGCAGAGAAAAATTCCGCTTTTCATGGATAATTGTGCGGCCCTTAACAATACCCCACCGCTCAGTCATGTTAATGTTGTGTTTTTGCCTGCCAACACCACTTCTAAGCTGCTGCCTCTACACCAGGGCATAATTAAAACGTTTAAAACCTTTTACCGCAAGGAAGTAGTGATGCAACTCCTTGACAGCATCGAGGATGGGAAGGATCATAAAATCACCTTATTTTCAGACATGAACATTGCTCACAAGGCAAGGCAAAGTGTTAGCGAAAGCGCAATAAAAAACAGTTTTCGTGTTTGCGGATTCATGAAGGTGGAACTTTCATCAGCAGTTACTGAACAAGACTTAGAATGCCCTGTAAATTGGAATCGTCTTTCTCAAAATGAGGAAAATTCTATAACGTTTGAAGATTTCGTCCATTTTGACGATTGCCTAGCGGTAGCGGGGATTCTAACTGATGACGAAATTTTGCCTGCTTCTCAGGAAATTGATGGTGAAGGTGATAACGAAGATGACGTGCCGACTATTACACCTAAAGTGGCTAAACAATACATCAACAACGTGCGCCATTTCTTAGCGAAATCAGACGTTTGCGATGAAGTATTTTCTGCTTTGAACATGCTTGACAAAGCCATCGACAATACCCGTCTGCAAGGATTGCACCAAAAGAAAATTACAAAATTTTTTTAACGTACATTTTTAATGTGTTTTTATTGATGTAATTATTGATTTATATATACATATGTATACATAATATGTAGCATGCGTTTATCATTACATATTAATGCAAATTTGCATTAATCTCGTTATTATGTATATTTAGTTTTTTGCTCCCGATTATTCGTAATCCCGCTAATTTGAATATCTTGATAATTCATATTTAACATTCAGTCCCTTGACAATACGAATTATCAGGATTCTACTGTAGTATTGAAGTCTACTGTGCGCTCCGATTTTTTACGCGAAAAGTCACTGGCCCTAGTTATAGGCAGGGCCACACGTTTTACGCGAAAAAAAAAATAGTATGAGAAACAGCGTGTCCTTCTGTAGGAACTAAATGCATAGTGGCCGTCGCAATTACTGACTGAATCACATTTGACAGTTCAGTTTCTATCGCTGTCTACATTGACTTTTTGTGATGTCCCTGTAATAAGAGCCTAGACGGGTCATATCATTTTTCCCCATTCTTGACTCTGTAATACTTTGTCTACTCGACCAGTTGTCATTGGTTATTTGGTAACAGTCAGAGCTCATTCTTCTGTTCGGCTCGCCCACGCGGAATTAAGCCACCCGATTGCTCTATTCAAGCGATTGGTTCAAACGTATTTCGGGACATGTCTGATGAGCGGAAGGCCAATGACACAGGTAAAACTAACATATACTGGTGTGGCACCTAGTGTGTTACCAAATCACAACGTGAAATGATAGGAAGGGACAACCCATTTTCGCGAAAATATTTTCGCGCATGCTAGACTTCAATACTCTACGGGCGCATCAGCTATTTTCTATTGCTTATTAGTAGAGACCTTAAAAATTCGCGGATTCATTTCGGGACAAGCTAGAATTCAAAACACGCGTGTTTATAAAACTTTAGTAATTGGTCCAAACGGCGTTTGACACCTCATGGAGAATGTTGTCCCAATCGTCACCTTCCACTGCGACAACAGACAACCAATGTGCAGTTGATATCGGCATATTTGTACATAAGAAGGGAGAGTCTAGCTCACAGGTCATTGAACTCGCGAATTTTTCTGGTCTCTACTTATTGGGCATTTGTCTTTATAAGGAGAGATTTTCTAACACGAGTGGCCAAGATGAATGAAGTAACTCTAATACTGAAACATCTGTGATTCGCGGGCACACAGCAAATACGCATAACACGTAAATCATAAAACCACGATAGTGGGTACGGGCAAAACGTTTATGAAATACAACTGGTCCTGGAAATTTTTTCTCAAAAAATCAGGTGGCTCTGATCGTAGGATATTAAGTTATGTGCTCTAAATCTGAATCAGGGAGAATTTCACTTTTTGAATCTATTAACAGCGCCTGAATTCTTCAATAATCACTTCACTGAATTTAGCTGATGAATAAGTGAAAAATGCCAGTTTTCCTTAACTTATTGATTCACTGACATTTCCCACTGATCCGTCAACCATTTCATTCGCTTTTGTTCAGGGCGCCCGGGTCTCGCTTCTTCGGACGCGACTGTACCTTCTTCCATTTTCGTCGTAGAGGTCGTTTTAGCTCTCTCTATCTCTCTCGTACACTCAACGCGGCCCCGGCAACACAATGCCCAGCCCGCGGCGAGCCGCTCAACTAAAATTAATTTCTATGACGTTTCCTGCTATAATTAAGGTCACATGTGCTACAGGCTCGCTCCCAAACAAAAAGAAACCTATCTGAGAACGTAATGAATGATTCCGAGTAGAGGTCTCTGATGGCAACACTGAAGAAAACATTCATGTGTGAAATATTATCTCCAGCTGAAATTTCCTTCACGCATGAAAATTTTTCTTTGCCCTGAAAGGAAATTTTGATTTTATTATGACAAATACTTGAGAGGCATTCCTTTTTTTTTTCCTGCGCGTAATGGGTTCCATTAATATACTTTTAAAGTCGCGGTTCATTACCGCATCCCATTAAAAACAACCATAATTGACTGATTGATCGTTAACGCTGATCGTACACAACCCGATTAATTTTGGTGATGTCCGTCAGCTCGGGAAATAAATTAATGGTCAGTTGTTAAAACAAAAAAGAAACGTAGTTCTCAGTAAGGAAATGAGCTAAAACCGATATGCCGCAAGGAAGAAAGCATCATTCATTTTCCAAACTAACAAGTAGTTCTTTAATCCGTTCAGTCACTGGGTCCACCATCGTGGACATGTTGCATATGAAGGATACTTACAGCCATAACTGTACACAATAAAGAATCAGTGCCCAATGCCTTGACAGTTTTCTCGACNGCATATGAAGGATACTTACAGCCATAACTGTACACAATAAAGAATCAGTGCCCAATGCCTTGACAGTTTTCTCGATTAGTAATTTTATTTGCGAACGTCACCACGGCTCTCGTTTATGAATGGCTGATCGTTACGTCTTCGAGCACGTATTACGTTGTTCACTGGTTGCAGAAAGTATGCTAGGCAAAAGTACAGTGCACACCAAAATATTACACATTTGCATCACGGCTCGCAGATTAAAACGTGACGAAACGGTTATTCCGAAAATTACCAGAGCACTTAAATAACGTGAGCCTCTTTTTCTTAATGCATTTGTATTTTAACGANAACGGTTATTCCGAAAATTACCAGAGCACTTAAATAACGTGAGCCTCTTTTTCTTAATGCATTTGTATTTTAACGATTCAAGACCAAATTTTTTATACGTGAGTGGGTTAACATACATAGTTTTTGAAAGAGGCATAGTTAGGAAAACCAACAGGTAGATAAATTACCCATACACTGAGGTTCAACATGCATTCTTTTACTGGCAATTCGGACTTCGAATACGTGTTGTTTTATCCTTGCATTATGGTTGGACATCAGCTCTTTTCACATGCTCCGTGTAGCTATGAGCCAGAAACCAATGAGAAAGCTGCGGTGCGATAGAGTTCTGATGCAAAGATATAATATTTTCGTGAGCACAGTACTTGTGACTGGCACACTTCATGCAAACAGTAAAATACGCACTTCGTGATCGGTGATAATGGCCTTAATAACTTCCAGCGCCACCAGTTTCCGCGAAAAGATTTACGCAGGTGCTAGACTTCAATACCCTATGTGCACACTTACCGCCTTCCTTTGGAAACTGGTCGCTTGTCTTTGTGTAAAGAGAGTCTGTCACACGAGTGAGCCAATCAGAATAAAGTTTCTGCTGTACTGACCATCCATGATTCGCNAGTTTCTGCTGTACTGACCATCCATGATTCGCAGGCAGACAAATAAGACGCGAAACAGTTCAAATCATACAATTACGAAAAAGGCTCTGAACTTAAGTATTTTGAAACACAACTTGTCCTGAACATTTTTCTCCAAAATAATGTGCCCTTACTGATTGGTAAGGACTGGAAAATTTCGCGATTTTCATTTTAGGACAACCTGTACTTGCCACACATTTACATGATTGTTATGTTTGCAACTGGATCTTAGTTTGTAAGTCACGACCAGTTGGACTTTCAGCAAATCACAGACCTACAAGAAAGAAATGCCGAATCCCGTGCCACGTGATCCAAGGTAAAACTGGTTACTCACTGGGGCAGCAGCCAATGAAAACCAAGTTGAAGCTCGTATATACATAGGACCGTGGAGTATAGCCTACAGAATGTTTAAAACGCGAAATTTTCCTGTTCCTACTGATTGGTCATTAAAGTAAGGATCTTCCAGCAAAGACACGAGCCCAGTATGCAAAGGGATACCTGATTTTCGTGAAAAGTTTTCACGACCAGTCGTATTTTATAAAAATTTAGCTCTGATACACTTTTGTGATTGGATGATTTCCGTATTACACATCGTAGAGGGCTGCGTGCGAATCACAGACGTACAGTATTGAAGTTACCTTATTCCGATTGGTCAATCAAGTAGGAAATGTCTTAACACAAAGTCACGCCGCCAGCAAGCAAAAGAAAACTGCTGGTACGCCCGTTTAGTATTGGAATCTAACATGTGCGGAAATCTTTTCGCACAATTCGGGCGACTCTACGTAAGAAAAAGAAAACTCCTGATGTGCCCATAGGTACGGGCAGTGATATTTCGCGAAAAGATTTGGAAACAAGATACACTCCTAAGCACTGTAGGGTCGTCCAGCTTCTTTGATTGGCTAAAATATGTTCGTACCCGTGTAAAGCGTTTGCGCACGAATCATGAAGGTTCAGTGACGGAGTTACTTAGTCCTGAGTGGCTTGGTCAAGGACGGAAACTGCACCAGCAGCCAATGGAGGNGAAGGTTCAGTGACGGAGTTACTTAGTCCTGAGTGGCTTGGTCAAGGACGGAAACTGCACCAGCAGCCAATGGAGGTAAAACAACAGCTGAGGTGTGTATGTAGTATTGAAGTCTACTGTGGGCGCCCCTATATTTACGCGAAAAGTCACTGGCCCTACCTATAGGAAATTGAAATCTAGCATACGCGGAACTGTCGTCACAAATATCGGGTTTCCCTCCTGATGTTGCAAAATATGAAATGACTGTCTAAAGTGAAAGCAGNAAGGTTCAGTGACGGAGTTACTTAGTCCTGAGTGGCTTGGTCAAGGACGGAAACTGCACCAGCAGCCAATGGAGGCATAACAACAGCTGAGGTGTGTATGTAGTATTGAAGTCTACTGTGGGCTCCTATATTTACGCGAAAAGTCACTGGCCCTACCTATAGGAAATTGAAATCTAGCATACACGGAACTGTCGTCACAAATATCGGGTTTCCCTTCTGATGTTGCAAAATATGAAATGACTGTCTAAAGTGAAAGCAGNCGGAACTGTCGTCACAAATATCGGGTTTCCCTTCTGATGTTGCAAAATATGAAATGACTGTCTAAAGTGAAAGCAGAAAGCAGGATAGCTTACAGAAGTTAACTATCTACCACCGGTTTATACTGATATCACGCTAAACGTTACAGTCAGAGTCTCAGCAAATTTTGCGCTGGAGATGGCCGTCATGTGTACAGACCAAAGTGTCGTTTGATCGTCGTCTGTTGCCGTTATGACAAGAACTTCAGCGCATAACCAGCTGGCGCGTGATTGTCTCCCTGTCTCTCCGCACCTCCATCGCTGATTCACAGTCCTACGTGTTGCGTCACGCTCAGTCCAGGGTCGATGGTTGGAGGCTGGATGTACGCTGTGAGTACACTCATCGATAACTATCTACTGAGATAAAAATAAATACGATTAACATCCGTTTAAAATGAAAATCGTCGCGTACGAAACAACTAGCGTCTCTTTCATAGCTCATGAACACTTGTAACATTTAGGGTGCTTGACACTAAATAATTCATTACTTTATATTTAAAGAAATAACATTCAACGCATAGACATTACTAGGACCAGTGACTTTTTGCGCAAAAATCGGAGCGCACAGTAGACTTCAATACTATATACACACCTCAGCGGTTGTTATACCTCCATTGGCTGCTGGTGCCGTGTCCGTCTTCGACCAAGCCACTCAGGACTAAGTAACTCTTTCACTGAATCTTTGTGATTCGTGCGCAAACGGTTGACACGTGCCAGAACATTTTTTAGCCAATCAAAGAAGCTGGACGACCCTACAGTTCTTTGGACTATATCGTGTCTTGAAATCTTTTCGCGAAATATCACTGCCCCTAGTCATTACTTGTAAGTACTCTATCCTCGCAACGAGCGGCCCAGTCACAAAAAGTAACAATAAGTTACCTATATAATAAATAAGCCGACTTTCCTCTACATGGATGAAAACAATCTTGATGATGGTCTTGTATATATACGTGGCAAGTAGTCCTTGACGTCTCGTTGATAGGGACAGGAAAACATTGAGTTTTAAAATTCCTGTATGCTACACTCCACGGACCTATGTATTATCTCTAGAGACCGGAAAAAATCGCGAGTTCAATGACCTGCAGATTTGACTCTGCAGTCTTATGTACAAATATGCCGACGTCAACTGCACATTGGTTGCTTGCTGTCACAGTGGAAGGTGACGATTGGACGAGCATTCTCCAGCAAGTGTCAAATACGGCATGGGCCAATGGATAAAGTTATATAAACGCATGTGTTTTGGCTTCTAGCTTGTCATGAAATGAATCCGCGAATTCTTCAGGTCTCTAATTATCGCCTCCTTGCTTTCTCTTCACTTACTGCTGCCCTAGTGTCTGCCGAGTTTTATCTCAGGCCAGGTGGTGCTGGATTCAGAGCTTATTTCCTTGCAAGTGTGCTATTGGCTCATACTTTACCTGGGCGTGTCTGATAGACTGTGATCCAATTGTAAACATTGCAAAGATGTGAATGTGTTTCAAGTCCAACTTGTCCTATAATGAATTCGCGAAATTTTCCAGTCCCTACACATTGACAGTGATATCATTATAAATGCAACCAGAAGCATAGACAAAACCAGCGAGACAATTACAAATACACACGTGCCTTACCCGGGATTCGAAAACCGAAGCCCTCGTACCGTATGTTGGCATGCAACGAACTGCATTATGGGGGGTAGAATCCGGATCATAAATTTCCGTTGTAATTTACAACCTGACATTTTGTTATAAATGATTAACTGACTTAAAATATTTACAGTTTCAAAATTCAGAAAAAAAAATGGGCTTATCCTTCATAATTACGTATTAGTATGTTCGATGTTTGACACATAAGTTATATTAAGGGACTGGAGTATGTCGCAAAAATATTTATGACCATGTATATATCCTACGTCCACAACCACAACTTTATTTGATTATTGGTAACCACATGTCTACATGAGAAGACATGTTCAGTAACGGAGTACTTCATTTCGATTGGCTCGGCCAAATAAGAACCTGTCTTCTCATGTAGACACGTGGATAACAACCAAAGGAAGTTGTGGTTATGGACGTAGGGTATTGAAGTCTAGCATGGCCATAAATATTTTCGACAAATACACCTCTATTCTCTATGAACAATACAGCAAATCAAACAATAAGCCCGTATCCGAAAGTTATTGAAGTTAATATCTGAGTGTGCAAACTAACTGAACACGAACTGCCATTATAATTCGATTATTCTTTCCAGAGGATTTGAACCCGTTCAGTCAGCACATCCATGATCGTGGTCACGTTGCACGTTAATGATATTTACAACCTGTACAGTACACAGCAAGGCATCAACGCCCATTCAACCTTGTGGCTAACCTAAGTTGGGGATAATTCTATAACTCGTTGATACGACTGATTATTGCCAATTTCATCGAGCATGCAACAGGTTTTTTGCTAGCTTTAAGACAACGTATGAGCACAAGTACACTGAAAAAAAGCACCTTGTGGCGGCAACAGAATGTTTTGTTGCCATTCACCCCGCCAAATGTTTTTGTGGTTAACACTAGTTTTTTCTAGTCCCAGCAAAATAAATGTTTAGTGGGTACAAAAGTTTAGTGGTACCAACAAAAAAATGTTTTGTTCACTCCGAAATAATTCTGCAGGGTGAATAAACAAAAACATTTTGTGGCCACCACAAAATTTTTTTTGTGTTCACCACATACCGAAAAATTATGTGTTTGCAGAACTTGAACATAGAAATAANCCTCCATTGGCTGCTGGTGCCGTGTCCGTCTTTGACCAAGCCACTCAGGACTAAGTAACTCTGACACTGAATCTTTGTGATTCGTGCGCAAACGGTTTTACACGTGCCAGAACATTTTTTAGCCAATCAAAGAAGCTGGACGACCCTACAGTTTTTTGGACTATATCTTGTCTCGAAATCTTTTCGCGAAATATCACTGCCCCTAGTCATTACTTGTAAGTACTCTATCCTCGCAACGAGCGGCACAGTCACAAAAAGTAACAATAAGTTACCTATATAATAAATGCGCCGACTTTCCTCTACATGGATGAAAACAATCTTGATGATGGTCTTGTATATATACGTGGCAAGTATTCCTTGACGTCTCGTTGATAGGGACAGGAAAACATTGAGTTTTAAAATTCCTGTATGCTACACTCCACGGACCTATGTATTATCTCTAGAGAACGGAAAAAATCGCGAGTTCAATGACCTGCAGATTTGACTCTGCAGTCTTATGTACAAATATGCCGACGTCAACTGCACATTGGTTGCTTGCTGTCACAGTGGAAGGTGACGATTGGACGAGCATTCTCCAGCAAGTGTCAAATACGGCATGGGCCAATGGATAAAGTTATATAAACGCATGTGTTTTGGCTTCTAGCTTGTCCTGAAATGAATCCGCGTATTCTTCAGGTCTCTAATTATCGCCTCCTTGCTTTCTCTTCACTTACTGCTGCCCCAGTGTCTGCCGAGTTTTATCTCAGGCCAGGTGGTGCTGGATTCAGAGCTTATTTCCTTGCAAGTGTGCTATTGGCTCATATTTTACCTGGGCGTGTCTGATAGACTGTGATCCAATTGTAAACATTGCAAAGATGTGAATGTGTTTCAAGTCCAACTTGTCCTATAATGAATTCGCAAAATTTTCCAGTCCCTACACATTGACAGTGATATCATTATAAATGCAACCAGAAGCATAGACAAAACCAGCGAGACAATTACAAATACACACGTGCCTTACCCGGGATTCGAAAACCGAAGCCCTCATACCGTAAGTTGGCATGCAACGAACTGCATTATGGGGGGTAGAGTCCGGATCATAAATTTCGGTTGTAATTTACAACCTGACATTTTGTTATAAATTATTTACTGACTTGAAATATTTACTGTTTCAAAATTTAGAAAAAAAAAATGGGCTTATCCTTCATAATTACGTATTAGTATGTTCGATGTTTGACACATAAGTTATATTAAGGGACTGGAGTATGTCGCAAAAATATTTATGGCCATTCTATACTTCAATATCCTACGTCCACAACCACAACTTTATTTGGTTATAGGTAACCACATGTCTACATGAGAAGACATGTTCAGTAACGGAGTACTACATTTCGATTGGCTCAGCCAAATAAGAACCTGTCTTATCATGGAGACACGTGGATAACAACCAAAGGAAGTTGTGGTTATGGACGTAGGGTATTGAAGTCTAGCATGACCATAAATATTTTCGACAAATACACCTCTACTCTCTATGAACAATACAGCAAATCAAACAATAAGCCCGTATCCGAAAGTTATTGAAGTTAATATCTGAGTGTGCAAACTAACTGAACACGAACTGCCATTATAATTCGATTATTCTTTCCAGAGGATTTGAACCCGTTCAGTCAGCACATCCATGATCGTGGTCACGTTGCACGTTAATGATATTTACAACCTGTACAGTACACAGCAAGGCATCAACGCCCATTCAACCTTGTGGCTAACCTAAGTTGGGGATAATTCTATAACTCGTTGATACGACTGATTATTGCCAATTTCATCGAGCATGCAACAGGTTTTTTTGCTATTTTTAAGACAACGTATGAGCACAAGTACATTGAAAAAAAGCACCTTGTGGCGGCAACAGAATGTTTTGTTACTATTCACCCCGCCAAATGTTTTTGTGGTTAACACAAGTTTTTTCTAGTCCCAGCAAAATAAATGTTTAGTGGGTACAAAAGTTTAGTGGTACCAACAAAAAAATGTTTTGTTCACTACGAAATAATTCTGCAGGGTGAATAAACAAAAACATTTTGCGGCCACCACAAAATTTTTTTTGTGTTCACCACATACCGAAAAATTATGTGTTTGCAGAACTTGAACATAGAAATAAATGTGTGACCTAACGCGTAACAATTCGCATTGCTTCCTGGCCAGCGCGCCAGGCCCACGCGATTTTCGCGGAAATAGTTCCATGGAAGCCATATTTCAATATCCTACTTGCGCAACTGCAGTTTTCCGTGCGTTATTGTCGGCGTGTCTTTGTCGAATGCAGCGTGGTGCTTACTGGGCCAACGGGAATTATGTTGCTCCGCTATTGAACGTCTGTGATTCGCGAGCAGGCATCTGGGGGTCGCAGCAGTTGAAACCATCGAATCGCGAAAGTGGGTGTGAGTTGAAGTGTACTGAAATACAACTTGGCAGGATTTTTTTATCGCAAAAATTAGGTGGTCATATTCTTAACCCCTTACGGCTCACATCAACTTGTGTTTTCGGGCGTTGGAATTCGGAAAGATTTTGATGCATGCTGCACTTTAATTGTCACAGCGTTTGTTTAGTCTCGTAAGTTTTGTGTTCGGCCACAGTGAAATTAACCATTCGTAACCTAGGGCGGGGGCACTGCTTGCTTATCAGTTACTCACAGAGAAAATCGGTACGCCCCGCAGTGTAAAGCAACCATCAAAAATGATCTTCCTGCGCGAAAAGTATGTACACTGGGAATGAGCTGGTTCTCTTCACACGCACATAAGGTGTTTTTTTTACTACTGGCATCTGCTTAACCCATTCGTAGAGACCTGAAGAATTCGCGGATTCATTTTGGGACAAGCTAGAATTCCAAACACGTGCATTTATATAACTTTAGCTATTGGTCCACGCGGTGTTTGGCACCTCCTGGAAAACGGTGTCCAATTGCCCCCTTCCACTGTTACAGCAGACAACCAATGCGCAGTTAATATCTATATATTTTTACATAAGACTGTGGAGTCTAGCCTGCAGGTCATTGAACTCACGAATTTTTCAGGTCTCTACCCATTCTGTCACGCACTGAATTTGTGAGCTGACGTGTTGCAATCGTGTAATGTGTTGATGTGCACTGTACTTGTGCTTAGCACACTTTCTGCAGCCAGCGAACAACGTGCTATGCACTCGAAGACGTAACCATCAATCAATCATAATCGAGAGGAGTGGTCACTTTCACAAGTCATGTTACCCGCTATACCTGGCTGTGAATATCCTTCATGTGCAAGATGTTTACTATCGTGGACGCCAGTGACGTGAGTACTCGCGTTCAAAAAATCAAAGAATTCGATTCGTAGTAGTTCTCGAGATGTCTCGAATGTTGGCCAGAGTATTCCAATATATTTATCCGCGTGGTCTGGCTGAGTGATCCATCAGTTCTCATGTCTCGCACACATTCTTTGTCTACGAGTACTCNATGCAGCGTGGTGCTTACTGGGCCAACGGGAATTATGTTGCTCCGCTATTGAACGTCTGTGATTCGCGAGCAGGCCTCTGGGGGTCGCAGCAGTTGAAACCATCGAATCGCGAAAGTGGGTGTGAGTTAAAGTGTACTGAAATACAACTTGGCAGGATTTTTTTTCGCAAAAATTAGGTGGCCATATTCTTAACCCCTTACGGCTCACATCAACTTGTGTTTTCGGGCGTTGGAATTCGGAAAGATGTTGATGCATGCTGCACTTTAATTGTCACAGCGTTTGTTTAGTCTCGTAAGTTTTGTGTTCGGCCACAGTGAAATTAACCATTCGTAACCTAGGGCGGGGGCACTGCTTGCTTATCAGTTACTCACAGAGAAAATCGGTACGCCCCACAGTGTAAAGCAACCATCAAAAATGATCTTCCTGCGCGAAAAGTATGTACACTGGGAATGAGCGGGTTCTCTTCACACGCACATAAGGTGTTTTTTTTTACTATTGGCGTCTGCTTAGCCCATTCGTAGAGATCTGAAGAATTCGCGGATTCATTTTGGGACAAGCTAGAATTCCAAACACGTGCGTTTATATAACTTTAGTTATTGGTTTACGCGGTGTTTGGCACCTTCTGGAAAATGGTGTCCAATTGTCGCCTTCCACTGTTACAGCAGACAACCAATGCGCAGTTAATATCTATATATTTGTACATAAGACTGCGGAGTCTAACCTGCAGGTCATTGAACTCGCNTTGAACTCACGAATTTTTCAGGTCTCTACCCATTCTGTCACGCACTGAATTTGTGAGCTGACGTGTTGCAATCGTGTAATGTGTTGATGTGCACTGTACTTGTGCTTAGCACACTTTCTGCAGCCAGCGAACAACGTGCTATGCGCTCGAAGACGTAACCATCAATCAATCATAATCGAGAGGAGTGGTGACTTTCACAAGTCATGTTACCCGCTATACCTGGCTGTGAATATCCTCCATGTGCAAGATGTTTACTATCGTGGACACCAGTGACGTGAGTACTCGCGTTCAAAAAATCAAAGAATTCGATTTGTAGTAGTTCTCGAGATGTCTCGAATGTTGGCCAGAGTATTCCAACATATTTATCCGCGTGGTCTGGCTGAGTGATCCATCAGTTCTCATGTCTCGCACACATTCTTTGTCTACGAGTACTCNATATTTATCCGCGTGGTCTGGCTGAGTGATCCATCAGTTCTCATGTCTCGCACACATTCTTTGTCTACGAGTACTCGAGATCTCATGCAAATATTATGTCGTCCGTTCCACGCTTGTTCTCGGATGTTTGCAGGCATTGTTGTATTTTTAAATAGTTATTTCATTGAATAATTAATTTAATCTTGTGTTTCATGGCCCATTTATATTACATATAAAGTTTCAAAGTCTTATGTCTCAATGTCAAATATACTTTCGTGTCTGTTGTTGACTTCTATGGCATTGTTTTGAAATTCATTGCATTTTATATTCTGGATGGCCTGTAAGTTCGGTGGCATCAGTCACCCTTCAATCGCATCTTATTATCTTAATATCAGAATGAGAATGAAAACAAACCATTCTAAAAAAAATTAATTAATCGCGTGTTCGAAAAAACGAATACCTCCACGGATCTTGTCAGTTCTCGAATTCAAGCTGCGAGTGGAATTTCTCAATTATTACAAGTATTTGAATACAAAATAATTGATTCCTTCACTCTTAATCTGAATCAGTGAAATTTTCACAGTTTAAATTAGTTAAAAGTTATTAATTAGTCAACAGTCACTTCAATCAATTTATCTGATAATTAGTGGAAAAAAGGCCAGTTTTGATTCTCTTATTTATTCAGTGACGTTTTCAACATATTCATAAACGATTTCATTCCCTGTTATCCAGTGATTTGTTTTTACTGACGGATCAGTTAAACAACGTGTACCAAGTGAAATAACAACGCATAAACTGATGAAAACATACAATATATTTTGTAATGTAAGTTAATACAATTTTCCAAGGCAACATGAATATTAAGTCAGTCTTTTAATTTTTGCGTATTTCATTTCGTTTTCACGTGATTATCATAACGCTCGGTTTGACGGTTTTAACTGCATTAAATGTGAAGTGAGTGCATTCAAGCGTATTGTTGGATTTAACAGTCCTAATGTTACCAATTGTACTAAAACCGAGAAGAAAATTAATGTAATTTGAAGCTACATATTATAGTTTGTGAATAAAAAATATATATATATTTCCCCCTTGCAATTAACTCTGGCATGGAAGCTCATTTGTTAATGTAATATTTCTATAAATGGCCTGCTGTGGGTCGAAGTACCAAACACCTTGAGTTTTTTTTTTTTACTTTTTTTTATATTTCCCTTAACTTGAAAAATACAAAAGGTTATTATCGCAGATATAAATATGCTTCTTGCATTTATATGGCTTAATTCATTAATAACAATCTTTATTTCGTCGCACGCAGTTGGCTGTCACATATTCAATAGATGAAAATATTTCAATGAAACAATTAGTGGTTCTCCACCGATTCTAAGTAAAAATATTATCACTGATTGAAGTTTTTTTTNAAATATTTCAATGAAACAATTAGTGGTTCTCCACCGATTCTAAGTAAAAATATTATCACTGATTGAAGTTTTTTTTTAAATTTCACTGCGAATCAGTGCTTTTCCACTGATTCGAGATTTAGTGTGTGTAAATGTGGGTTTCTGCNTTTTTTTTAAATTTCACTGCGAATCAGTGCTTTTCCACTGATTCGAGATTTAGTGTGTGTAAATGTGGGTTTCTGCCCATCACTATGAGAGACAGTGGCTGGACGCGTTAAGATAGGAGACGAGTTTCGCGGTTCATTTTTTTTGCGCGGTATTAATAGGCGTCATCGTTACAAACGTAATAAGTTTTCAAAGCCTAGCCATTTGTAAAAATAAAACTGCAAAGTTTACGTGAACACTATTCACCATTAGCTCTGTGTATCCTAATGAATTTCTCAAAAATAGTAATTAGGTTTTATGTTCCGTGCCACAACACTGGGTCATAAGCAAGTCGCTAAACTTTGCGTTCATTATTTTAACGACACTCTTACAAACGTCCATAAGAAATAGTACTCGATCCAACCAGCAGGTGTCCAAATTGACAAAGTCTGGTTACGTTCATTTGACAGCTGGTTTTTAGTGTCTGCCCCAGGTTTCATTTGGTTGCGTAAGCCATCCAGGTAAAAAGGAACAGGAGTTTCCTTGACAGCTCTTGATACGCAGGCACTTAAGAGACACGCATTAACTGTTTTTATTCTTCTGCATGATCGGAACAATGAGAGCATAAATTATATCTAGACATTAATGTTCACTTAGTTCACGGAAGAACGACATCCGTTAAAATTTTATCGGGACACCTGATTTTCTCGAAATTTTTTCATGACTAGCATTGTTCAAAAGCAACTTATCTCAGATCAAGTATACTTAGAGACTTGAAACAAAAGGGGATTTATTTCGTTTCAGACTAAAATTCTAAGACATTTACAATTACATCACTTTCGCAGTTTGTGCAAATATAATTTTTAGAGAGGCCATATTTTCGAGGAAAGATCGCACGACAAGTTTGTTTTTTTTCTAAACACTTTACTGAAATCAACTTTCGTGATGGAATAATTCGCGTGTTGTGCTTTTAAGGGCTCAGCCCGCGAATCATAGACTTACACGATCGGAGAAAACTTATTCTGATTGGCCATTCAAGTCTTTTGTCAAAAACACGTGGCCAAAAAGCAAAAGAAAACATCTGATATGCTCGTAGAGCTTTAAAGTCTAGAATTTACAGAACACTTCTCACGAAAATTGGGTATCCCTGGTTATTTTAAACCTTCTAGAAAACTCCAAGCCATTAACAAGCATGCAACAAATTCCGGGCCTGGTAATGATTCTCCACTTCTACAGCAAGCAATCGATGAGAACTTAGTATCTGCATGGCTATACATAAAACTGCGTATTCTACTTTACAAATCACTGAAATCGCCAGTTATCCATGTTATACTCTCCAAACAAAACGTTGAAAACTTCCTGTAGGTCAAATAAAAGCATTTCTTTGAAGCTTTTTTTGTTAACTGTAAAAAATTTTATATTTACTTCAAAGGAAAAGTTGAATGAACTTAGTTTAGGTATTCTAATATTTGTTCATTGTAATTTTTTGTGGCAATGTTACATTTATTTCAAACAAAGAAAAAAATAAATATACATTGAAATTAATTAGTTTAAATATTCTTTTTATGGTGAAGAGAAACATTTATTTGAGGCAGTTTTGTTAACTGTAATAAAAATTTTCTTTAATTAGAAGGAAAGTTAAAGAAACTTAGGTAGTGGTTATTTAATGTTTTATTTGGATAGCTTTGGTGTATAGCAACGTTACCTTTCTTTCTAACAGAGAAAGAAGTTCCTTGAGCTTGTTTTGTTTACAATAAATAAATCTTATTGTATGCCAAAGGAAAGATTTAATTGACATTAAATCATTTCTTTAGTTCATTATAGATTTTATGTGTAATGATTCTAAGTATGTTACAAAATAACATATCCGTTAAATTATCAACATAATATTTTTATCATCAACATACATTAATTAACTTCACCACAAAGAATACTTCTGAACTGGTGAAACGATAATGCAACGTTATCATTGCCATTGATAATATAGATCTAACAATGATTTTGTTTGTGTCAAAAGCTCTTTGCAGTGGATCAAATGTAACCATAAGTTCCTTTGCAGGAACAAGTCATGTGTTGCAGCAAAGAAAGTCTTTTTAATTTTAGTTATTGAGTATATAAGTTAACAGAGACGAAATAGTGTGGCGGCTACTTTGATATGGGCGTACTCGCTCTCTGATTGGATGCGCGAGGATCTAGGAACGGGCATTGTTCCAGATTGGCTACTGCAACCTGCTATGAGTAACTTATTGGCTAGCGAGTAGGTTAACAGGTGCTGATTTGCGAACGGAGTTCCAACATGTTACTGGCCAATGACGTCATCTTGCTGGCGCGTGTCGGAGTTCGAAGCATAAACCGTGGTTTCACCTCTGTATTTTTAGGTACTCTGTGTTATAGTCATGGAAATATTATACCTTGTATACTTATTTTGCGAATACCGGCAAGTAGCAAACCTTCAGAGTCGAAATAGCCTTTTTTAATTAGATGCAGGTTTAAGAAATATATGTTCAAGAAGTCATTGGGCCAGAAATATAGATAAAACTTACTTCTGTACACGCAAAAGCGTCGCAAGAACAATGCCGCGTGCACAAAACATATCTTATATCTACACTCATGTCACTCATCATTACTACTCTAATTAAATAACATTGGAAAGACGAAAATATAGCTTGATAGCTTCGGTTATATTTTCGCGGGCACTCTTTATTTTTTTAAATCCTCCGCACAAAAAAGATTACACATTAGCAATAATACACAATAATATATTACTCTTCTACTTCATTTACCATACTATATCAAAATTCCCCAAAATAAAACGTGCTTAGAAACAAAATAAATTTCAGGCTGAAAAATATATTTTGGCACGATAAAAATTCTACAGAGGTACCAAAAATTTACATTACATTAAAAGTTACTAACTTCCCATTATTTCTTTTCATATAAATCACAAACACCCTTATAAGCATGGGAATGCTATCACACAAAACGTAAGATAATGCAAATAATAATTAATTAATTTCCTTGTAACCTATATAGCAACCCTGCCTTTTAAGTTACACTGTTATGTTCCCATCATTAAAATTCCCATTTTAACGTACCCCACCGTGTGACTTCCCCAGAGTGTCTGCCATCGTTATGTTTGTGAAGCGTTTCGTAGTTGGAATCTGCAACCGCCATTATTGCCTCCGATGTGGAGGAACCTCCTAGAAGCCGAAGTTAGACACGGAAGACGCTCTTCACACAAAGACAAGCGGCCAATAGCCAGAGGAAGGCTGCAATTGTGCTCATAGGATGTTGAAGTCTAGTCTCCGCGTAAATGTTTTCGCGAAAAACAGGTGGCCCTTCATATTTGCAACTTGAATTTGTGAGAAGACATCGTCTAACTCGGGTGGCCAATCAGAATTAAGTTACTTCTTATAAACGCTATTCTGTAGACAACCATTTCTGTCGCAGATTCTTATAACTGGAAAGTTGTTCAAAATGTGGCTTTGATGGTCTGCGATGTAGATAAAAGAGTGAAGGGAAGTTATTTGGGCGGCTCTTAACATCGAGGTCTTGAGAGCCAATAGGGATGAAGTGAGGTGAGAATGGAGCAACGCCTAAACTAAAGGGCGGAGGAAACGGGTGATGCCTGAGAAAATTCGCTGACCCAGAAAGCTAAAGAAATAATGTAAGTTATCACCAATTGTTAACTAACAGTTTTTATTCGACGTTAACACTACCTTCCCTCCATTGTCTCCAAATTTACTGACCACATGTCGCTCAGTGCACTTGTGAAAATATGTGCAGGTAGGAGCAGTGATTTTTTGTTATGGTTGATATCAAAATTACCTACTTTGTTGTGAACAGCGTTTACTAATATTGTCTATAAGATGGACAGTACGTGGTACAAATATAAAACTACACATTATTATTGTGGCCAACGCTCTTAAAGGAAGTTGATTTAGCGAAGCCAACTTCGTAGACTTTTTAGTTCTTTACATGCTCGCGCCAATACTGTTTGTTAATTGGCTTAAGCCATAATGAGAGTTTTTTATCTTTGTTGGTTGCACGTGATACGGCCATGACATTTCTCCTTGTTTTTCACTGGTCGAGGAGCCTTTCAGGGACTGTCCCAACAACTGTGATCGGAAAAACTTAATTCTGATTGGCTCACTCATGTAACAGATTCTCTTCACACAAAGACAAGAGCCAATAGTCAAATGAAGACCGGTAAGGGTGCACATAGAATATTCAAGTCTAACAAACTCATATAACTTTTCTCAAAAAAACAGGTCGACCTGCCTATAGCAAATAAATAGTGCCACCTTTTTTCGCGAAAATATTCCGCTACTAGTTGTATTCCAAAACACGTTAGTTCAGAACCAATTTCACTGTTGGGTGGTTTTAACAAGCACACATCATAAGTGTCTGCTAACCAATCACGGGCCGTTCAGTGTCAGGGTACCTTTATTCCGATTGGCCCAGTCGAGTAGACATGTCTTCTGGCAGAGACACGAAGCCAATAGCGAAAGTAAATTTGCGAGCATGCACGTAAGAAGTTGAAGCCTAGTTTGAACATAAATATTTTCGCTAGAAACAGGCGGCCCTACAAATTACAAAACTACAGTTACGTGACTTCATGTGTTACGTTTGTTGCACAAATTTTGCCCTGTTCCAATTGATGCTTTGTGTCTTGCCATAAAGTTATGCTTACCGATATGTTCAATTTTCAATTAAGTTCGTTAGTGGGACGTTGAAAATATGAAGGAGTGTGAGAAAACGTGGAGTCGCGAGTCTTCACTGCCTAACTTTTCACATTATTGGAAGTGAACTGCCAAATTAAGGTATAAATTTTACAACTTGACGAACTGTATAAATATTCTTAAGAGCAAAGTGACGTAGAGGACTATTAACTTGGCAAATGCAGGTTCCCTATACTCGATTAAAGTTTGTGTCATCAGCAGAGACCCGGAAATTTTCGCGAATTCATTTGAGGAGAAGATAGAATTCAAACACATATATTTTGACTTTTTTTTCAATTGGATCGCTGGTTGTTAGCCACGCCCTGGACGCATTAGAACCAATTACTAATCAGCAAGAAAAACACGACCTAATGCCGCGCTATCTGGCCTGGGGTTAAACTTGAGAATCAGCTAAAGAACAATTTTCTTAAGCACCAGTGCACAAAGGATTGTGGTGTCTAGCGTGTTACCAAATAAATCGGTGAAATTAGTGATTTTCTGGGACTTGAGTGTTAAGGTTAGCAAATACAATACCTGAATCCGTAGCTATACATGGCACTGATGAACTTTGATGAATGTATACAATTTGCAGCTCAAGATAAGAGCTTGGCGCAAAACATGGTGCTCTGTGGGGGGAGTCCACAATAGAACGTGGTTTCTTGGCTTCTGTAGTGCCAGCTGTTCGGTGCCTTGAGCGCGCTCCGCATGAAGGTGCTCGGCCACGCGAGGTATTTGACCCGCGACAGGGCAAAGCAGTCGGACGAGTGAACCCGCGCGCGCTCAACGTTTGGGAAGCTTGCTCACGTTCGGAGAAATGCCCGTGAAAATTTGGTTGTGAACGACTTCGGAAGGCGAGACGCGGAGTCGCTACCGAAGTGGCAGCGCAGTTTCCAGGTCGTTTATCCCCGCGCGAGTTCGTCGCGAGATTTTGGCCCGTCGCCAATCGGACAGAGACCTGGAAAATTCGCGAGTTCAAAGAACTGTAGGCTAAACTTTGCAGTAATGCGTACAATCACGCAGATAAAAAGACTGTTCGCAATAAACTGAGCAATTTTGAAAGCCCCGCTTAAGATCTACTTTTATGCACAGTATGTATCCTTCCACCAACTGTAAAATTAACATTGGCTTTGACCTGATCACTTGATTCATGCGTTGGTCAAGCGAAACTGTGAAATTATTGTAATAGTTAATATTTTTTTAACCAGTTTATTCTTAGCCTTATATGTAGAGGCACCATAATTTTTCGAATATATTTCAGGACCAGTTGTGCCTCATAAGTGTTAAGCTCATATCCACGCTCGTGGTTGGATGATTGACGTGTTTTGTGTCGGAATTGTCTGCCCACGAATCACAGTAATTTAATACTGATTGGCATCTCGAGTTAGGAAATGCCTCGTGACAAAGGCAAGTGGCCAATGGGCGAAATAAAGTGTGCTGATGTTACCATAGGGTATTCAAATCTAGTGTTTTGGGACGCGAAAATCGTGTGGCCCTACTTATATTCATAAAACGTTAAAGTATTAAGCGTTATTTCCACCGCCGTTACCATCTTTGTTGGGCGCTTGCAATTCAGTGAGCCAATTAAAATATATGCAGGAGTGGAAAGTGACATTTTTCAAAGGTTTATTTCAAAAGTTCTCACATTACCATGAACAGTCGATACAAACTACTCATTGGCTAGTCTACTTGCTAGCAGTAAAACGCGATCATTGGACCTGTATTTGGTTGCCTGTTTATTATTGGCTCAGGATACTCCAGGTGCTGTCAAATAACTAGAGACAGGTAATATTCGCGAAAATATGTATGGTCATGCCAGACCTCAAGAGCCTACTTCCATAACCAAAAGTTCTTTTGATAATTGGCCACGTGTCTACATGAGAAGACATGTTCTTATTGGACTAGGTCAATTATAATAAAGTACTCCGATACTGAACGTCCATGATTTGCGGATAGACACTTGAAGCATCCAACCAAGAACATGCATATCAACAAAAGTTTATTGGAGTACAGCTGGTTTTGAAGTCTTTTCGCGAAAAACACCTGTCCCTACCTATAGTCTAGACTCCATTGTATTTTGTATATGCACTCAGATAACAACTGCTTATTGGATGCTTCCTTCCACGGCGAGAGGCAGCGATTGGGATTACATATCCCTTCTTATCTGTTATTGGCTCAGAGGTCTACAAAAAGTGTCAAAAATGACCTAGACCCCATTACAGGATTTAAAAAAACGCACGAGTGTTTGAAGTCTAACTTGTCCCAAAAATAATCTGCGAATTTTTAAGGTATCTACATATAACGCAAACTTAATACCTTCGTAAGAACTTTTTTATGCTAACTTTTCCCGAAATCAATCACCAAATTTTAAAGTTATCTGGTCATGAGTGGAGACCTGCAAGTTTCGCTTTATTTTGAAGACGCGAAATGAACTCCATGACTGTGTACCTGCAAAATTCGTGGTTTTATTTGGGGACGCGTTAAACTTCAAACACTTGTACCTTTGCAATAAGTTTGTCATTGTACCACACCATATTTGGCACTGCCCGGGTAACTCTGTGCCAATAAATGAATACTTGACAATTGTGTAGTCCAACCACGTGCCGTCCAGTTAGAAAAGGCGTTGCTTCACACCTATGCAGCCGGCTCGAGTATATACAGCATTATGAAATTTAGCCTGTTGCCATATTTTAACGCCAACTTTGCAGGCCTCTATTTGTATATCACTCTTGTAAAATTACCTGATAAAAAGCAGACAGTTAATTAGAAGCTGAATTTATCACGAAGAAATTATCCCGTGTGACCCCGTTGCAGGTGATTTGCCACTCGGTTGTCGAACTTGTATTATTATTATTATTATGGCTGCATTGGTGGCGAAGTAAAGGCTTTCGCCTTCTCTTACACTTAAACACGTAAATAAATGTGTCACAAACATGAAATTGTACAACTGGGTTATCTATCATAAACACTCAAGAATATATAATAAAATATTATATAAAACGTTACACTAAGAACAATTTAAAATAAGTTAAAACGAAATGTGGTTTTTCCCTTTGTTAAACATTAACGCAGAAATAACTTAAATTAGATATATATAAATGTAGGTCAATTTTAAAACACGTAGAAGAGAAATGTTAATCTGTATAATATGCATATATTTACACTCTTTAGCTTTATACTCGAAGAAACATGTGAAAAAAGTTACAGTATACATGAGTAGAACAATATCAAGAAAAAAATAGGGGCCGCGGTCGATGAGCGCAAAGTCTGCTCGCTTCCCACCAAGGATAACCGGGTTCAATTTCCGGCCGGGTCATTCCCGAATTTTCGCATGTTGGAATCGTGCCGGGCGATACCGGTGGTCGGCGGGTTTTCTCGTGTGTCTCCCCCCTTCTTAACATTAATTGCGGCGCTGCTGCATACTCACCTGAGTCACCCTCATCGGCTGTCAAGGTTCACTGTTAAGGGCCTTCCAATTATATTCTCTTACTCACTCACGATAAAAATAAGCGGGAGGGAGAAACATATGAGCCTAACAAAATAAAAAGAGAAAAAATGCTAAAAGTTTACAACATATACACGATAAATATTAGTGGGAAAAATGAAACACAGCGTCATATTTATACTTCTTACGAATTTTTTCATGCGACAAATGAATTTTCAACTTTTGCTTGTAATTACTGCCGTTTGGACAGTCTTTCAAATTACTAGGCAGGTCATTCCAAAAAAGAGCACTCGAGACAGTGGAGAAATTGGACATGTGATAAGGAATAACGAGTTGTTATGTATTGCATTAACTTGAATGAAGATTGTGACTTACACTTAGGGGCTGACATTTATTTGCAAGGTATTTAGGGCTGGCAGATTTTGTTTTTTTAGTTAAAATGATTATTGTATGCAGTTTGCGCCTGTCATAGATAGTGAGCAACTAGAATTTTTCTTAGTAAGTNAAACTTGAATGAAGATTGTGACTTACACTTAGGGGCTGACATTTATTTGCAAGGTATTTAGGGCTGGCAGATTTTGTGTTTTTAGTTAAAATGATTATTGTATGCAGTTTGCGCCTGTCATAGATAGTGAGCAACTAGAATTTTTCTTAGTAAGTGCTGATATGCTCTCACGATTTCAAGTTATTTTTATTATTGGCTCGCGAAACCTTCAGGCAAGTAACAAACACAAACATAAAAAGTAAAATTTTCCAGGGTTCTTCCTTAACCTCAATTGAAGTTTTAAATTTTATTACATTGTATGGTAATACAACAACACACCATACTGCAAATATACTAATACTTAGGGTCGCTAATATAAAGATGGAGATTTCCATTCGGATTTCAGTCTCAATTCAGCATTTCCAGGCACGCTAACATTGATTTATGGAGAAAAATGTTACCAAATTTGTTTTCTCGATGCAAGTATAAACTTGAGTGACAAATTTCCTAATAATTTCTAATGGCGTAGCAGAACAGTTACAAAAAAATTTGGAGTTTAGTTTGCTGCCAATAAATACGCGAATGTTGCATGGCCTTCAGTCTTTACAAAGAGAGACAAATACTCACTCCAACAAATGTGAAAGGTTTATTGGCAGTTGATGCAATGAGAGGAGGTAGACATTTTCCTTTCTAGTAATAAATCCATAAACAGAGAAGGTCATATTCTTAAGCAACCAGGTGTGGCCGCGGTGGTATGGTGGCTAGACTGCTCTCCGCCTACTAAACCTATTTAAACTCAGTGTACACAATTGTGCACATTAAGCATGTGAAGGTACTTTTTGATATGTAGTGCACACAGTGAAGCTCAATAACAAATAATCGTATCTGGGGGTAAATGATTCGCAACTCGTCTAACTTGTCTAAGTCATTAGTGTGACGCAGCTCGCGTGAGTTTATTCCTGTTATACTGGGCCTCATGATAGGCGGTTAATTGAACTTGAGGTATATTACTGCAGGCTTATCTAGGCCTCACGTTGGGTAGTAAATTAACTTGAAGTAAGCCCCACAGTTGGGCGCGAAATTAACTCATCTTGCTTTGGTACACTGTTGAAGACATGGTGGCTTTCTGGTCAGAGTTAATGTCCTCCAGGCACCGACTAAAAAGTGCTTGGAGGTTGCGGGTATTATAATGAGGTAGACTATCACTGTTGTATTTTGAAGTACGAATATATTTTCTCGTATATATTCACAAATACACAACATCAAAACTTTCGAGGTGCGGTACTGTCATAGTTAGTTTACTCATATTCACGGGGCGAATTCGTGGTTGAGTGGGGCTTCTTTGGACGACGAATTCTATACTTAACTCAGCGGTCAGTGTGGGTAGGCTGTCATCTGGGAATGAGTTCCAGCGAAGTGGTAGGCCGTGGAAGCCGGCCCGCCGGTGCTGATTCTCCTTGGGCTGCTGTTCGGACTCGTACTCACGTCTTCTCGCGATTTCTTCCCGCTACTCTTCCCTTGGCTCGGTGATGATCAACTGTTCCGATATGACTGACCCCTTAATGATGCGGCTGACGGACGTGGCCGGCTTCCGATATCCCGGCCTTAGTAACTGTTGTACTGACTTACTCTCTGCTCGAACTGACGTCTCTCGGCGGTGAAGATGAACTAACAACTGCCCCGATATGACTGCCTGACGTACCCGATATTACTGACCCCCTCCTATCTTGGAAAGGGGTTTTGATACACGTCAGCCACTGCCCTGAATCGGCGGCACGTGGCGCATTTTAGGGGGGAAGAGGGTAAGAGGGGTGAAGTGGAAGAACGCCTAACAAGCCGACCAACACACGTGTCCTCGTTTCTGAAGGTTTGGAGGGGCGGGGCGGGGGTAATACCTCGGCACTAATACATCTCGTCAGGTATTTCTTCCGCGGTGCGTATTTACTGCGTTCAGGCGAACTACACCGGATTATTTGCTGATGACTCAAGAAAGCCCTGCACTCTCAACAGATCTCCCGGCGGGTAGGGGCGTACGAAGATGAAGGGGGGTGGGAGGGGAAGGCCTACGCTTCAGCTCCACGTGTACCGAAATTTTCCACCTGCCTGTGGTCCCACATGCCGTCTCGTAGGCGCCAGCGAAGTGCGCTAGACGGGGGGGTGTGATGGGGTGATGGATGTGAGCCAATATCGTGCTATAATCCCTAAACCGGCACGCGACAAGTGGTTTATATAACTCTCGCCAAACATAAAGCTCATTGGCTGTGACAACGAAACTAGCGCTGTGTCGACTTAAGTACAACACACATTATAAATTTTCTTGTTTGCAACACCTGAAACCGTAAAAAAAGTTTGTTATAAAGAGCTAGGCGAACCATGTTCGATTCCCGGCCAGTTTGCTCCCGGATTTTTGCATGTAGGAATAGTGCAGGACGATGCCACTGATCGGTGTGTTTTCTCGGGGATATCCCATCCTTCCCCCCTTGCAATCCGACGCCATGCCATACCCACAACATTTCACCCTTATCGACTGTCAAGACCTCGATGTTAAAGCTGCCCAAATCTCTCTTCTCAACACTTAAGCAACCGCTTAAGGGTGAACTTATTTTGAAGATCGTAAAAGAACTAACCTCTTCGTTTTACTATAGAATACGTAAGTATACAGAAACGATATAGCGTGACGGTTCCAGTGGTGTAAGCAAACTCGATCTCTCATTGGCCACGCGAAGCTATGTAAACGGACGTCTAGCCTTATAGACTATTTTACGACGGAATATTGCCTATTATTCAGGCTGCCGCCTTGCAAGTTATAGTCACCAGGAGCTGATTGTTTAACGACGTTTCTCCATACTGTTGACTGGAGAGGACATTTTGCTGGCGTGTGTGGAGTTGACACAACCATTTCACCTCTGCATTCTTACTTTCTCTTTGGCATTACAGTGGCAGTAGTTACAAAGTGGCAATTCCCCGTCACCAGGCTGCAGGCTGCGAACACGAGGACACATTACCGCCATATTGGATGATGTCACGACAGCCATATTGGAGGACATTACGAATTCGCAAATTTAAATTTGCCTTTGCCAATGTCGCCAATGCTAATTGCTAATATGCTAAAAAGGTCAATGTTAATTGCGAATATGTTAATATCTCACACACCAATCGCCCACACGTCAATCACCCACATAAGTCAATTTCCCCCCGTCGCCCGCCAAGGGCGCCTCGAGCTTCGTTTTTCCCGCTGGCCAATCGAGTGCACCACCGGCTTCGTTCCCCCCACCTCCCTAGTAGAGTGAAGCACCAACGCCATCGTTCCCCCACTGTCAGCTAGAGCATGCAACCGACGACAGCCATCTTTTCTTCTGAAATCTGCCGCTAAGCGCAACAACTAAGGCCGAAGTCAGAAGCGCAGTAGGCGGGACCCTCGCCCTAATGCACACCCATTTCAGCGCAGCTTAGCTAAAGAAATGGCGGAGGAGCTCGTGATCGTTCCAGCACTTCTTAGTTCGGCAGTCTAGCATCTTGACTGCCAGACCACTGCGACATTCAGGAAACGAGGATGTTAAATGTATAATACATATTTAATTTTTACCGTCCCGACTTTTGATATATCTGTATATATATATAATCGATATTGCATGGTTAGGAGAAGAAATGCTTGCGTTGGTCTATGCATTCCCCATATAATAAATGGCGAAAATAATAAATGTGAGTCTAGCAAAAAAATATACAACCCAACACGAGACCTACACGCTCTAGCAATAATAATAACAAAAAATCATTTTCATATTAAAACTAGTGTATTGGTAAACATGAGCAAGAGAAAAGGAATGATGCAAGTTTTAGCAAAGCTGTTTCCATATTCAACTGATGTATGGAACTGAGCATTGAAATAGTAGGCCTACATCTCCTTTTCATTCAGTGTATATTACAAACTTCAGCGTTTGGCTCTTGTGAAAAGAAGGAAACTGTTTTCATTTACTTCATACTCTCTTCTTCCATTTTTTATTGCCTCATTTAAATAGTTAATTGTATAGACATAATCGTAAAATTACTCATGGCACCTGCAAATGTATGCTAAAACAATATTTAGCATTACTCTTAGGTTATCCAGTCCTTGATCCTCCAGTTTGTGGATTATATATGTGACGTATTGCTATACAGTAGGACCCCTGTTGTACACTTTTCAAGGGACAATATAAAAATATTATATTATGCGAGAAAGTGTAAGAAAAGGGAAGTGCTTAAAATAAATTGGATGTTATATATACCATAGCTATATATAATAAATATAGATATACTAGCAAACCCGGCGAACTCCGTTTCGCCATTAGATGGCTTCGTTTGGTGATTAAAACATGAAGAAAAATTTTATTTTTTTTTATATTTGAAAAGGAAAAATTTTATTTCATTTCACAACAGTAATGAATTGAACTTCTCTAAGTAAATGAAAGTGAATCCAAAGTAAATACGTTTCATTGAAGTGCTCTTTGGTAAACCACATTTTTTGTTTTTTGGTCTGACGTTAACACAAACAAAGCGGATGGTTTCCCAACTCGTGAACACGCAACGTATAACTGCCCATGTGAAAAACAATGATTTTCTAAATTTATCCCGCAAACACTAAGCGATTGGCCTTGCGACTTGTTAATTGTCATTGCGAACGCAAGGCGAACTGGAAATTGCAATCGTTTGAAGTCAAACGGAAGATCAGTCGGAATCATTGGTATTCGAGGAATACATACATTTTCACCTGCGTACCTTCCGTTAATAATGGTTGCCTCAATCAAATTCGGCATAAGTCTTTTTACCGAAAGTCGAGTACCGTTGCAAAGTCGCGGTGGATTCAAATTACGCAATATCATAATAACTGTACCAACTTTGAGTTGCAAGTTATGTGGTGGAAATCCTGGTAACTCCAGAGAGTTCAAAAACTCCGTTGGATAATTTACTACATCATCGGGATCTCTTATGGAATCAACGGATTTGTATGTCACCAAATCGCCAGCAATTTTTGATTGAATGGTGAAATTCAGTGCGTGTACATCATTATTCTTTGCGGCAAGAATTGCTCGTTGACTTAACCAAGCATAATTCTGATAATTCTCACTAATGTTTGGGAAAACATTTTCAATAAGAGCTAATTGAGAGTCTACAAATCGGCAAAATTCGTTGGTAAGAGTAATTAATCCAGATGTCGCATCAACTGGGACTTTTCCATTTCCAACAGCTAACAATTGTTTGGAAAATTGTGCAGCACTTTGATCATTTTGAAGTTGAACTCTCATATTAGTGGTTAGCGATAATGTTTTTACGTTATTCCATAAAGGTGATGCCTTCAGGCAAGCATTCAATTCATCTGCAGGCGTTCCACGGGGAATTACTGGCAACGTCTGCCTGAAATCGCCTGCCAACAATATCATCAAGCCGCCAAAGATGTTGTTATTTCGCCGAAGATCCTTCAGTGTGAAGTTAAGTGCTTCAAGTGATTTCTTATGTGCCATTGTGCACTCATCCCAAACAATGAGCTTGCATTGCATCAACAATTTTCCCATTGCACTGGATCGGGAAATATTGCATGTTGGAATATCAATTGTGTTTAAATTGAGTGGCAACTTAAGCGCAGAATGTGCAGTACGACCGCCATCTAGAAGAGTCGCCGCAATTCCAGATGATGCTAACGCCAAAGCTATGTCACATCTTGATCGAATAGTGGCCAAAATAAATGAAATGACAAATGTTTTCCCTGTTCCTCCAGGTGCGTCCAGGAAGAATAGACCACCAGTATTATTGTCCACCGCTTGCATTAATGTTTCGTATACTTGTTTTTGCTGTTCATTCAGCAACGGCTCATTATTTCGAACGAATTCCTGCAATGAATCAACATTGTATTGCAGCTCTCGATTTAATTCTTGGTTGAATGCATCGTGCATCGATCGATTTGGCGCAATCATTCCTACTTCAATCAGTAGCTTGTTTGCAATAGTCAAGCATTGATCCTCAATCAGAATCAATCCTTCATTGTAGATTTCATCGGTTATTTGGATGTCAGGATTATTCGTTTGAATGCGCAAGCGATGCAAGATATCTTCACATATGTCGTCTTTGTATTTGTTCCATAACTGAATTGGTTGTGAAGGAAAACATGTGGTGATGATAATTGCGAACAGCGTTCGTATTTGGTACGCATTTGATGAAACAACTGAATCCGCAAGTGTTAAATCCCAATGAGAATCGTTCTCCAGCAAACCCAATAGTTGACATGCTTCTCGATATGTTTGGCATTGGTGGCCATTCACAGTTTTCAAATGCGCGAATGATTTTGGTCCACGTACATGTACCAACAGCAGTCGCAAATAAAAACATTCATCATTTCTAGGATGAACAGTATACATGCGACCTAGTGCATCAGTGGAAAACACCTGTGGCCAATCTGGAACTGGGGTTCCTTGTTTGCGACGTTGGAATTTCTTTGTTGATTGATTCCAAGTGTAATACTTGGGCATTTCAACGTACATCAGCGTCGCTGCGAATGGATCTGCTTCACATATTGCAAAGAAGCTAGTCAATGTTGTCGATGGTGGTCTCTCAGCTCGTTGTGCCGCATTAGCCTCAGTGAAGTAAACTCTTTGGCCATTTTCCAAATGCACTGCTAAATGTACAACTGTGGGATATCTTTCATGAATTTGAAATGACAATAATCGCCACAGTGCTTCATTAGTACTGACGTATCTGCCCATTTGGAAGTTGCTGATTTCGTCATTCGCATTTTCCGACGCAATACCAAACACAGCCATGTCGCTGCCTTTTGTGACGTACTTGCACAAATATTTGATTGATTTGGCCGAATGACAACTCTCAACGTTTGCATGTGTTTCGAAAATTCGTGATAGCAGCGGGCAATATGGTACAATGAATTCATTTCCGATCTCAATCTCTTGATTTTGAACTTTAACTTTGATAGTTCGACCATTATCTTCTTTTGAACGCCGACGATAAACTGGATATCCATCGTTCCCTGTGACTGTTTCAGCAACTAACGGTCGCGGATATCGTTTTGTGCACTTTCCATCAGCCATGCAAGGCGATAATGGATTTAATGCACCGCACGGTCCATGGACCATCTGTGTCGTCACAATGTCGTGTAGATGGGGATCAGTGACTGGATCAGGAATTTCAGCTGATATGATGTCATCCACTTCATTTGAATGTAATTTGTTCAGCAACCAAATTAGGATATGAGCATGCGGTAGTCCACGCTTCTGCCATTCCACCGAGTACATATAACAACGTGTGTCACCAAAAACTCGATACTTAGTAAGCACATCCATCATAACCTTGAGTTTTTGCTGAAATACTCTGGCGATTATGTCATGGCGATCTTGCGGTTTTTGGCCCGGTTCCAACTCACGTTCAATTTCCGTCCACTTCGGATTGCATGTGAACGTAATAAATAAATCCGGAGTTCCATAATTTCGCACGTACGTCATAGCGTCTTGAGCGTATTCGTGCATGTGGCGTGGGCTTCCGATATAAGATGATGGGAGAATCGTCAGACGTCCAATATTCTGAACATCACCATCTGAATGAATAGCATCACGCAAGTGTATATAGTCCTCAGATCGTAGCTTTGCCTGATTGAATCGGATGAACGCTAAACGTTCGGTCTCGACTTTGACATACATGTCGACAGCGAATTGCTGGAATAGCCGACGGCACTTCAGAATGACATTCTCCTCATGTGTACGAATCATCATACGATACGCATAGTAATTCATTGCGCTTAGATTTTTATTCGTTGATACGCCTGAAAATGCAAAATTAAATGAATTGTTAATGGAAACCAATAATAGCAATAATAGCAATAATAATAGCAATAATTAGTGTGTGAATATTGTACCTGTAATTGGATCGACCATCTTCGACGTGATGTCGTATCCGTCTTGCCCTTGCCAATAAATGATTGGATATTGTAACGCATCGTACAAACGATGTGTCTCGTTTACACGATGCATGATATTGCTTCTTCGCTGAACGACAATGTCTCGCGATTTAGTTGGATCGCCAACAATAATTGCAGCAACATCATTAACGGTGGGTGCATTGAATCTTCGCACATGTTCACCTGTTGGGGTACAATCCGCTCTTATGACAAATTTGTGCGTATCCGATGGCATTCGTTCCAATGCTGTTTTGAACATATTAACCACAGCATTATTAGCGTGAAAAAATGCTTGCAACTGTTCAATAATTCGTCTCTTTAACTGTTGTGTTCCCTGTATATTGCACCGCACATTCAGCTGATCCACCATCGACGAAATGAAATATATTTGCAGAAATTGATGCGGTTCATCTGGTGTTGGCACCATTGAACCATGCAAATGATATATTTGTCCTTGTATCTGTAATTGCAAACAAACATAGTAAGTTGTAAGTTGTAACATAGGTGTAACATAGGAGTGATTGGTTATGTGTGTTGTATCTTTTACCTTGCAAGTCGGCATGAAGCCGCCTTCTCGAATGATATTAGCTCCAAAGGAAGTCATGCGAAAGCAGTTATTGTATTCAAGGATGTGTTGAAGAAAATGGCTGGAATCGGGATCACTTCCATCGAACAATGGTTTCAGTGGCTGTGGTGGTGTAAGTAATGGATCCAGTTTGACTTTTCCACTTGCGCAGCACAATCCAGCCGTTTCTCTTTTGAACTTTAACGCATTGCAATATCGGCATATAGTCGTCATTGGTCCAATATCTAAATTTTCATCATCACTGTAGTTCGCAGTGGGATCATATTGGAATGCCAAGCGATTGTATGATGCCAATGATCTTCGTGTGCTCACGCGTTGTCTCAATCGGGCATTTTCTCTTATTATATTTTGTCTTTCTTCGCTTAAGTTCTGTGAATACACTTGTTGCTGGCTTGCATGTCTCGTGCGGCGGCCGATGTTCGCACGTCGTCCTCTAGGCATTTTGGACTATGGACAGAGTGGTGAATTTAACCTCAAATGCACGATCCACATAATTTACACAGTTCAACTTACCACCTTAAAGACAAATGCCTGCTGTTGAAATTGAATAAAAATTTGCACAATACACGTGATTGATTTGATGGTTTCCAATTGAAATGTTAGGAAACGAATAACTTGTTTTTTTTACTTTTTTTCCACAATTGTTTGTCACATGAAAGTTTGTCACATCACTGATAAAAATTTGCACAATACACGTGATTGATTTGATGG
>NQII01000018.1:419266-450282 GCA_002778355.1 Clitarchus hookeri
ATTTTCTTTGCTATAAACCTCACGGAGCCCGAGACCTTTCCAACGAATGCAAAACCGTGGAAATCGGTTCGTGCGTTCTGGAGTTATAGCGTCAGGAAGGAAAACCCGACTTATTTTTATATAGTAGATAATATCGTAAATTATGCCAACCTATGGTGAAACGGACTATACACACAGGCAACACCACACGCGCACATAGCCTCAACAGCACGGGGCGAAACCAAGTATACACTACCTCGTCACTGCATGCACGAACCGCCGCAGCTTACCGACACAATGGGAAGTGTACAACATGTGAATGCTGTAGACATGCACGCACTGAAGCACGAGAAAAAATATCGACACCCAACAAGAGGCCAGCATGATCGTATATATAAGAGCAATAATAACATAAATAAATGACAGTTTAGAAATTATCGTTAAAGATGCCAACCTCGAACATAAATGAAACTAACAGTAAAAGGAAACAAAAGCAATCAATATAGATGCACTTACAAGACGATTAGCCCACCGAAGGTGACATCGTCGAGGAGCACGTCACACAGTCAGTCAGCATCGTCGTCACCGCCACCTCCGATGTCCTCATCGTCGGCGTCCTTGTCACCATCATCATCATAATTATTATCGACTTCATCATTGTCGCCATCGTCATTGTCGCCATCGTCGACACGGCCAGTAGGTGGATCGGCCTGGAGGCTGGCCATACAGCGCAACAGTTGGCCCAGAACAGCACTAGCGATGCGCTACATGCCTCACGAGCCACCTGATGCCTCGCACGCTCAGCCCGATCTGCGAGGAGCATATCCTGTAGAGCAGATATTGCTAAGTGAGTTGCGCCAATCCCCATTATATTCCTAGCCTTAACCACCATGCTTGCCTGTTGTGCTTCCATGGCCACCTACTGCACCTCAGTGTTTCTGTCGAGCCCCCATCAATGCCTAGACTGCGTCAGCAGAAACATTGCCGACGGCCTCGTCGACGTCAACTGCCACATCGTCGAGCGCATCAACCTCGTCATTGCCGTCGCCTGCCTCCTCCAGGACGAAAGTGTTTGCCTCGACCAAGACAGGTGACATCAGAGCTTCCAGAAGCTGCACCACGATGGCCATGGGATGTGCCACGCCCACAGCAGGGTCAGCAGAAACCTCGACCACGAACGAAATCGCAACATACCCCTGCCACATTGGCTGCAAAGAAGGACATTTGGCACACCATCACTCTCTGAGTCAGAACTGTTGCAGGGTGGTGGAGGGGCTGCGAACAGTCCCGAGTCACCAGGGCGATGCTCACCAGTCGAAATGCTATGTGATGCACCAGCCTCACCATCAACGAAAGCGAAGATAAGCTCTTCATCGGAGAAGGGGTCTCCCATAGTGTATGCATAAACAGGAAATTGTTACCATGCTCGGGGTAACATGTAGATATACGAACCTATCAAGCCTCCTTACCAGTCTCAGACAAGAGAAAAGCATCCTCAAACAAGGCTGCAGGACCCAAAATAACAACAAACTGAAAATATCCCAGTCCAAGAATACAAAGGATCATGTCCCTCCCTGCCAGACAAAAGCAAAACCACCCCCATTGAATAAGGGCCATCAGAAGATGGCAATGAAAAATTTGAGACCTAAAGGACTAACCCAGAGCCAATTAAGAATGTCCGATGCCATTGACAGGCTGTCGCAGCCATCTTATATGTTTGTCGACATGAATAGTAAGCAGCATGCACCACATGTCCGACGACCATCAACTGGTGCTGACAGAAATATTGCCCTGGCAGGAATGGGCGACAACCATCATAGTAGTAGCAATTAATAAAAATTTAATAATGCCAGTGGACAGCTTCCCCCATTCATGCAGGTTTAGTGCCAGCTGTAGCGGCCATTAATTTTAAATAGCACATGATACTGAAAATTAAACAATATTCGTGAGAACAGTTGGCGCACCCAACCGGTCCCCAAGATCATTAACAAGCAACATGCTGTGGCCATTGTAATACAAGTCAGAAATATAGCCCAAACCACATCTCCTGTAATACCATTAAAATTCGTGGCCTATAGACCCACTGTAGCTGTCAGAAATTCAGGAAAGTTAAAAAGCAGCCAAACAGAAAGAATTTGTGTGTGTTGAGAGAACCAGCATGGAAACGAAGTAATGGCTGTGAGGACACATTAATATGTACTGTACATTATAGCAAATCAGAAATACAGCCCAATCTCAAATCCCCCGAGAGGTCATGGACAATTGCAGCCGACTGTGGAAATAAAGGACTAGCCGGCGGTTATTATATATTATTGTTATCAGACCTTCAGAAATGTTCACAAGCACCCAAACTGAAAGAATAAGTATCCTCCAAAAAACCTCTGTGATAATGCGCTGAGGGGAGGATCGTACGGTCACCCCGGTGGGGGGAGTGTAGGTTGGTCATTTGAGGTGGCGTGGCAGTACTAGGCTATGGTAACCGAGACGAACTTACTTACCGGTTTCCGGAAAGGATGGGTGATGCGTCTCTTATAGCCTCTCAACATCCATGGCAACCCAGGGCTTCTCGTGCCACCCCTGATTAAACAGACTGGGCTCTGCCGCCCGTGCCCTATGGGAAACAGTTTTCTAGCGGCTGTTCAGGGGTATCTGCCGTGATGGCTTGGGCCGATAGATAGTACCAAGGCCCGACCACTTGGTGGGGTGTTGGACCTCTTGGCACTCAGGCCACTGGGGCCCAAAACAGGAATTTCCCTGTGAAGAAATTCTAGGATGGTAAAGGACGCGTGTCTGATGTTGCGAGTCGGCCTGGTGTGCGGCTTCGTGTGAGCTCGGCTCCTGGTGAAGACAGCAAAGGGAGTAAAACCGGACGGTCATGGCGGTACCCACCTGTTCTGAGGGACTCCGCACACTCCCGCATGGAGGTTAGGCGACGCAGTCGGACACAGGAAAACCCATACGTGCCATGGAAATTAAGAGGGAGCACGGGATGATCCGCTTGGCCCATCCAGGGGTACTCCCTGGAATTTGGATCAGACGAGGTTGGACTCGTGCTGGCAGTGGTTGACTCCGCATGCTGGAGAAGGCTCGGAGAGATTCCCCCTCTTGCTAAAAGAGCCGGACGTTGAACAGGATTGTTCCGGGGGCGTGCCCGAGATCACGTCAGGGGCGTGGGTAGTGCTCCGGCTATACCACACGCTTGGTAATCTGAGTGCTAGAATCTCAGGCCTTGTGGTAGGACATGCTCTGTGCGATCTGCAATATCAGATCGGGGCTCTGCCTGGTGCGGCCTGTAAACAGGTCGGGGCAAACGGGTTTGGTCAATTCAGAAAGCGCTGGTCATGTCTGCGATGAGAGGGCGTGATCCCTCTTCCCCGCCTACTGGGAGGCCGGGGTGCGGTATGGCCTCGCGGCTAAGAGCGCCCCGTTAACAAATAAAAGCTCTACTCCGGTCGTGTTCAGCAGTAACCTGTGATAATGCGCTACACATCCAGCCAGAAACAATCACAGGTTCCAGGTACGAAGCTGTTATTAATGTCCATCCCCCAGTCTACCACATTACCAGGCGAGAAATAAATAAACATTGTCGCATTCATATAACACAGATGGAGGGAGGGTCGTTGGGCAAGAGTAAATGAGAGAGAATACATAGTATGTATAAATTACACAGCACAAGTACATATATTTGTAGGATCGAATTTATTTACATTTAAAAAAAATGCTTTTGTCAGTGACACGTACAGATACAATCTCACCTCTTGTAATGCAGTATCCTAGTGCTGAACATTCTATCCAGATGTGATGCTAATCGAAAAAGTGCCATTTTACAAAAAGGCGATTGCCCAACCGATGAAGAACTTTTTCAACCAAATAATTGTCGAGGAATTAGGTAAGTAGTATCTCCTGATCATAAAACGAACCTTGGATTTCAGTTCCATCCAAGTCAGCGAGATAAGTCCTGCTTTTGTAATGGCAAATCTTGACAATCATGTATACTTCAGCACTCCAGTTTGGAGTCTACAATTTTGCAAATGTCCCCTTCACTCTTAAAATCCTGATGTTGTCTCCAATATTCGCCTTGGGTTAATGCGTATCGAATTTCTTCTTAGTTTCGAACACTATTTCCAGCAAAGAATTATCCTGAATGTCTAAGGGCCTCATATTTATAGAGTGTTGTACTTGTTGATTGTGGGATGCCAAATGAGTCAACACATCCAGCCACTTGTAACTTCCCTGAGACGAAAATGCTCGCCACATTTCAGTCTTCAGAGTGCAGTTAAAAAATTGTGCAATGGAAGCTTTCATCCAACTATATGTGTTATATTGATTAATTTTTTTCTCAGTCATTGACAAACATAGGGCAGGATTGTAGAATTTTCTCCCAAGATCTGTCTGCAACTTTTTTGCGATACTTAGTCATTCAAAACAGTCTTCATAGCATTGCTCACATCGTTGNAACACATCCAGCCACTTGTAACTTCCCTGAGACGAAAATGCTCGCCACATTTCAGTCTTCAGAGTGCAGTTAAAAAATTGTGCAATGGAAGCTTTCATCCAACTATATGTGTTATATTGATTAATTTTTTTCTCAGTCATTGACAAACATAGGGCAGGATTGTAGAATTTGCTCCCAAGATCTGTCTGCAACTTTTTTGCGATACTTAGTCATTCAAAACAGTCTTCATAGCATTGCTCACATCGTTGCTATGTTTCCAGCGAACTGGAAAAGCCCATCCATACTTACTGTCACCATCTATGAACTTTAACATGTATCTGATGCCCTTAATAATAGCTGCATATGTGATCATTTTAACTAGGTCGGCCTGGTATAGATCTATCAGCCCAAAGAGGAGAACATTCTTCCTGGGGTAATTACATTTCTAGCCCAGGTTAGTGGAGCTTGATTGTGATTTGCGCATGTGATATATTTAGTATTTAAACCCACCTCCATAGACTTCTTCTTATATATTTACTACCTTGTTTGTGTGGGAATTATTGCCAGAATACTCAGATGCAATTAGCAGCCATTGACTAAATACAAACTCATTGACATTGTCCCAGAATACATATTCAAGTAGGTTACCCCATCCAGCTTTGTAGTCAGTCCTAACCCAGTCGCCAAGCCAATGTCCGGGAACAGATCAGTGATAATGGTGAATTTTGCATCTTCCTTATAAGCATTGCTAGAAGTAATTATCGGCCAAATTCTTTCTTATGAGGGTAAGTAAGTGCTTATATTGGCAATGTGTCTCGGGCGAGTACTCATAAGGCTCGCATTTAAACAGCAATTCATAAAGGACTTGAGACACTTGCATACCTTCTTCGCCAATCTGTATAAAATAATTGTTTGTTTCCAAATAACTATTTCGTATTGTGTTTATTAACACCAAATATTCCATTAATAAACCTTGTTGTGTTTAATGATAGGTAAATGAGAATGTTCAAGAATGGTCTGTCTTTTTTACACTGCAATGCACCTAAAGTCAAATCATCTTCTTCATCAGCTGCAGTATCTTCCGGAAGTAACTTGTGCTTCCTCCCAGTCCTGGGTTCGATGTCTGGTTCAGTCTTCATTTCAGCATCAGGGGGAAAGTTTGGTGTAAATTATCTAGCCGAGATGTTATCGGCCGGAATGCATTTTCGAATGTAGCATTGCACTTCATGCACCCATGATAAGGAAGTAAATTCTTATTGCACACACTTTCGCTTTGTGACATTGTCTTTAGACTTGGAGATTAGCTGGACGACTGTATCTCGCATATGCTGACAATGTTTCCAATGTTTGTTATTTGAACACGTCAGATAGAACATGAACATTCTCACTGTATATAGGGTCTTCGATATATGCGAGCATCACACCTAAATCCTGAACTTGTGCATCTGGTATAGAAGGCACTCTTGTAAGAGCCCTATTGACGATTCGCTTCCCAACATGGATGAGTTTCGATTCCATGTTGGCCACAGGCTTTAGCTGCATACTTAAAGTGGTCAGCTTTCTCGCACCCTCGGCCACCACATTAACATGCACATCTAGTTCAGCATACAGGGCACGATTCGGTTCTCTGTTGCCCACAACCTCTAGCTTCTTACTTAAAGCTGTCAGCATGCCCACTCTCATGGTCGCCACTTAAAGTAATTGTCTAGTTTTGTAGTCAGGTCAGTAACAAACCTGTTGTGGACTATTTCTCATGTGGCATCGAGCTTCACCTCCATAGTGGCGAGCCTACCTCCTAGAGCAGTTAGTTTGATCATATTGTCAGTCCATGTACGAATCTGAGCATCCATATTAGCAGACATCGCATTTGTGTTGCCGAATAGCAGGCATTCCACAACCTCGAGAACGATGCCAGCAGCAAATGCAGATCGTTTGGACATGCTTTCGATCAATGTGCCAATCCGTACATCCATGTTAGTAGTCAGTATATTCGTGTTGATTAGACGGTCTTCCTTTGTGGCGAGCTTCCCGCCTAATGCGGACAGTTTGCACACATCCTCAGTCAATGCATGCAATTCAATAGTCACAGCCGTATGAACCCTGCTGGCTATTCGCTCCCTCATACAGTTAAGTGTCGACTCTAAAGGAGTGAGCTGTGTCATACTGGCTGTCAGTTCACGAAGATATGTCTCAGTGTTAGCAGATGTGGCCTGCAGTATTGCCAACATTTGCAAAACCTCTGCTGTAGACGAAGGACAAACTATCCGCATTGCTGTCATGTTTTGGCCCTTCGAGATTCTCGATCAGTTTTCCTCCGAAATTGCAGTTACCATTGTCAGTAGATGTAATATAGTCATCTGACACACACTTGAGACTGTTATGACCGAACTTGTATACGGTCTAACAAATTGTTTTCTTATATGCGATATTGAACTAATCGATTCCCCTATGATACCTGCTCTTGTGAGGTGGGAAATCCTTAACTATCATAAGGAAACCACGCAGTTCTCGCCAGCAACATGAACACATGCTTTAAAACCTGTCAAAATTGCATATCTGTATTAACATGATCGGACTAAACATGTTGTAAATTCAGGTAATTCATGCAGAAAAGCACACAGAAATTAGCATTGTCATGCTGAAGTTAATCAGCGTATGTCAATAAGTTTGACATAGGTCAATCGAATCCACAGCTATGTGGCGACCCTTGCTTAAATACTGCTGGTTGGTAGAATGTTTCTCACATGCCACATCGTCAAAAACAAACACAGGGTTAGGCAAAGCAACACTTGGCTGCACGACTTCTTCAATGTTGCTAAATGGAAAATAATGTAGGCCATCTACAGCCTGAAATATTAGCACTAGCTGTAGGTACTTTGGCTGTTGAAGTGATTTAGAGTACAGGTAAAAGTTCTCAAACCAAGACCATTGGGTTCCATAAACAAGTTTAGAAGCATGCATGTATTTCCACTATTGCTTGGTCCCGCTATGATAACATGCATGGTGATTGGCAGCAGCTTCACATGATGTTATTCGCAGGAGATAGTTTCGTAATCAGCGGTGATACGAACAGGAAGCATGTTAGTATGTGGCACAATCCCTTTTGAAATTATATGTGAACAGGTTAACCACTGGTATGTATGACAACTGAATCATGTTCGAGACCTGGCGAGGTAGATGCCCTGCATGCCCAAGGTCAGGTGGTGTCAGCATCCAAGTTCGTGGTCGGTTGTTGTGGACAGCGACATGCTGCAAAACAAACATATAAAGTAGACAAGCCCTGTTAGTATGCTGTAATGCACTGTGGGAGTAAGACAAAGAAGGGACATGGACTGGCGAATGTGCTGAAAATTAAAGTCAAGAGGGGAATGTGTTTGCAATTTGCAAGGGAGTAAAAAACATGGAAAGAAACGGAGGAAACCTCGCAAAGTAGTAGGGAAACTATGAGGTAACTTACCATTCATCCTGCCAGTGCTTGGCATCCTCGGCAGTCTTGTCGGTGGCACAAGTAATATAGAAAGGGCGATGAACATGGCCAAAGGAAAGAGGCAGTCTTAAGGTCACTGCCCAGTTGCCCACTCACAGAGACAAACAAACGTGTGCTCGTAAATTAAAAATAGCAAATTTCTTAGACGTGTTCATACGCAACTACTTCCCACATAGTCCAAGAAGAGTTAAGTGCGATAAATTAAACCTCGATGCAAACATCGGGCCAGGGACTCAGTGGACCACTTATTAAAAGTGTGGGGATACAGCAAAAATTATTTAAAAGCTGTGGTAATTTAAGGGTGCCACCATAATTGAAAACATATTTGAGCAGTGTGATATTACAACATAACAACGAATGGATCAACTGCGACAAGAGTTTAACTGCAGTCACTTACAGCTGTGCTGTTATTCAAGGTAGATATATGCAAATAAACAATACTTAATAGGGATGTACAACTTGTAAGCATCAATCATCTTCGTAACCCTCATCATGTCGGGCAATAGCTCGGATTGCACTCCATGCACTTTCCTCTGCTGAACCTGGATGGGGAATGTTCTGTTGCACTCATAGATTTTCAAACTTACTTCTCTGTACCGATCATAGATGATCGCAATTGCATGTTTCGTTATTAAAGGAGGACAGTGAGTGAGGTGAGGTGAGGTGTGTGTATCCACATGTTCGTATGAGATTTAAGATATCGGCGAGTACAGTAAGCATACACTGGAGCCGGAAGTGATGCTGGTGCTACGAGGTACTTATCATATGCTTCACAGCGAGATGTGTTGTACAGCTCAGATTAACTTCACGGGACGCGGCACACTTGTTGCAATGCTCGGATTCGCGAACACAAAGTACGAAACGAAGAAAATGCATGAATCCACCATGCCAGTAAACATTTTCCCCATTAACACTATAAGAATAAACTGCAATTTGGTTACTGGATTGTACCACAATGGCAAGCCCAGCCTAACATTACACGAAATTTCCGCGATAGCACCGCCAGGCTTTAAGCTGGGGAATGTACCGAAGTTGCCCATTTATATTTCAGTCATGATGGAGAGTGTACAGGAAGTGGTCGTCTCTATAGTATACCAAGATATTCGTTTGATTAATTTCCGAGCTGATGAAATAACATTACGCTTACATTTAAACAAATATGGGTTTGAAATTTAAGTGAGTAAGTAATACTGTAGTAGAAGGAGCCTACTGTACCATACTAGAAGTCAGNTACAGGAAGTGGTCGTCTCTATAGTATACCAAGATATTCGTTTGATTAATTTCCGAGCTGATGAAATAACATTACGCTTACATTTACACAAATATGGGTTTGAAATTTAAGTGAGTAAGTAATACTGTAGTAGAAGGAGCCTACTGTACCATACTAGAAGTCAGTACGAGGCGAGAACCCAAAATACTAACATCTGAAAACATATGTTCCCTTAGAATATTGAGTTGAGGCTGACGGTCAACAAATATGGATGTGGAAATATTAAACGTACCCGAGCCCGCAGGCCTCGGAGATGCGAATACAAACATGGACATCCACACACACACCCTATCTACCATGTCCTAAATACCCTCGGCCGAGGTGAGAATCCCAGTACAAAATAAAGATATATACACCATGCTGTGTAATTCATATTTGAGGTTCCGAGGAATGATTACAAAGGCCAGTGACACTGTGCCTGTGATAACGAAAATCATCAGAAATGGTATACTGCACATGATAAACAGAATCGCGTACAAGCTGAATGGTTGTGAAGTGGGTGCGATTAGAGATATTGGAATTACGGCCACTATATAGTATTATCTCTCATTGAGGCACAACCAACTGCTGGCGGCTAAAATTGCAGGCTGGGGGATCAAGATGTGTTTAAGATCCCCATCTATGCTAAGGGAAAATTCGAAGTTTGTATTCAGTAGCCATACTGCAAGGGTTCACTGAAGATTTCATTCATACATGTAATTATTAATTTCAAGCAATGGTTAGTTATTCTCTTAGCCAACATGCAAACAAACATGACCCTGGATACTGCTGCCGCACTGGAGGACACGTCACTGGCGATACGATACATCGAATGATTGCCTCTGCATGTCTAGGTAAAAATGTCGGAATATGTTTAATTCTTGAAATATGCGAATAAAGACAGAGACATTGATATTGTGTTTCGTAGATGGTGATTAGAAACGTAACAGAGTATACCGTGCTCTGTGAGTGTAAATTTTAATGTCAAAACAAGTTTTGCAAGCGAGAATCTTCGCTATATAATAGCTGTGTTTCAGATGGGCAAACAGAATGCCATCAATGGAGACAACTCAAAATTCGATCATGCAAACATACAGTACGTTAGAGTATTCATAAAATCTGTGTGTTATCCATATGGAGATTTAAACATAAATTTCGCTAACTGCATGTGTAAGGTATTTATCAAATATGTGCTGACTTTCAGAGATCGGACTATGGGCAAACACAGTCACATACCCTAGAACCCAGCGTATTCATGAACTCAGCTCCCTGCTGCTGTTTAATGTTAGCAAACAGGGCAATAGTATAAAGTCTGGTGTAGTGGACAGCACGATTTAAATGACCTCTTCGGAAAATTTCCCAGCCTACACTCAAGCCTACGCCTTAATAATTCACATCAGATTTGTCACATACAATGCGCGCGACAGAGTAGTTAAAATACTGACATAATTAGTACCTTTGGTCCATTCACCATCAAAGTTTCACAATGTTTGCCAATGTACAGGGCTGCATGTTGCTGTGTGAGTTCATTACTAAGTGCATATGCATAGTGTATGTAGATGGTAGCATTGCGACATGTTCATTTAGACCTCCATTTCCACGGAGGACACTCGACAAGAAAATAAATATGGCGAATATGTGGCTGGAGGAAAACTGCCACTGTCTCAATTATTATGATTGTGATGTAGAATACGATAAAATATGTGATGTACTCGCTGATTTGTTGACAGTGGAAACATATGATGTGGTCTTTGTGGTCGGCCCAGAAAAGAAGAGATGGTGGAGCATTAATTGTGGTACAAATGTATAAGTATGTTATCTGCAGACAGAGTATGACTGCCCATCATTAAAAGAATTGAAGTCTCTTTACACTAAAATCAAACACGAATGTGATGTGTGCAGGCAAATCAGGACAAATCGATGCATGAATGCACTGCTGCTAAGGACATGGTCGATGGAGTGCGGTACATGCCGCCATGCGGACGGGGGAATAGTATTTTTTTTTTTTAACAACAGACACCATAAATACCGACCGTGTGCTGGTGTTAAACCATTGTACTCCGTGTGACCACTCCGCACCCACTCTTGCTCTCTCTCGCTTCCTTACACACGAGTACTATCAACCATCATGGACAACTTTACAACGATGCTGAATTGTAACACAGTATAGGTTACTGATGGACCTGGTGATTGGGAAGTTGTACACATCATAGTATTTCCGGCTAGTGGATACATCTTATGGCAAGTGCATGGCAGGTATGTTGAATGCAGAGTTCAGGAAATATTTAACTAAATTCTATGTTCAACTGATCTTGGAGACTGACATAAAACTGCTTAACGAGACTACAATGCACATGACATATGTTGGCATTAAGCCTATATGTAATGGCAAGACAACACACATGCTGGGATTCTCGCAATGTGTGTGTCCGTCGGAAGAAGAAAATAGATTGTGTCCCTCTGTTACCTCTGTAAAACTATAGATCTCCACACACACTTACACATCAAACATGTACACCGCATGTAACCAGCTGGTTGTGACAAAGTACGGCGATGTTACGACTGGGTACCACCGTGTTCACTTCAAACCTCCTGGACTTCCTGAGCAATTGAAAAGCTGCAACAAACTTGAACACTATGTGTGGTACAACATAAAGGGCAAAGAGGAATGAATGCCTTGTCTTGTGTTGTGTGTCCCGTGTATTACCTGCAGCCGGACACGAGGCTGCCTTGCACCATCATTGATATGGTGGCTCGTGCAAACTAAGAAAATATACATCAGTTGTGAGTTACATAGTTAATTGCATATGAACTGTACCATCTCAGCAGTGGTGTAATTACCCATTGAACTGAGACCTGTACGAGCGAACATCACACGACCATCATGAAGCATGGAGCAGTCACATGGAAGACAATGTATTCTCTGCTAATGTGCGAACATATAAGGAGCAACATGTTTTACATCATGACAGCAGTCAGAAGCTGGACAGCATTCAGTAGACAACCACCATCACCATTAACAATATGTTCTTCAAAAGTGATAGTGTACAGTCCTGGCTGGAAAACGTGAACAAGTACGATCGGTACTTTGTCGGGTATAGACAGGTGGTATTTAAAAGATAGTTGGAACATGAGCAAGTACAGGTATGCGATGGTGAAAATCATTTATGGCGATATCATGATGTGTGGGATTATTGCCACAGCTATATCCACAGCTATATTCTACCATGCTAAATGTAGAATATATGTGCCATCGCCAATATCCGACCAAAGAGTCAGTTAATAATAGGTGGACACATTTTCGGGTTAGAAGCAGAATTTCAAGATATTACCGAACTGCATCATGAGAACAAATAAGTAGGCTTTGTCCTATGCGATGTTGGCAATGGGGCAATCTGCTGGTGGACTGAATAGTCTATAGGACACATACATACCACTATATTGGAAGTCTGTGGAAGAAAATAAATCGTACCCTCCATGGCCAAGAACTGCTGTGTGTATAAGCAAATAAATTAAATAGCTCATGAGTGTGTATANGAGATATTACCGAACTGCATCATGAGAACAAATAAGTAGGCTTTGTCCTATGCGATGTTGGCAATGGGGCAATCTGCTGGTGGACTGAATAGTCTATAGGACACATACATACCACTATATTGGAAGTCTGTGGAAGCAAATAAATCGTACCCTCCATGGCCAAGAACTGCTGTGTGTATAAGCAAATAAATTAAATAGCTCATGAGTGTGTATATGTGTGAACAGTATATCATGGACATCGAGGCTTCGAGTGTGAACAGTACGACTCGCAGTGTGAAATAAAATGTGCAGCAAGTGTAAGTGTTGGGAAGCTATTTGTGATCTTGTTGCACACATTCTGATGCTATTGGTAGAAGTTCTGAAGTATGGTGGTAGTGATGTCATGCCTCTCCAGCCCACCTAAAACATAGGAACTATATAAGACCTTCGTATCCAGCATGGTAGCATCAGTAGTGTGACAAAGATGGCGACATTCCAACCGAAACATAACTACTACACCAGCATGACCCCAGGTTACAGTAGGGTGATGTATACATGCAAAACCGGCAACATGCAGCGGACATATAATGAGGACTGCGATGGTGTTGTGCACTGTCTGTTGGCACACAATCCTGCATCGTACAAGCCCGGTCAACAACTGATCGGGTGTACGGCGTACATCTAGTGTGCCATCTTCTACATGCAGGAGGACACGCCACTGCCTTGCACGGTGGAAGTAGTCCTTGCTGCTGCATGTCTGCATGATGCATTGGTATTCCACCTGCCAGGATATGCGCTGGCAGTAGTGAACCATGCCACAGGCCCGGTAAATTGTACCACAGCCAGCTGCAGCAGGAGCAGTAGCGCTCCCTGTCGATGACATGGCTACCCAGCTGTCGAAAGCCATTTCAATTCCTGTGACATCATCATCATCAATACCAAGGCACAACGGGGCTGCAGGAAGGCGACGACGGTCCCAGACGTCGTCATGTCAGCTGTGTCGCTGTCAGTGCAGCAAAGACATGCCTGAGTCTCCTGCAGACATCGCAACGACGTCGAGGCCACCAGAACTGCTGCTGCGGTCATAGCTGTGTCCAATGTGGATGGCAACGGCGGTGTGCGGACCATTTGTCCTATGTAATGACTGCTACTGCCTGCGCAGCCAAGCCTACCTGTAGCAATAGTAGAGGCTATTCCAAGCCTCGCTATAGTGCTCACCTCCGAGGTTAAAGAGTGCATGCATCGTATAATGAACTACATGATCGACTGTCTCGAAATATGTAGCCTGTATGCGATGTAATGTTCTTTGTATTTCAATTGTAAGTGTTCTCACACATGCGATCCATTAAGTTTTAAAGTAAATATAACATGTAGATTAACATTGCAGTATAAGTAGATAAGTAGTATTGAGAGAGACATTTGTAAAAAATCATAAGTTAAAGTAATGTTTTTTTATTTCAAGTATATGGGTTATCAGTCACATTGCTCCATTAGATTTCAAAGTAAAGTATGTGTTGTTATTGAAGTATAAGTAGATATGTGGTGAGAGGGCGAGAAATTTGTAAAAAACATAAGTGAATATGTTTTTTTTTATTTCATGTATATGTGTAATCACATACACACACATGCTCCATTAGGTTTGAAAGTAAATATAATGTGTAGTTTGTCAGTGCAGTATAAGTAGATATGTAGTGAGAGTGAGAGAAGTGTTTGTAAATAGAGAAGTTTGCACTGGTAATTCATTGTAAAAACCATATATATGTTCATCAAAAAAATGTAATTATTTGCAACCATACCGATGTGTATGTGTTCTTTATTCAACATTATCCGTCTGGAGTGAGGTAACATACATACCCGAAACACAGGTACCTGTGTAGTGAAGGTACAACAAACATACAACATGTACATTATTTTATTCACCATTAATATTATATTAAATGTAACATTTATATATTATGTGTATATATGAAATGTAGAGGGAGAGGTCGTACTTGTACGGTGATGCATGGTGGTGGTGGGGGAGATGTGAGATATGAGTAGGTGATTCCCCTCCTTTCCTCTATCTTGCACACATTCTATAGAAGCCTCCATCGGCTGCCATTATATATGCAGTATTGTGTACGCACCAGTTCAGGTCACATCATATTCGGCATTCTACCCTATCTTCCTCGCCATCGACTCCTTCGTAAATCTCATTTTCCAGTCAAGACCTTTGGTAAGTGCATCTCTCTCTAACTAGCAAATCTTGCACTCGTGTACTATTATTTAAGGTCTTGCAAATTTATATACAGGCAACTGCCGAGGGTATGGTATTTGTAGTGTTCGGTACTGAGCACCTGTAAAGCACTTTGTTCCTACTACAAAACATATAGTACCTCCAACTGAACAACGCAAGTAGGAATCGTGTCGGACGATGCTGCTGGTCGGCGAGTTTTTTTCGAGGATATCCTGTTTCCCTCCACTTGCATTCCGGCGATTCTCTATTCTCACATCAATTTCTTTCTCGTTGACTCTCAAAGCAACGCAAATCTTTCAACTCAACTCCAACAGATCAACTTCGAGATTCGGATATTTCCCAATACTAGAGAACTGAATAATTCGCAGATTCATTTTGGGACAACCTAGAATTAAAAAACGTGTGTTTATATAACTTTAGCCAATGGTCCACACGGTGTTAGGCTCCTCCTGTAGAACGCTGGCCTAATCATCACGTCCCTTTTCACTGTGACAGCAGACAACCAATGTGCAGTTAATATCGGCATATGTGTACATAAGACTGTAGAGTCTAGCCTGCAGGTCATTGAAAACGCGAATTTTTCAGGTCTCTACCTTGCACATAACATTCAGAACTGTAACAACCTAACAGAATATCCTGTTGCTGCTACCCTCAAACCCGATAGCCGAATTATTCAGTAATAGCAATAGAATATGCTATTAGGCTATTACAATTCCGTTTGTTATGTTGGTGGAACTATCTGTTTTGTGATAGGAGCGACGTGCTCTACTGTAGCAACCATATGTGTATTAGCGAATACAAGTAAGGGAGGAATACAAGAGATATTTTGGTATTTCCATCAATGTAACAATGGCACATAAAAACTAGAGGCACACGATTTTCGCGAAACGTTTTCTACGAACGCTAGACTTCAATACTCTAGGGGCACACAAGCAGTTTTATTTTGCTAATTCGCTACTTATCTTTGTCACGAGAGTCTTTCTAACTCGAGTGACCAATCATAATTAAGATACTCTGAAACCACCACGCCTGTGATTCTCGGACAGACGGCAAAGAGGCATAACATATAAATCACCCAACCACGATAGTGAATGTGGACTAAGCGGTTATGAAATAAAACTGGTCCTGAAATATTTTTCGAGAAAATCTGTTGCCCCTACCTACAACCAATGAGTACGGCCAGTGATTTTTCGCGTAACAATCGGAGCACACATTAGACTTCAATACTATATACGCACCTCAGCTGTTATCGTATTTCTATTGGCTGCTGTTGCCGTGCCCGCATTTGACCAAACCACTCAGAATTACGTAACTCCGACACTGAACTATCGTGATTCGCGCGCAAACAGTTAACGGTGACCAGAACATTTTTCAGCCTATCAAAATAGCTGGACAATCCCACAGTCCTTTGAACTTTATATTGTCCCGAAATTTTTTCGCGAAATGTCATTGCGCCTACCAATTAGATAATTGTTCTTATTTGAAACATCTATATGGTTAGTATAATCATATATATTTCTCTGTGTCCTTAAAATATTTCTCGTCGCCAAAATATCACTCGAATACCGGAGGTGTATAGTAATGAAAAAAACCCAACTGTATAATGTGGTGGATGTAAGCGAGGCGTATAGGGGATTACTGGTGAAAAGGGGGGATGTTAACGATGCAGCATTCACCTAGCGATCTTCTCTTGAAGAGAGCAGCGAAGAGGAGGGAAAAAATGGAAGGAAAGATGTAAAATAGCGACGGGAGTTAAGACGTCGTGAAAAGCTGATTGGCAGGACGCGTGTGGCCGCCGGCAGTTGTGCACGTGAGAGTGCGACTCGGAGCTGCCTCGGAGCCCTGGGGAGGCTGAATAATTTTCGTTTAGCAGGCACGGGTCAACCACGTGGTTCGGAAACGACGGAGACGAGATAGCAGCGGAGTGTCTCAATGTGGGCTCCTCTAAACACGCCCATCTTCTACCGCCGAGTGTAAATGCGCAATTTGCCGTACTTTGTTTAAGCGGCAGATAAACACGCAAAATGTAGGGGCTTCCCGATTTCCACGAACACATTTCCGCGCACGATGTGTTTCAATAGCCTAGAGGCGTATCATCAGTTTTCCTTTTGCTTATTGGTAGGGGCAGTGACATTTCACGAAAAGATTTCGAGACAAGATAGAGCCCAAAGCACGGTAGGGTCGTCCAGCTTCTTTGAATGGCTAAATAATGTTCTGGCCCGTGTTAACAGTTTGCGCACGAATCACGAATGTTCAGTGTTGGAGTAACTTAGTCCTGAGTGACTTGGTCAAAGACGGACACGGCACCAACAGCCAATGGAGGTATAACAACAGCTGAGGTGTGTATATAGTATTGAAGTCTACTGTGTGCTCCGATTTTTACGCGAAAAGTCACTGACCCTACTTATTGGCCACGTGTCCTTGTGAGAATATATTTTCTTACTCCACTGCATAATCAGCATTAACTTATTCAAACCCAGACTCAACAATTGTGTAACTTACGCAATTGTAGGTACTTTTTGGCATGTGCTGCACAATGCAAAGCTCAATGACCAATGATCTGATCTGTGAGTAAATTATTCTCAAAACGTAATACTGGTCTAGGTCATAACTGGTTCGTATAACTGTAGCCAAACATATAGCCAACAGCTCATTGGCTGTGACAACGAAACTAGTGTTGGTCGACTTATGTTCAGAACACATCATAAATTTTCTTGTTTGCAACACCTGAAACAGCGTAAAATATGTGGGTCTGAAATCGTTAAGTTCTATGATACTGTAAGTCTGTGATTCGCGGAGAGAGAGCTAGGAGGCATAACACGTAAATCATCGAATCACGAAAGTGGATATGAGCTAACTGGTTTTGAAATACATCTGGCCATGAAATTTTTTCGCATAAATCAGGTGTGCATAACAATATGTCGTTAAACACAAAAATTAAAATAAAATAAACCAGCCATTGCCAACCCCGTTGATAACAGTTCATAAAAAGGAGAGGGGGGATTTTAACTTAACAACTACAGCAACACCTCTGGGAATTTACCCTCCGTCCTTTTTTTTAGAAATTCAGTCACGTTATTGGAAACCACTTGCGAATCGTATATAAATAATTTACTATTAGATTTTCTTAATCCAACCAAGTACATAGTTTCCGGTGGCACATTTTACCTGAGATATTTTTCGAAAAAAAAAAAAAAAAAAAATTATACCGCAGAATTTCTTATTTATTAACTCATTAATGTAAACGTTAAGTTTTCGATTCCAGTGTTGCAAAATAATAATTTTTTGGTGTGAACAGTACTCAACGTATTTCTTATAACAAGTGACACTTTGAAACCTGCGGAACGGGATTCAGTAGATTCAATGCACTAGAAACAGCCAATTATATGACAGTTGTGTGTCAGCAGCAACCAATAGCATTACCGAGGAAAAGGTGACGTCTGCATTGGTGCTAGCTTCTGGACTTGCACAGCACTGACCAAGATATCACCTGTTCTGCAACGTGCCAGACGTAGATGAATGTACTGGTGATAATATGTTTAGGGTTTAAGCTGGAAACAAAAGTGAGAATTTGTGTGTGTGTGTGTATATATATATATATATATGTACACATTCTTCTAAAGTTCAACACGATATTCCACGCTAGTAATCACCTTCATTTCCCGATACTGTTTCATATTATATGAAATTATGCCTTTCATTAATCCCGCAAGGGAAGAGGGTTTATACCCCTGGTCATCATCCGATTGCGCCAGAAAGTATTTTCCTCTGTATTTTTAAGTTTTGAATGCCAAAACTGTTACTGCAAATTATTACTTCCGTTATTTAATGTTATCATATGTAATATAAAATAGGTCTACTTTGAGCGCATTCAAGAATATCGTTACCCTCATAAGAAATACACGTAATTCCATTTAAGTTGTTTGTAGGTTTTAAAGCAATTACAACACCAAAAATATTTCAAATAATCAACTACGTAAAGCTCATTTCTCCAGGAATTGTTAAAAATAATCTACGAACAAAAAAAACGGAAACCTCGTAACTCCACTATAAGGTTTCAAGCAGCGAAAAACTCGTACATCCACTTCTGATTTTTGAAAATTAATTTTCAAATTCGGATTAAACAGAATACGCATCTAAATTGAGAATAAAAATATTGCTTCAAAAAGCAAACAATTGCCTTCGTAATAAAAGTAGGTTTAAGTATGTTTTTTTTTAATCTCCCGTAAAACAATTTTTATAGTTACGAGGTTTTCTGATGAGGGTAAAGGCATGTGTGCTTGCAGCATGGGAGTAATTTCATTTGTTGTCTGTTATGCGGGGTGAAAACCAATTAAGTATCTAGTTTTTTTCTAGATGGTGGATGCGGCAGTTTTCGCTGAAGAGCTACCATGTGCCGAAAAAACAACAAAGAAGAAAACCTTTACAAACAGGAATAAAATAATGATTATTAATTAACTTTATGTTATGGGTAAATAATACCCTGCATTACAAACAGATTATTGTACTAAAATTAATAATTGTTTTATGGTTATGAGAAAAGAATGATTCTCCCAGCTTATTGCTCATAACGCTGATTGGTTTTGACTGGAAACACAACGAAGGAAGGCTGAGCCACAGGGCGATACAAGGTGCCACCTTGAAATATACAAGAGTATGGATATAGAATACGTGCGTGTAAAAAAGTGAATTGATGGGTGTGGGGGTTCCTTTTTTGTCGACGTACATATTTGCTGATTGGCTGCACAAGTTTCTGGAACGGGCCTTGCACCTACGATTGGCTATTACGGGCTATGAACGACTTTATATTGGCTGGGCGGTCGGCTGGCGGCTTCCCGCCATGCTGGAGGTCGGTGACCCCATTTCGCCGGGCTGTGCGGCTTGAGATCCTTCTTTAATCAGCTGTTTAACTTCTGTATCATCATCTAGTTGTGTGTGCTTTTAAAAATGTTTGTGTGTTTATATTTTAATTCTCTTACGGGATGGAGCCTGTGTCTGAAGTGACAGCCTCCCTCCCCGTGGCTCCCTGCGTCAACTGACCTTTGGCCACGCTAATCGTCACTGCTCCCTCCCGTGGAGATTCCCAATGATGCCAAACATATTACGAATTTCAATATTTTAAACAATAATTTACTTTGTATGTTTGTTGCAACGTTCTATTTGTAGTAAAGGTACAAACAAAGGGATTTTAAGAACTTAAAATGACTAATTTAAAGAATTTTTATTGAAAATTTACTTGAGAATGGAAGCCCGGAATTCCATGAGGCCAAGAGGGCCTAGTCGATATTACTGTACTGTATTTTCAACTCTCTGAATACCTACTACTGCACCGAGAGAAAGGTTTGTTCCAGGCAACAATATATTTACTTGTATAGGGCCAAAGATATATTTAGTTGCCCCAACAAAACATTTTGTTGAGTAAACAAAACTTGAAGGGCAACAAAGTTAATTTTGTTCATCTAACAAAATACACGCTTGAATAAAATTGGATTGTCAACTAAATATTAAATAGAATCAACCGCATATATTTTTTGGTCTCTCATTTGATTGCTTTCTTTCGAGAATAGAAGCTCGAGAGTGTTTGTATTTGTTGTGGCAATTAGGATATTATCATTACTTGTTAGTGCATTTATTTATCCTTAAGGTATACGCATATTAATGAAATAAGTTCAGCAGGCAACTAAAAAGTAAAGCTGCAAAACTTGAAATATTTATTTGCGCATATTATCCAGTATTCGAATTGAATTTATTTAAAAATTTTACTAGCACATCATAAATCACTTTAGGTGATGTTGATAGGGCGCAGTGCTCAGGCGCAAACAATCTGGATTCGAATGTCGGTCGAGATTGCAATTTATTTATTAACCGAAATAATTTAATGTACTTAGAGTCAAATACATTTTAATTTGCCCCACTCAATTCTATGTTTGGGGCAACCAAATAAGAGCCAGAAATTAATTTGGTTTCAACAGCAAAATATTCCAATGCTCCAATACAAACAATTAGTTTGGTTGTGCCAAACAAACTTTTTTCGATACAAAAAAACCTTTTCCTCAGTGTGAAGTCATATGTCGTAGCGTGATAACAACATAATGCTACGGAGTTTGCCGTAATGTTACCGCTTCCCGCATTCTTGAAACACGTTGCAGACATAATGTTCTGTCGCCAGCGGTTGTCATGAAGTTCACTGGAATTGAGTTTCACATTGGCGGCACTCGAGGTGTAAATCACTTTAACTAACATAATCGGATAAATGTATATGAAATGGGAAGGAGGGACCGCGGTGGCTGAGCGGTTAGCGTGCTCGCCTCCCACCAATACCCGGCTGGTGCAATCCCAGATTTTCGCATGTGNGATAAATGTATATGAAATGGGAAGGAGGGACCGCGGTGGCTGAGCGGTTAGCGTGCTCGCCTCCCACCAATACCCGGCTGGTGCAATCCCAGATTTTCGCATGTGGGAATCGCGCCGGACGATGCCNTGTCATGAAGTTCACTGGAATTGAGTTTCACATTGGCGGCACTCGAGGTGTAAATCACTTTAACTAACATAATCGCATAAATGTATATGAAATGGGAAGGAGGGACCGCGGTGGCTGAGCGGTTGGCGTGCTCGCCTCCCACCAATACCCGGCTGGTGCAATCCCAGATTTTCGCATGTGGGAATCGCGCCGGACGATGCCNGCGTGCTCGCCTCCCACCAATACCCGGCTGGTGCAATCCCAGATTTTCGCATGTGGGAATCGCGCCGGACGATGCCGATTCTCCTTGTGTGAAGAGGGTCTGTTACATGAGTGAGCCAATCAGAATTAATTTTCTCCGATACTGACAGTCCGTGATTCGCTAGCAGACAGATAATGCGCTTGACAATTCAATTGACCCACACATGAAAGTGGGTTTAAACTTAAGTGTTTTGGAACACAGCTTGTCCTGAAATCTTTTCACGAATATCAGGTTCTCCTGTTAAAGAGTAAAGTCCTGCAATTTTCACATTATACTATGTTTACAGGTTACGCTTAAAACACGTGTATGTTTATAATACTTTTGTCGTAGGAGCATGTTAAATTTCAAATTTTACACTGCCAAAGTATCACAGCGTCAATGAAGAAACAATTTATATTGTTGTCCGTGAATCATGTGTTGTGTATTTAGAAGAGAAACGGCATCACAACGAAACAGCGGCCAATGAAGAAAAGACGCCGGATATACATAGAACTGTGAAGTCTATCTTGATGGCAAATACCAAAACAATTACGTTTTAATTGCCTGCCCACAAATCACAGACTCTCATTACCGGGGTAAACAAATTATCATTGACCCAGTCAAATACCACACTATCTTCGACGAAGGCACACAGCCAATAACGGAAGGAAAACAGTACGAGTGTAAGTATTATATTGAAATATAGCCTCGGTGAAAATTAAAATATATATACCCTAGAATGCAAGATCAAGCTGTATAACGACTGCAATTAATTAAATCTCATAAGGATAGGGAGGCTCGTTTTCTCAATTACCAATTATCTTACCTGTGTGCAAATGACTCGCAAACCGTCTTACTGGTGTAGGACATAATTGGTTCATATATATGTAGCCATGCATATAACCTACAGCTCATTGACTGCGACAACGAAACAAGTGTTGTGTCGAATTAAGTACAGCACGCATCATAAAATATGTTGTTTGCAACACCTGAAAGCGTATTTTAAAGTGAATCTGAAATGGTTATATCAAAGTTTGTTATATCCTCTTGGAAGGTNTTGCAACACCTGAAAGCGTATTTTAAAGTGAATCTGAAATGGTTATATCAAAGTTTGTTATATCCTCTTGGAAGGTTGGGTACATTTTATAAATGCATAAGAAGTAGGAAGTAAACAGCATTTATTGTACTATATGGTGTGGGGCAATTCTTGCTACTCTCTCGGTTAGCAACCATTGAGAAGATAGTTGACGCTTGATTACGCGCAAGGACGCGGAGTCTAAACTAGAGTTCAAAATATCCTTTGAAATTTCCCAATCCCCAATCCTCACATAACGTNTTGCAACACCTGAAAGCGTATTTTAAAGTGAATCTGAAATGGTTATATCAAAGTTTGTTATATCCTCTTGGAAGGCTGGGTACATTTTATAAATGCATAAGAAGTAGGAAGTAAACAGCATTTATTGTACTATATGGTGTGGGGCAATTCTTGCTACTCTCTCGGTTAGCAACCATTGAGAAGATAGTTGACGCTTGATTAAGCGCAAGGACGCGGAGTCTAAACTAGAGTTCAAAATATCCTTTGAAATTTCCCAATCCCCAATCCTCACATAACGTGAAATTTGACTTCGGCGACGTGAATGGTGGACTTCGCATTCATGGGGACCTGCAGAATTCGCGTTACCCTTCGTCATCGCACTAGACTTGACAACGCTGTAAATACTGGAGCCGGGATCGTTGATCCATTGGCTGCTGTCTGGGTGTGCTAAACTTCACCTACCAACCACAACACAGCCAATCACAATCGAGAGAGGAAGCGGCGGAAGGCTTGTGGACAGGGCTCCGAAGTAGCGGAAAATCGCAGTCGACTGTCTACCAGTGGCCTAAATGCCTTCCTTTCCCCCTGGTCTGTGAGCGAGCGGACGCGATTGCGAGGTTGGTTAACACCCCTTTCCCATTTTATTTGGGAAACTGCAAAATCGCGAAAACATATTTAGTCAACGTATATTTCGTAAGACTAGTTGGTTTATTCATTCAGGATTGGATGATCAAATTTTTTACTCGGCTAAGTTCTTCACAGACCTATAAATAACTGTCATCTTTATTGAACCAATGAAATGGGATAGCATGTTTATAAACACATACATACCAGCCAATAAGGAAAGAAGTCTGTTGAACATTGGTAAAGTAAGTTGATTCCTTGGAAAGAGTTTATTTTTTCCTCGGTTCAAAGTCGTCTCTATTTATTTTCCTTCCCGAACTTCCCCCTGGCTCTTATTTTCTTTAAGTAGGTACCCTCAATTGTATAAGGAATAACCAGAGACCTGAAGAATTCACGGATTCGTTTTGAAACAGGCAAGAATTAAAAACACGTGTGTTTATATAACTTTAGTAATTGGTCGACACGGTGTTTGACACCTCCTGGAGAACTCTGGCCCAATCGTCGCCTTTCACTGTGACAGCAGACAACCAATGTGGAGTTAATACCGGCGTATTTGTGTCTAGCCTGCCGGTCATTAAACTCGCGAATTTTTCATGTCACTATGAATAATTCTATATTTTAAGTTATAAATTATTGTAATCACACTTAAATTAGTTTTTTCTCTATATTCCTGGTTTACCTCTTAAAGCTCTCCTGACCTAGTTAACTGATATTAAGAAGGAGAATACAACAACATGTTAATTCTACAGCATGTTCAAAAAGTTTTTCTCTAATTACAAACTTTATTTTTATCCACCATATATACATATATGATATATATGTGAAACTGGTACCAAAATGTTGGCAAAGTAACCAAGAATTTGGTTGTAACAGGACAGCACATTAGTAGCACATAGCTTGGGATCTGAAAAATTAGCGTCATTTTTTTGCCATCAAGATAGACTTCACGGTCGTGTATGTGGTAAATACGGCAAGGTATGCCGGGAGGTGTCAAACACCGGGTGGACCAATGGGTAAAGATAAATAAACGCACCTGTTTTGAATTCTAGCTTGTCCCAAAATGAATCCGCGAATTCTTCAGGTCTCTACACATAGTACATATAGTCGATATTCAATGTCTAGCCATACATTAGCCAACATAACAGGAGCGTGGAGGCCAAGGTGTATTGCCTTCTCGAACGATCCAAAGCCCAGGAAATGTCGAATCAGATAGGAACCAACCTCCGAACCCCAATGAGGCGGTGCAATGTCTTGTTGAAAACTGACTATGGGTCATACTCAATCAACTGAAGAACAGGAAACATTTGCAAAATGTCCAGATTAACTAGAGGTATGATGGTGCCATCAGCGAAAACGAAGGTCCAATAATTTGGTCATGCAAAATAAAGCACCAAACATTCACCTTTGAGGCTGCTGCCTCCGGTACACTCTGGCACCTCACCAGGGAGCTCTGAGCCCAAAATACATACATTGTGCCGGTTAACTACACCACTGACAAATATGTCGCCTCTTCAGAAAAGGCAACACATTTGAGATAGCCATTATCGCCCTCAATATGTGATAACATTTCGACTGCAAAGTCATACCGACCTGTGGTGCAATTGGGAAACAAAGCCTGAACAATAAATGTTTGTGTAAGATATCTTGAAGAGAACCGTTTGACAACTTTAATTCGCGTGGGGCCCTACTCACTAATTTGTTGGGACTTCGCACAAAAAAGAAATACTGCCTTACTGCTTCCTTCCTTTCAGCTGAAGTCGATGGTTGGCAAGTTCTCGGTAAGTCAGCAACAGGTCATGTGTTCTTAAAGTTGTCATACCACAACATAATGCTCTACACTTCGGGCGGCATCTTTCCATGCATTGTCTGAAAGTACCTCTGCTCTGTTATTGGTGGCCGGGTCTTGTGGAACCAGAGGACACACTGAGCTTTTTTTTCCTTATTTGTGAACATTTCCGGTTTCCTGGACACTACAACTGCTACACTGCAGCCACGTTACTGAAACCTGCAACAAAAAACTTGGCTAGTTTGCCAACATTTTGGCATCAGTTTCACATATCTATATTACATATAGCTAGGGCCAGTGACATTTCGCTTAAAAATCGGAGCACACAGAAGAATTCAATACTATATACACACCTCAGCTGTTGTTATACCTCCATTGGCTGCTGGTGCCGTGTCCGTCTTTGACCAAGCCACTCAGGACTAAGTAACTCGGACACTGAACCTTCGTGATTCGTGCACAAACTGTTAACATGGGCCAGAACATTTTTTATCCAATCGAAGAAGCTGGTTCACACTTCACTGCTTTGAACTGTATCTTGTACCAAATTTTTCGCGAAATATCACTGCCCCTACATAAAGCGGATATAAATAAAGTTTGTATTTAGTGAAAGACTTTTCGGTCAGCCTGTAGATTCTGCTTCTACTGCACTTAACGATTGTTAGACCCGTACCGGGGGGAAAAATTGGTCGATTGCTGTACTACCTACCTGGCCACAGGAGGGGGGGGGGCGTTTAACTACTGCAACAACCTACGAACAACTGGCTGAGGTTCGAGTGCACAAAGCATTGTGGAGTCTAGCTTGTTGCCAACTGAATCCGTGAAATTCTCGTATATCTAATCATTAGTAGAGATCTTATCATTTCGCACAATAATTCATAGACAGACTGTGCATCGTAAAAGTATGTTAACCTGATGTGTGTCATTGGATCTCTCATCCGACATAACCTGCAGGACCCTGCACCAATAATAAACAAGTAGCACTCAGGTGGCTTCACTCCGTTTGGCCGATTCAAACAGCAGACTGTTGCTGCGACTGAAAAAAAATATTATATCTGCTTGAGTACCCAAGTAAATAACTGTGAAGTCAAGCTTGGTGCTGTTTTATAGCACGAAATGATAGCGTCTCTAGTCATTAAATTTTCAAGTGCAATTGTCACTAGGTCAGATGTGATTGGCCAGCCCTCTTTCCACAAGTTTATCACTAGGATCAGAGACCTGCAGGGCGTATCAGGAAACGAGTTGCCCAGTCACAAAAGCAAAAAGCATGTATAAGTGTTTGCAGTTTATCCTAACGCTGCTAGAAGATCAGAAATTTCCAGGGTCCCTTGTTTATTTGTTTGTTTTCTGCAATCTCCAGAATTAAACAAGTCCCAGATCCCTAAGCCGTTTTACTCCGAGTACCTGATCGACTCAATCGTTACCTCCTGCCTAGGGGACCTGTTTCTCGAATGAGATGCTTGAGGTGTTTGGTATTTTGTTTCAGAAGTTTTGGTAAGTAAAGAATAATGCGAGGTGTATTGAAATGAAACGAAATTAAACTAATATTGCTCTATATGATCCAGATATGTTCTACCTAGATGTGCATTTCTGATGACTCATAAAATGAGGAACATGCATACATGCAAGTTTGTGATGCTACAATAAGAAGAGCCCCGAGTATTTCGCGGATTGAATTGGCAGCTACCTAAGCTTTACAGTTATCTATACACTCGAGACATCATCGTTTGCTTATTGGTTGATGTGATCAAGTGAATCCTCTGTACAGGACTGTTAAACACTCACCCACACTACTGCTTCCTGCTTATTACTGGCTCACAGTTAAACCGGGCGTGTCTAAATAACTGTCGCCCAATCAGAACAGTAGGAGTAAAGAACATGTGTTTAGAGTCTACCTCACCCCCAAATGAATTTACGAAATACTCGTGGCTTTAAAAATATGATAACCTATAGGTAGGTATAGGAAAAATTCGTGACTTCATTTCAGGACAACATGGATTTAAAACGCGTGTATACTTAACTCACCTTTGCAATTGGATCTGAGTTTATAAGACACACCTTGGACGACTCCGCGAAAAATAGCCGACTTGCAAGGGAACAAGAAGCGAATCCCGTACTGTCAGATATGAGGTAACATTGGGGCAACAGCCAAAGAACAAATATCTGAGGTTCCACTATACAGAGGATTATGGAGTCTAGCATACAGGTAATTGGAAATCGCGAAATTTTCTTATCCCTACCTATAGGCTATACTAGACATTCGTTTGGCTATGCAAGCAGACGCCAATTTCTCATTGGTTCCTTGCCGCGATAGTGATAGACTCTGGTTGGGTCTGCGTTTTGTTGTGCTTTTATAATTAATTCAGATTATTCCAGGAGGTGTCGGGAAAGTTTTGGGCTAATCATAAAATTTAGCACAAACATAGGTTTTTTTTTTTTTTTTTTTTACTTTTCCCCAATAAATCCACAATATTTTTACATCTGTGAAGATAATAAGATTTCCCAATTTCTAAACGTGGTGAGGAGTATCTCTGCTATAAGTATCGGGTTTTGCTGGGTGAAGGAAGAGATGAGTGGAAGTGTATGGCAGAAAGAGGGGTAGCAAAGGACACCAAGAAGGAGAGAGCGACCCCCNAACCCCCGCGGGCACAGGATTTATGGTCGCCGGCGACGACGGCGAACTGAGAAGGCGCAGCACGACTGCGAACCATACGAAAACATGTGATACGGTAACTAATGTCACCTCCCGTACCCGAGCCCTGGTTATTGTCCCATCATCGTGCTCGGCTACTGGAAACATTTCACGATTAACGACTGGCGCGCAGACTACCCACGATTAACGTGACCTGCAATCGGGCCTGCGCTCGGCCCTCCGACTGCATAAATCATCGACTTCCTTTCCCTCCTTGCTCCTGACTCCTCGGAAAGGAACTCCTGCAGCCCTGCGCTTGCGCAAACGAGTACAAGATACGATGGTCCCCCCTTCCCCCGCCCTAAGGCCGAACATCTCTGCGACACGACCGTACTCGATGAGGGCGATCACCGCTGATGAATAAAATATATGTAAACTCCCGTAAGTTAGTCACATACCTGGGACTTCGCCCTGCGTTTCACGCCCAGAGGCGAGGGAGCGATAAGGGCTACACCGTTACGTGCATCAAGTGCACCATCTCCACTAAGATCATGTCTCGAACTGACGTGCAGTGTTCTCGTCGTGCTGGAGGTACCTTGAGCGATGATCTTGTCATTTTAGTGATGGAAAGTCTGTAGCAAAGTTCAACACAGGCTCCTATCGTCGTCTCGGTTCTGTCCGGGTAGTATGTTTTAAGATAAAGTAGTCTAAATAAAACGTTTTAAACGATGTTGGAGAGCTCCAAAATAGTATTTACATCATGCGTTGTTTCTGGAAATTACTATTCGGTCATCGTCCGTGGCGTGTTTTATTTACGTAGGTAAACATACACAGAAAACGTCTAACGTTGCTGCTACAAAAAATTAATATTGAGCCATTTCACTGAAAGTTTATCATGTAGTAATAGTTGTAATGTTGTGACAAAGTAAATGCTCTTAACCTTTTACAAGTTAATATATTACTATAATGGAAATATAGTGTTTAAGTGTTAAGTTTAATGAAGCCTCTAAGTAATGCTGCCACAAACAAAATGTTTTATTACACTTAAAATAAAAGCAAGAATCAAATATTTGTATCAATGTGACATCAAAGTAATGCCCAGTTAACACTGACTTAACATTGTACAATGGCGGATACTAGTTAACGGTGATAACATCGTAAAATTAATTCACTATATTAAAATTTTAAAACATAGAATTTGAACTAAATGTAACTAATATCAGCATTCAAACATTGCAAATCAGTTTACGAGTGCTAAATATGAATATATTTTAAGAGCACAACGTATTTACAGAAACGACAGAGTACTGCAGTTTGTCGTTACATGTTGTAGTCGAAACATCGTTAGACATGTTAAAATAGGGCAGTTTGTAGGACTTCGGGCTTCGTGAAGTGGCGATCGTCATGCACACAAAACGCTGGTGCAATTCTCTCTCCTGCCTTAGTTTTTTCTTCGTTGGTGATGTTTCATTGTGAGACAAAATAATTGTATAGGCTTACTTAAGATATTTTATATCCTAATGCTGTTTTAAAGCAAAGAAAAAACTAGTAAAAATTTACGCATTTGTTAACATCAATTAAACACAAAATTAGTTTTGCCACAACAGAAACACAACCTTAATTTTGACAGTACAGTAAGGACGTAATATTGTTTCAAATGTCGTCCATATTACAGTTTTATTGATAGAACAACAGTATGCTACACTAACAGCAACTTTAGATACTGATGGCTCATAGATAGGGGCAGTGATATTTCGCGAAAAGATTTCGAGACAAGATACAGTCCAAAGCACTGTCAGGTCTTCCAGCTTCTTTGATTGGCTAAAAAATGTTCTGAGCCATGTTAACCATTTTCGCACGAATCACGAAGGTTCAGTGTCGGAGTTACTTAGTCCTGAGTGGCTTGGTCAAAGACGGACACGGCACCAGCAGCCAATGGAGGTATAACAAAGCTGAGGTGTGTATATAGTATTGAAGTCTACTGTGTGCTCCGATTTTTACGCAAAAATTCACTGGCCCTACTTATAGATAGCAAAAAATGTCTATACTTGTATCATTTACAGTGTTGGCTCAACGTTAAACTTTTATCTGTGAATAGCTGTTACAAAAAAAAAAACGTATATTTCAAACATTCTGCAACGTAGTTGAAGAACCAGGTATGCGACCGGTTCGCACAGAGTAAAATAAGAATAGAGAGGTGAAATAACTGCTTATTCCACGAACTCAAGCCGCACACGCCGCCAAAAGTGCATCACTAGCCAGTAACGTGTCAGAACGGCGCTCGCCAATCAACGCCTGGTGACGTAATTACCAGCCAGTAGCCAGGCACAATACCCGTTCCCAGACACTCATCGAACCAATTAGAGCATGAGTACGCCCACATCATGCCATTTATTGTCAAAATGCATTATTTCAGCCGTCGAATCATAAGGTAATCTTTGGCAACTAGTTCCAAAATAATGATTTTTAAAAAGTAAATAATTTTTTAACTGTTATTTATGTGCAGCACAACCTGTTTGTTTATAGCAAAAATATCTACGTGCAGACTTAAATATTTCCTTAAATTATTGGCCATGTGTCTGCGATAATACAGTTGTTTTCCGAAATGGGTCAATCAGAATCAAGTCACTCAAAACACATCCACTTCTCATCATCTTGAAGGGAGTTTCTTCTACCTGTTGCGTGCGTCGAAAATGTACAGAAATGGGGTATAACTAGCCGCCATGCAACAGATTACCTCTACCCCCTAAGAACTTTTATTTTTCCCATGGGAGCGGTTTTTTTTATTTACAACCAGAATGCAATTTGACACATTTCTAAACCGAAAAGCGTTGATAATGAAAACACGTATAAACTGCCCCCCTCCCCCCGAGCAGTGAGTTTCTCTAAGCGCAGGATGTAACAACTTGATGTAATTAGGACGTTTACGCGCCTCGTTAGAGTGTACCTAGGGAGCGCTGAAAATAATCACTTGCACAGATAGCTTCGTAAATTCATAACACATCTGCGATATACAAGTGCCTCAGTAGAGAGCAGCAGGGCACGCAGCCCCCCCCCCC
>NQII01000018.1:450290-506953 GCA_002778355.1 Clitarchus hookeri
ACAGGTTAAAACGTTCGTAGGTGTTACCGCCAACAACAAACTCAGACTGAATAAACAGTTAACACCTTGAAGCGAAGTTTGCATAAATGTGCACATAAAGGTGAGGAATTTTATTTCCGTCATTTCCGTGCACCGCGAGTTTCGGTCGCCATTAATCTTCCGTATACGCAAATTATTCACAAACACGCACTTCCGGTCTATGTTAACCCGTTCACATTATATCCCGATTATACTCGTTCACGTAAGACGTGTTGAAAAATAGACAATGTCAAAGTCAGTGCTGTACAAGGTCAGAAGCTAGCACCAGTACAGAAGACATATTTTTCTTGCTTAATGCTATTGGTTTCTGCTAGTACACCAAAATGCTGTTATTGGATACGGTGGGTGGCGTATACCAATGGAAATTCTTTACATAGGTTCAATTATGTACGTTATTATAAGGAATTCGTAATTACTTGTCAGACCAAAAATCTCCTGTTTTGCAACAACTGAAACGAAAAATTTATGTGTCAGTTTAGGTTCGTATTAATATCGCCATAGCACATCATGCTGCGTTTCAACGTCCTATGCACATTTGAGCATAACATTTTCCATTACTGGCTGTAGTATATATATATATGAGGTACAATTTTCTCGTCTGACTGGCCCAACTAGACGCCCGTGATTCGCCTACGAAAAGCTGCAAATGTGTCATCCAAACATTAATGCATTTGGAATCATGGAAGGCTATATTGATACAAAACGCTATAGCGAAAAATTACCATCTAACTAAATATGAAGGTAATTGGTTGTAACAACGAAACAAGTGTTTTGCCTACTTAAGTAAAGCACGCATAAAGAAACTTCTTGTTTGTAACACCTGAAGACGTTAACACCTGAACATATTATCCCGAGTAAATTCGTTCACGTCTGACACGTTGCTAAACAAATGAAATCATGGCCAGTGCTGTGCAAGTCCAGAAGCTGCACGAATGCAGACGTCGCCTTTCCCTGGGCAATGCTATTGGTTGCTGCTGACACACAACTATCGTATAACTGGCTGCTTCTTGTGCCGTGTATCTGCTGAAACCAGTTCCGTAGGTTCCTAAGTGTCACTTGTTATAAGAAATACGTTAAGTACCGTTCACACCAAAAACTTGTTATTTTGCACTATGGGAAGCGAAAAACTAACGTGTACCTTTAGGAGTCAAGTAAAGTTTGTCGGAAAGGGTTAGCAAATTTATTGCGGAATGTTGGTGGCAATTTACTGTGAGGGAACACCTAGATGGAGTAAAGTTGAGTGGAGAGATCGGGGTCTTGAGAGCAGACGAGGGTGAAGCGAGGTGAGTGTGGGGGAAATTGGAGGAAGCCGAGAAAACCCGCTGACTAGCGGCGTCGTCCTGCACGATTCTGTCTTTCGAAAATCCGAAAGCAACCTCGACGGGAATCGAAACGGGTTCGCCTAGGTGGGCGGTGATTAGTCTGACCACTAAACCAAATCGTTCCCCACGCCTAGATGCCAACGACAGTTCGAGTATGTGCCAATCAGGCTGTAGGGCAATGTTTTATGTCTCCCGCATACTTAGAGATATTTCTGGCGTTTCAAGCCGAGAATCACGGGAGATGTAAGGGTAACTCTGCCACACGCTTCAAGTGCGCCAATGCCACTACGCACAAAGCTCTGAAGACCCTAGCACAAGAGACATAAAACAATTCGCTTTATTATTTGTCATCAGGCTAAAATTTACGGTATACTCGAGCCGGCACGTTTCCCCATTATCTGATGCACAGATGTGAAGCCACGCCCTTTCTGAGTGAACTGCGCATGATTGGAGCACACAATTGTGAAGTGTTCATTTANTGCACAGATGTGAAGCCACGCCCTTTCTGAGTGAACTGCGCATGATTGGAGCACACAATTGTGAAGTGTTCATTTATTGGCGCAGAGTTATCCAGGTAGTGTCAAATGAAGATTGGTTCATTGACAACTTTTTTGCAAAGATAGAAGGGTTTCACGTTTGAAACGTCCTAAAAAAATATTGCGTATTTTGCAGGTCTATACCATTGAGAAAAAACAGACTGAAATCATTCCATTCTGAATTCAGGAATTCTGAAATGTAATTCTGCATGCAATTATAAATTTGAATGTTAATATTTAATATTAATAGTAAGATATAAAGGGATATAACTATGTTCGCCTCAGTAACGCGAAAATATTTCATGATAATTTGTGTTCCAAAACACTTCAGTTTAGAACCACTTTGGTAATTGGATCGTGTGAATTGGTACGTGTCTATATAATCTGCCCGCGAATCACGAACGGTCAGTATTGGGGAAAATTAATTCTGGTTGGCTCAGTCATGTAACCGGCTCTCTGAGCACAAAGACAAGCAGCCAATAGCCCGGCGAAGACTGCAAGTGTGGACATGGGGTATTGAAGTCTAGTCTCCGCGAATAACAAGTGGCCCCTATTTGTGTGTAAGCTTGCCGTGTGCCATTGGAACTCTCCACATACGACACGCTCTGCAGGACCCTGCACCTACAGCAAGCATGTATCACTGTGATGGCTTCATTACATTTGGTCGTTTCGAACAGACTATGGCAACGGCCAATGAGAAAACTGTATCTGCTTAAGTAAGTACATGACAGTGAAGTCTATCTGCCGTTTCATAATGCGAACTTAAGCATTATCGACAGTACAATATACTTGCAGTCAGAGCATACTACAGAAATTAAATGTGGACAAATGATATTTTACAAATTATATTTATATATATAGATCTTTTTTTTTTTTTTTTTTTTTTTTTTCAGAAAAATATATGTTCCTTAAATGGTATGTTTGTTATCACCGAGGTCGAGTTCACGGCTGACGCAAACACGTCCTAGATGTTTATTCGATTTTCAGGGTCGTCGATACGTGTCTGAGAGAGAAGTGTAAGTATATTTAAGTGATTCCTGTCCGCGTCTGGTATTTCTTCTACGGCGTACTAAGACTGCGAGCACAGGATTTTTTTAACCTCGAGCGCGCAAGCCATAAAATGTTTCTCTGACTAGACGCGCAGACGGAAGAAGGTAGCTTGCAATAAAGGAGGATAAAATAAATGAAGGAAAACTGCGAGGTGAGCTGAACAAAAGGAGAACTCGTCATAACTACGGAAGGGAAATATAAAAAAAGTTAAACGAAGCTCGCGAGCTGTACAGTAAATCTCTTTTTGGGAAGGAAATACGAGTAGGGGGGGAAAAATAACTGAAAATGAGAAGCATCGGCGATTCTCTGGGCAGACGTTTGAGAAGCCATTGGTTCAACTTTGGAAGGGTGTTAATTGCTATTAACACAGTTCGAGCCCGTAAGAGCATTTCATTTGGACAGCTGTTAAAGCGAGTGCGGGGTAATTTACTGCCATGCGCGGTCTTAATGAGTTGCTAATACTCCGGCGCTGTTTCCGAACAACCGTTCGCAATTTATGTCGTGTCCGTAACGTGTCCGGCGCGATAGTTAAACCAAGCGCCGCTCCACATGGTAATGCCTCAACTAATAAACCCGGCGCTGGCGATCGCTTTTTGTTGCATATGCAATGCCGACCACGCGTGCCAGTAACCACTTACCCCGGCTGCAAAAAGGCGCAGAAAAAAGTTCTTTTCGAGAACTTTTTAAAAACATTCTTCTTTAACTTGGGTTTCGTTTAGCAAAAGCCATCACTTTGGCGAAATTAAGAAAAGCAATCGTGACATCGCATTCAAAAAGAACTTCTGAAATATTCCTTAAAACTTTATAGACTTACATATATTTCAGTAGCGAACCCGGATCAAAGCACAATCGTCTGACTCGATTGAATGGTACCTACAGCGATGTTCTTTACTAATTACCGCGGTAAAGTAACGTTCCGATTGTTACTTAACTCAACGCTGATCTTAAATTTAATTTATTGGTAGGGCCTCCTGCTTTTCGCGAAAAGATTCCACGACTCGTTGTACTCCAAGATACAGTAGTTTGGAACCTATGTCGCAGTTGGATGATTTTCATTCGCGCGCGGGTTAGGTATCTGCCAGCTCATCGCGAACGTCCATTGTCGGGGTTACTGTATTCTAATTGGCCCAGCCGAGTACAACATGTCTTCTCACACAGGCACGGGGCTAGTATCGAAATAAAGTTAGCAATCTTGCGCGTAAGAAGTTGAAGTCTAACCGGTGCATGAATGTTTTTTCCGCCAAAAACCGGAGGCCATATTTATTGGCCTTTAAATTTTATCACCGTGTTATTTATTTTTGCAGTTTGTGTTTCAAAATAAATTAAAATGCATGAGTAATAGGAAGGGTCACACGTATTTTGGGAAAATATACCACAACATGTTATACTCTATAACCAGGGACAGGATCAATATCGCGAATTCATTTTATGGCAAGCTCAGACTTCAACATGTGCATTTATGTTATATTTGTAGAGACCTGAAAAATTTGCGAGTTCCAATGACCTGCAAGCCAAACTCTACAGTCTTACGTACAAATATGCTGATATCAACTGCACACCGGTTGTCTGCTGTCACAGTGGAAGGCGACAGTTGGACACAGTTGTCCAGGAGGTGTCAAACACCGTGTGGACCAATGGCTTAAGTTATACAAACATATGTGTTTTGAATTCTGGCTTGTCCCAAAATGAATCCGCGAATTCTTCAGATCTCTATATATTTGCAATTGGATTCCAGTCTATGGGACACGCATAGCACACGCTCAGGTGAACTCTGAGCCAATAACAGACCTGCACGGGAACAAGCACCGAATCTCGTGCAGCCTGGTCTGAGGTTAAACTGGCTACACTCTGGGGCAGCAGCCAATGGACAGAAATCTGAGGCTCGGATGTGCATAGGACTATGGTGTCTAGCCTACTGGTAGTTTAAAACTGGACGTTCCCATATCCCCATCGATAGCAATTTAGCGCAGATCTACTTTGTGAATGCTAGGTTTTAATTCCTTACTCAACTTAGCTGTCTGTTCGCGTATCACGGATGAATAGTGCTTTAGTAAATTATTTCTGATTGTTACAGTCGAGTAGGTAAATATTTCCAACCAAAGACACGCGCCCAATAAGAAAACAAAAACTGCTGGTATGCCCGTAGCGTATTAAAAATAGCTGTACTATTTTAAAAGCATTTTATTCAGAACGAAATTTTGTAAAAATCGTATAAGTTCTATTTTTTTTAATCCGCCTAATTTAGGAAACAGTACATTTATGTTGAATAGCCTTTAATGATGAATATATGCTGATTAACTACATACAAAATAATTTTAAGGCACTGGTGATGTACAAATGAATTGTCAATGTAAATTTTAATGAAAATATGATAATGATTCCTTTTTCAGGCTATTTTTTATAATTGATGCGTATGTCTAAGTAAACCCGAAATTTGCATAAGATGCCCCTGCCGGCCACAGGCATAGAAGCAGTTTTACTTTGCTCATTGGCAACAAGTCTTCTGTAAAAATAATTTTTTTTTTTCTTGGATGGCTTATGAGAATTAAGTTACCCTGATTCTGTATGTCTGAGATGCGAAGGCAGACACTTAAAAAGTACAAAACCTAAACCATTCAATAACGAATGTGGAAATGAGCTTAACTGTATGAAATCAACTGATAATTAAATGTTTTCTCGGTATACTATGTAGCTACGTATATAATTTATGATGAATGTATAGCAATATTTTGTGTGTCTTTACAACACCGCGTTATTGCAGGTGCAAGCTACGTGAGCAAATATTTGCTAGTCAACATTTCTGCCATTTTGTGATGAATCTTCAAAATAAGTTTATAATATTTATCTACATAACTGCTATTGATGATTCTTGGTAGCGGACAGATCTTCGCATTTTATTTTCTGCTTCTCTTCGTGATATTGTTGAATTTCTCAGGTTGAGAAAACCAGAAGGCTGTACTGGCTTCTGGAGTTTGTGAAGAAGAAACTCGGGTCTTTCAGGAATTCAAGATTCAATTACAAATATTGGAGTCATATGCGTCTCGAAACTTTTGTGGTTAACGTTGCTGTCGTTCGCTGTCACGCCTGCAGAGTAGAACTAACTAATACAGAAGCACCTTTCATAAACAGCACTGCTAGATACTGCGACTTTTCGCATAAATGCCAAAGAGATTGTAAGACTGCAACGAATCATTCACATTTATGCAAAAACGTGTCTGAGGTCATTTCTGTCATCCGTGAGTCTCGTTCGACTGGCTCAGTAAGACTTCGACTGCGATATGTATGCTACAATGCTTCAAAATGTAGTAATATATTTGTTCCGCTGCAAAGAGGCTGCATTGCGTTAAAACACTCTTGTAAACATTTTCCGGACAACAACTACCTCTTACCAGAATTTATGTTAGTATACTTAATTTCTGAAAGAGACCACGACGGATGCTTGCCTCCCACCAAGGCGAATCGGGTTCGATACCCGGCCGGGTCACTCCCGGATTTTCGCAAGTGGGAATCGTGCTGGATGGTGCCACTGGTCGGCGGGTCTTCTCGGGGATCTCCCGTTTCCCCCGCCTTTAATTCCGACGCTGCTCAATTCTCACCTCATCTCAACCTCATCGGCTCTCAAGAACTCGTTGTTAAGAGCCGCCCAAATCTCTCAACATCCGGAAAAAAATTCGCAAATGAGTGACTGTCAACAAACAAATGCATATTTATGTTGCCTTTTCTATTTAGCTATTTTATATTTCATATGTCGAGGAAGACTGAAGAAACCATGGAAGCATTAAAATAGAAGAAATGACTCATACCCAGCCCAGGAAAGTGCAAAACGACTTATCAATGTGGCAGCAGACAACGGACAATTCACAGAGGCTCCATTGAACAGAGAACTGTTAAGGACGTCCTAAAACTCATAAGTTTTTTGGTTCTCTTTATTAACAGGGTTGGGTGAAATTCGCGAATTTATCTGGCACGAGCAAAAACACTTTCCTTCCTACACATACTTGAAGTGCAATCGGTAGAGACGTGCAAAATTCGCGTTAATATTTAACGTCATGCCAGACCTAACTGTCCTTTAAGTATCCAAAAATAATACACTAAAAATTTTCTGGTAAACTTCGTAAACTGTAATTAACCTATACATAGAGATCTGAAAAATTCGTGAATTCAATGACCTGCAGGCTAGGCTCCACAGTCTTATTTACAAATGTGTCGATATTAACTGCACATTTGTTGCCGGCTGTTAAAGTGGAAGGAGACAATTGGACACCGTTCTCCAGGAGGTGTCAAACACCGCGTGGACCAATAGCTAAAGTTATATAAATGCACGTGTTTGGAATTCTAGCTTGTCCCAAAATGAATCCGCGAATTCTTTAGGTCTCTACCTAAACATAGAGACTTGCAAATTTTGCGTTATTTATCAGCACCGCGCATTGTGAAGTCTAGCGCGGTGCTGATTATATATATATATATATATATATACAGACACACACACACACAAACGCCAATCGTCAGAAAATGTTAATTGGCCTGAGTCTTGGTAAGAAGCCTTTTTTCTTGTGACTAGACTGAACATGATTCGCTAACACCGACACGAAATGTTTCATCTTTGGTTCATAGCTATCCAGGGCGTGTCAAGTATAGTGTGGACCAATAACCAACTTATGCAAGAATACACGTGTCTAAAGGCTATCTTTCCCCCAAATGATAACGCACATTTTGCAGGACTCTGCCTATACACTCTATGTAAATAATACCACACATCAAGCTGCAGATATAGGAATGTTTGGCGTTGCTACTATACAAAGTTGGGAACTTTTCCCTGCGCATTTGACTGTTTCCTGAGCAAAAGGAGGAACGCAACAATAAATGCATGGGGGAAAATTTTTCCATTACCGCTTTCTCACTAAACGCATAGACTGGTCTGATAAATTTCCGAATAATTTCTTAGAGTGTAAGTAGAGACCTATCATTAGGGTTATTCTAATTTCACGAGAATATTTCTGCACGTGCTAAAATGTAATACTATCACAGGCGTACTAGAAGATTTATTTTGCTTATTGGCGGCGCACCTTTGTGCGAAGACATTAACCCACTTGACTGGCCAATCAGAATTAGGTAACGTCAAATCTGTACTTCCGTTATTCGCACGCAGTCACCGAAGACGCGTAATACGGAAACTATACAGTCACGAGAGTGGATACAGCTGCCTGTGATGTCTTTTCGCGAAAATTGAGTCTCACTGCCTATCAACTCGCGTAATAATTTTGAGACAGGCTAGGCGTTCTTCGTGTACTTAAAATGTACAATTGTAAGCAAGTTGGTATATAAGTAGTAGGTAAATAGAGGGATGGGTAATTGGGTAGACTTCGTTTATAGATATGCAGTTTGGTAGATAGGTAGGTAGATGAGGCTTTAATTTTCATCGGCTGTGGGGTCATCAGAGAAGGAGCCAGTTGCTCAGAGAAGTAGGAACACTAAAATTGTATGTCATGGCCAGTACTAGGGAACAACCCCAACATTCGCCTGGAGTGATTCCGGGAAATCATGGTAAACCAAATTCCAGAACCCGGAGATTGTCTTTGAACCCAGGGCCTCCCGAATGCGAGTGTTGTTGTTTTCAACAGCGACCTATCTTTTTGCGCACACTCAACACCACTTCACCGTCCATCAATGCTCCCAACAGGTTCGTGATTTCTTTGCAATCATGACCACCTAGGAATTACCTCACACCAATAATTATTTCCACTAGGTTCTCTCAACAATGGCTTCTATTTAAACACTTTAAGATGCAGAAATTGTTCAGAGAACACGATACAAAAGCGAAGAAGCGTGACGGGTTCTTTGATGTAGGCTTACGCATACTTACACTTAGTCCATTCACGGCTGCGTCAACTATTCTACACCAGGGCGAATCGGTTTCAATCCCAAGCCTGTTCACTCCAAATTTTCGCAAGTGGGTATCGTGCATGCCGATGCCGCTGGTCGCTGGGTTTTCTCTGGGATCGGCCGTTTCCCCCGCCCTTTCATTCCGGCGCTGCTCCATACTCATCTTCACATCACTCTCATCGGCTCTCAAGATCTCGATGTTAAGAGACGCCCAAATCTGTTCACTCACTTACTCACTCCAACTCTTCTAAAGCCACTATACAGTTCTATATTCGGGATATTCCTCCGCCTAATGCAAACAGAGCTTAACTAAGTCTAGAAAATTATACCAAAGGGACAGCGCCCGGCTTTTATACGCAATCAGTTTAGTATCTTGTGTGAGAGCAATTTCTTCACAGGCATTACCAAAACATATATTTTCTCTCTGTTTTTATTCAAGAATAACTATAAATGAAATACAAAAATTTAATTTTCATATAAGTAAAACTTTAGGGTAACCAAAATAAGGCTACGTTAATTTTAACTGAATTATAAAACTATTGTGACACATGACTAGGAAACAAACAAACACCTCATACATAGAAACCTGAAGAATTCGCGGATTCATTTTGAGACAAGCTGGAATTCAAAACACTTGTGTTTATATAACTTTAGCCATTGGTCCACATGGTGTTTGACACCTCCTGGAGAACGCCAACCTGATCGTCGCCTTTCACTGTGACCGCAGACACCCAATGCGCAGTTTGTATTGGCATATTTGTAGTTACAACTGTGCAGTCTAGCCTGCACGTCATTAAACTCACGAATTTTTCAGGTCTCTACTCATACATAAGGTGATTTTTCGAAGGTTTGATTCAAAAAGTGTGAATATACTGCGAATGGACTAAAAAGTTTATATTTCTTCATTAGCTACACAAAGATTTTTTGTGAAGCGGGAAAAGGTGCTTATATCTGATTGGTTGGTGTACGCTGCCAAAATTTCGTTCAAAAATTACAAGTATGAAATGGTTTCTACACACTTTCGTTATCGGGACTACCTAATTCTGGTGTGGTTGGCCTCTAAGCAAGTACCAGACTGTCTTCTCTAAAAGGAACGCGCCAGTAACATAGGAAACCAACAGGCTTTCACATAGGACGTTGAAGTATAACCTACGAGAAACACGTGTCGCGAAACTCAAGCACACCAGGATATTACTGTTTGAGTAAATGCTCTACTTGCAGAAAAATGTGTTTATTACGTAGCCCTTCACCGAAAGAAGTATCGAATTTTCCCGGTCTGTGCGGACCTCAAGGATACATAGAATCTAAGAAAAAAAGTTTTTCAGATTATTTAGTGTCGATAACACACTGCAAAATTAGCGTTATTTTTAGGCATCAAGCTAAAATTCACTGTGCTATATGTACTCTAGCCAGCATAGTTTCACCATTGACTGCTGACTTTTAGTTAAGTCACTCGCTTTCTGAGTGAACTACATGTGATTAGGCCACACGATTGTGAAGTAATCTTTTATTGGTGCATAGTTACCCGGTGTGCGTCAAATAAAGAATGTTCCAATGACAAACGTATTGCAGAGGAAAGGGGTTCTAATTTTAACATGTCCTCAAATAATAACGCGCATTTCGCAGGTCTCTATCTATAGTTTATTTAGTATTAATGATAGAATGATCATGATCTGAAAGCGGCTACTTTTGTTTTGCTACTTTACAGAAACCGAATTGTCATTAGTCCAATGAAATGGGATAGTAGTTTCATACATGCATGACAGTCAATAACGAAAGGAAACTTACGGTCGTAGGTACACTACGTTGAACCCTAGCAAATAGTCAAATCGTCTATGAATATTTGTTTAGTAATTATGATTTATGGCTAAAAAGTCGGACAGAATTTTAGTTTTCAACGTCTTATGAACGTATCTATAACATTTATTTCATCACTGTATTCAGAAAATGTGAGGTACTATTTCCTTGCGTGACTGTCCCAGGGAGATTTTCTTCTGCTCCGTCATTGAACCACAGAGAAAATAGAGATGAAAAAACCACTTTTCCGCGAACTCCAGCTTCACACGCCGGGAAAATGGCGTCAATTTACCAGCAACATGTCGGAACGCCCATCGTCAATCAGTGACTCCTAACTTCACTCTTTCAGATCCAATTTAATTTAAGGTTTCATATGTTGCAAGCAAGAAAATTTTATGATGCATCTAATACTTAAGTCGTCACAATACTTGTTTCGTTGTTACATCCAATAAGCTGTAGACTATATGTGCGGCTACAGAATTATGAACCATTTACGACTTAGACCAGTAAGATGGTTTGTGAATAATTTAATCGCAGGTAAGATCATGGGTCAATAGTGCCAGTAACTTTCCGCTTAACAATCGGAGCACACAGTAGACTTCAATACTATATACACACCTCAGTTGTTGTTATACCTCCATTGGCTGCTGGTGCCATGTCCGTCTTTGACCAAGCAACTCAGGACTAAGTAACTCCGACACTGAATCAAGTGATTGGTGGGCAAACGGTTAAAATGGAGCAGAACATTTTTTTAGCCAATCAAAGTAGCTGGACGGCCCTAGAGTGCCTTGGACTGTATCATGTTTCGAAATATTTTCACAAAATATCACTGTCCCTAGTCATTGAGCTTTGCACTGTGCAGTACAGACCCAAAAAAAATTACCTACTTTTGCGTAATGTACACAATTGTGTACGTACACTGGGTATGAATGGGTTAGTTGCTAGCAGGAAGGACTGCCAACAGGGAACATTTCACAGCACGCAGAAGCCAGCCAGTAGAGAATTGAAGAATTCGCCGAATCATTTTGAGTCAAGCTAGAATTCAAAAAATTTGTGTTTATATATCTTAAGCCATTGGTCCACACGGTGTTTGATAGGTCCTGGAGAACGCTGGCCAAATCGTCACCTTCCACTGTGACAGCAGACAACCAGTGTGCAGTTAATATAGGCATATTTGTACATAAGACTATAGAGTCTATCCTGCAGGTTATTGAACTCGCGAATTTTTCAGGTCTCTACCATTCAGACACAGGGCCCGTTACCAAAGCATCGCGTTATGCAACCAGCGAATGAATCGCCACGCTATTTTACTTCTGTATACTTCTATATTATGTGACTGAAGTTGAACGTACATTATACCCCTGCAAATAGACGCGACCGTGAAAACCAATCGTATAAAATATTAGAAAACGTTAAATGCCAAATGACTAAACGGCCCGAAATATTTACTCAATAGAAAACACTGGGAAAATGGTTTTTTTTTTTTAGTCATAAAGCTACTTGTTTAGATAGCCAACGGATATTTAATAACCACAATAATATATTTTGTTGATTAAAAAAAACTTAGAAAGCAGCAAAACTTATTTTGTTTTATTTAACAATAAAACATGCTTTGAATAAACAAAATCTCTGTATCGGGCCAAAAAAATTACACTGTGAACAGCACATTTTTATTACTATCAAGAGTATTTATTTAGTTTGTCACTCATTAGTTTGCCTTCATTCAAATATATAACTCGAGAGTGTGTCTGTAATGTTTGTGGCTATAAGGATAGCCACAGTTATCGTAAGTACATTTATTGATGCTTGATAATGGTAACTAATTAAAATCGTAGTAAAACAATTTCAAAAGGAAACTAAAATGTAAATCTGGAACATTTAAATATTTGTATTCGTTAATATCACTATATCTGAATTCCATGTATTACAAAAAAAAATCACCATGTGTCGGTATTCACTTCAGATGACATTGCTAGTGTGTGGTGTTCGGGGGCAATTGATACAGGTTTAAAACTCGGGCGAGCTTTTCCTTTTTAATAGCCGAAAATGTTTAATTTGAATAATACAAATCTTTAGTTTCACCAATAAAATATTACATACAGTTAGAGGCAACCCGAATAGGAACGATATACATAAATTTTTTTCAAAAACAAGACATTTCATTTCTTATACATAGGGGCAGAGATATTTCGCGAAAAGATTTCGAGACAAGATATAGTTCAAAGCACTGTAGGGTCGTCCAGCTTCTTTGAGTGGCTAAAAAATGTTCTGACCCGTGTTAACCGTTCGCGCACGAATCACGAAGATTCAGTGTCGGACATACTTAGTCCTGAGTGGCTCGGTCAAGGACGGGCACGGCACCAGCAGCCAATGGAGGTATAACAACAGCTGAGGTGTGTATATAGTATTGAAGTCTACTCTGAGCTCCGATTTTTATTCGAAAAGTTACTGGCCCTTATTATACACAAACAATTAATTTGGTAGCACCGAACCGTTTTCTTAGCGAATCTTCTCTAGCTGTACGGCAGACCTACTGCGCGTTCAGCGCCCTGCAGCTGCTGAGTTATAGCTGGCCGCGCGATACCCGAAGACGTGCAATAAACTCTTCTGCGGTAACAAGTTGCCTGTCGTGAAGGACCGCGCAGACACAAGGAACTGGTATTTAGGGGATCGGGGCTAAGGTATTCAGCCGCGGGATACACACTTGTCTCTCGCGGTCTAGCTATCCCGCCCACGCCTGGCTGGTCTTCCGCGCATGTTGCTCTTCACTCCGGCCTCAAAAACTGCTTCATGCTGTCCGAGAGCACACATTTTCACCTACATTTCGAGAGCGAATTTCACGCTTTCTTGGCATTACCTGAGCGCTCGCCTCTCAGCAAGGCGAAACGGTTTCGATTCCCGGCGTAGTCATACGTGGGAATCGTGTATACGTTACCGTTACAGTTACGCCCTCGCATTCATACGTGGGAATCGTGTATACGTTACCGTTACAGTTACGCCCTCGCATTCCGGCGGTGGTCCATAGTCATCTCACTGCACCCTCATCGGCTCTCGAGACCTCTGTGTTAAGAGCCGCCCAAATTTCTCCACTCCACTCCACGAGCCTAAAAGGAAAACGAGAACATAACACCTGGAGTTAAACTGGAGTAACAGCCTATTCATGGCTGTTCATGGTAAAGTGAACACATTTGAAGCAATAGTAAATTTTTACTTTCAGCTTTTTTTACACTTGAAAATCCTTTTTAAATGAATATTGTCATGTCAGTTATAAACATAGTACGTATTTGCACCGCACTCGGAAGTTAACGTCAAACGCTAAAATAATATATATTTATTAATTATTGTTAAAAATGAAAGGGCTATCAAAAGTGCTCACTCTACCGTTAATAGCCTATAACTGANATATATTTATTAATTATTGTTAAAAATGAAAGGGCTATCAAAAGTGCTCACTCTACCGTTAATAGCCTATAACTGAAGATCGCATACTGAAATAATTTCAAAGTCTAACCTGTTTCCGAACGAATACGCGAAATTTCCGTATCCCTAGTTATTTGTCGCATGCATTCATCAGGAGAGAACGCAGAGTACGACTAAGCCACTCAGAGATGTGACACAGAATACTCAAGAATACATAGTCGAGACAGCGGAATTCAGCCGCTCACGTTAGCAAACTGGCGTCACTGGCCAGCAACATGTGGAGAAGTCCTTCGCCAATCAGCGCCTGGCAACCTACTCGCCAGCTGGCAGACCAGCCAATAGGGAACCATTCGCGGCACGCGGTAGCAACTCAAGACAAGGCCTCACGCAGCCAATCAGAGTGAGTGAGAGAAGAGATTTGGGCGGCTCCTTACATCGAGGTCTTGAAAGCCGCTGAGGGGGAAGCGAGGCGAGTACGGAGCAGGGCAGGAATGCAAGGGGGCGGGAGATCCCCGAGAAAACCCGCCCGCCGGTGGCATCGTCCGTCACGATTCCCACGTGCGGAAATCCAGCTGCGACCACGCCGGGGAACGAACCCGGTTCGCCTTGGTGGGAGGCGAGCACTCTGAACTGCTGAATAGACTTGTGTGCGGTATTTAGAAGAGATGCGTTGGCAATAAATCTTTGACCTGGAGTCACGCAGGCGTTGTGTAGAAATTGCTCGTAACGTTCTTGTGTGTAGCGCGTCCGTCAGTCAACGTGCTCTTGCACCCCCCTACTGCTATTTCTCCGCCTGACGTCGATCGCAGCAAGATTTCAACCGCAGGCCACTCTTTCAAGAGACTCGTGATGGCTTGTTTCGAGTCAGCGGCAGCGCCTCCTTCCTTTCTGGAGCCATTGTCTTTATCGCGCTCGCTTCGCTGACGCACTCGATAACATTCCGTCGTCCCTCACCGGCAGCAACACAGAATAGGCATATGCATACAAGCGAAAATGCATGGCTAGATATGATGAAAAATCGCGAAAAAAGTTTCAGCCAACATATCATCTATAGCTAGGGCCACTGATTTGTCGCGAATAAATCGGAGCACACAATATACTTCAACGCTATATATGCACCTCGGCTGTTGTCATACCTCCATTGGCTGCTGGTGTCGTTTCCGCATTTGACCCAGCCACTAAGGATTCCGTAACTCCGACACTGAGCCGTCGTGATTCGTGCGCAAACAGTTAACGCGAACCAGAACATGCTTCAGCCAATCAAAAATGCTGGACGACCCCACAGTGCTTTGAACTGTAACTTGTCTCGAAATATTTTCGCGAAATAATCACTGCCCCTATATATAACACTATAACTAGTTTATCCTTTTATGATTGTCTGGACAAAGTTTTGACTCGGCTAAGTTATTTGCAGACCAATAACGAAATTCTGTCTTATAGTATCAGAATCCTCATTGGCCCAGTGAAATTGGGTAGTAGCTTCATACATGTATGATAGCCGATAAGGAAAGTAAACTGTCGGACATGTGTACAGTACGTTGAATCCTAGCAAAAAGTCAACTTTTCCTTGATAAACAATCATGATTGGGCATGGCGTGTCGTTTTATGTAGGTATACTTACATTAATAACTCGAGCCACACGTTTTTCGCGCAAAGATTCCTCTGATAGTTGCACTCCAAAGCACGTTAGTTCAGAACCGGTATTGCGAGTTGATTATTTTAATTCGCACGTATCTTAAGTGTCTGTGCCCGCGAATAACAGACGTACATTATCAGAGTAACAATATTGCTGGTGTGCTTGTAGGGTATTGAAATCTAGCAAGTGCGAAAATATTTTTGGAGGAAAAAATTGGCTCTACTATTAACCTTTTCAGACCCACTTTAATAACGGTTTCAGGTGTTGCAACCAAAACATGTTATGTTGCGTGCTGTACATAAGTCAACACAACCCTTATTTCGTTGTCACAACTAATGAGCTTTAAGCTATATGTCCGGCCTCATTTATATGAACCAATTATGGCTAGAATTCAAAACACGTGTCTATAAAACTTGAGCCAATGGTTCACACGGTGTTTGACACCTCCTGGAGAACGCTGGCCCAGTCGTCGCCTTCCGCTGTGACAGCAGACAACCAATGTGCAGATAATATCTTCATATTTGTATAATAGAAGACGGTAGAGTCTAGCCTGCTGGTCATTGAACTCGCGATTTTTTCATGTGTCAATTTATTGGTAGGAACACCCGGTTTTCGGCAAAACAGTTCCTGTCTAGAGGTATTTAAAAAGGCTTTGGCTCAGATTCACTTCCGCTGTTACATGTTTTTAGATACCCCGCAACTGATGTGGCTGCCCGCGAATCGCACTGAATCATGCCGCATAAGTATTTTTCTTGAAAATCCCATGTCTTTATTTATTGCCACTATTGCGTTTTGAGAACGGTTCTCTAATACCTAGACTGAAATCTGTGTGTTGTGGGATATTCCTCAGCGTTGACTTAACTTCGTTTAAATGCCACTCTGCATCTCGTAGCGAAGTTGGCGTCCTTTCAACAGAACCCGATATCTCGCGAGTACATCAAACTTTGAGCAAGGACGTTCGCTTTAAAAATAACGAAACTAGTTTGTAACAAGTTCATTTTATTAAGTTCAGCTCGTCTCCCTTGGCAGAAGACATCACACTGTAAAATATATTTATCGCTAAACAGAACCGGTGTAACAATTAGTGAAGCCAATTACTATCCCAATGTGTTTGGCTCAATACGAGTATTTTCTCTTTTTTCAAACCTTAACGACTCCAAACACAGTAATGCGATAAAAACGTGTGGACATTCACTGATGCGCAGAATATACTCAGCAGTAATATATACAGAGAGATAATGACGTAGTTGCAGATACAAAATAAATTTACTTCATTCGTACCTNTATACAGAGAGATAATGACGTAGTTGCAGATACAAAATAAATTTACTTCATTCGTACCTATTTATTTACACCGAATAAAATAATTTTACTCTACTAATCTGCTCTTGCTCCATAAATCTGCATTCATTCCCTTAAACTAAATAAATATAAAAAAATAATTTATTATTCAGAGCAAATATTTGGTTGCTCCAACAGTACACACAATTATTTTGCAAGTTTCCTTCCAACTAATAGGAAGATGCACCTGTTTATCGCGAAAAGACTTACGCGGAGGCTAGACTTCAATATACTATGTGCACACTTCGAGCCTTACTTTGGCTAATGGCAGCTGGTCTTGTGTAAAGAGAGTCTGTTACATGAGTAAGCCAATCATAATTAAGTTTCTACAATACTAGCCGTCCGTGATCCATGGGCGAACTGATAAGACGCGTAACAATTCGAATGATCCATTCATGAAAGTGGCTTTGAACTAAAGGGTTTTGGAATGCATCTTGTCCTGAAATATTTTCGCGAAAAACAGGTGCCCTTGCGTAATTGGTTTAGTAACCGTAAACAATATACATATCAAATTATAGTAAAATTTATATTTTTTTCAGAGTGAATAATTATTTGGTATGCTGGTACCGTCTGATGTATTTATTTTAACAGTTTTTGTAGTGGCAATAATAACAACTGGGTTCGGTGCTTGAATTTATTTGGTTGGCTGTAGGGTGATTGATACATTTGCTTTGCATTCGTTCAAACGTACATATCTAAAGTTTTCGTGTCATTTTCGTGACACTTCGGATATATGGCAATAGTGACTTTTAGTGCATTGATTGAAATTTTATAATAATAAGAATAGTCCTACAATGCAACAAGTTCGACAGGAAACAAAAAATGTATCTGTTCAACTTCTAAAACGTTTATTCACTTAGACATGTATTTATAAACTTTCTCATTTCGTCAGTATTAAATTTATCCGAGGTTGCTGAGGCATAGCGTTTGGGTGCAAAAGTTCCAGTTATGAGACCCGGTCGTGCTTTCATGGTTTTTTTTACGATAACCGAAACTAATTAGCATGTTAGAGACATGCACATGCATAGTTGCACCAACGAAAATTTCCATTTTGTAGCAACCAAATATGATGAAAAAATTATTTGGTTTCAGCAACAAAATATGTATTTGTCCTTTTACAAACCTTTAATTTGGTTGCGCCGAACAAACTTGGTTTTTATTCAACAAAAACTTTTTCTCAGTGTCTGTGTCACTGTTGATACTTGTTCATTGACACGATAGAAAATTATTTAAATTTTAATCGTCCTCGTACGTGATTTGTCAACATATACTCAAACGATTTTCAAGTCTAGCTTGTCATTAATAAATTTAACTTGTTTAACTTTAAATTAATGTGTTTAACTGTAAGTTAATATGTTACTCTGCGACGTCATAACAGGTCAAAATGGTTAATAGGTATGTTAAGAGCTACCCTACTTTGACGAAAAAAATCTCACGAAGTCTATATTTCAATATCTTACTTGCATTAGTGCTTAGAAGGCAATACCATGTATCTAGGTAGTATCCTAAGCAGGTATATCCAAATATTTGGACTGTAAATGTCGATGTTGATAAAGAAGATGATTCATGGTGTCTTTAAGAGTTGAATGTAGAAGAGAGTTATATTTTTCTTTGGTTTTTGTATCGCTTTGGTCTTCAAGGTATAACTGCTAAAGCTAGTAGTGAACTTTTGGAATTTTGTTCCTTCAGGAAGGCGTCTGATATTTTTGGCAATATCGAAAGGCTTTTAATAATGATTTCAATATGCATTATGCATTCAAAGAGATGTGTCTGATGTGTATTTTTTGTACGAAAACAGATTTTGTGCAATTTAAATGGTTTGTTTAAAAATCACTGTTTTCAAACTCTCTGGGACATAAATCTCGCGCCAAAAATATGGCTTTCTTAAAAGGTTGATACTATTTGCGTGACTTTCTTAGATATTCTCTATGTATAGGTTTTATTCAATTACACTCATGAATATTTCTATACAATAAATGTCTGCTGTGTCTTTGACATTATTGTGTATTATGTCGTTTGTAATGTCTATAAGCAAACTAAAAAATTTAGGGTCTCCAGACATATTTTGATAATTTTCCAAAACAATGTTTTTGAATTTGGTTGTAATTATACAACTTGTTTATAAGTATTTTGGTTGATACAACTGAACATGACTAAGAAAGCCAACATATAAACAACAAAAAATCTATAACTCTGTTTGGCTTAGGTATCACCGATAAACAATCTTTTGTGTTTTTGCAGTATTTAGACTGTTAAGTTGGGTTCTGAGGTATTTTAAATTTGGTAGACATTTCGAATAACTTTTGGCTTGATATTTGTAATATCAAATGTGATACGCAATCATTGTGGTGGATGAATCTTGCGTGGTGTATCAAGAGTACGCTTAACTTCAAAACGGTTTTTAAATCACAAAACAAACAAATACTTAAGAATATAACAGTGGTGGTTATCCCCAACTGCACAGCCTTCTCGTTCCTTAAATACAATTTAAGTAACAAATTATTCATAAAATTATTACTAAATTCTTTTAAAAGCCAATGTGGAAAATGGGTACCTCTAAGATTCCAATTTTGCGTTTACATGTGAATGAAGTTATATAAAGTAAGTAAACAAGTTTGGATGGAGTATATGCAATTTCATTGTCACTGAAAAACAGGGAAAAGGAGAGGGAGACCATAACAGGCACTGAACCGAGAAAAAGTTAAACTATCATATACCTAGAATTTTTAAATTATTTTATGTTGACACACAAGCTCATCTGCAAAATCTTCATGATACTGTAGTATAATTCTTAAAATAATTGCTTAAAAATGGAATTTGTTTTGTTTAGAGGCACTTTGTTCAAACGATTGTACTGATATATCTAGGAGCTTTAGTTCAGCGTTAAAGTTTGTTTAAACAGACATTAAATTAATGTACAGCTATAAATATTAGCATAAATAAATTTCTGCTTGTAACTACAACTTAAATCATAGAAAAAAATTTTCTATTGGTTACATAGTTGTTAACTTATCCAGAAAAATAATTGTAAAACGTGCTGTGAAGATTAATTTATTGTATCCTTCAAAAAGAAAAGAATTTAACTGTCGCTTGTGTGATACACAGTACTTGCAAATTAATGTGATTTTTATGGTGCCACCAAAGAATCCCCATAACAGAATAAAATTGCCATAAAAAGTAGCAAGCACCTAAACTGAGAAGTTGGGCAATGTTGCAATTAGGGGAAATTAAGTTATAGCTGCTTTTCATTAATTGCATTACTTAAGAGGCATTACAGCTTTAACCACTCGCTGCTGGATCGGTGTTCATAACACTTTTTTTTCCTACTCAGCTGTGGCAAAACAATGAATTTTAGCTGCTACGAGGCAGTTTGTGTTCAGCAGTTGAGTCCAGATTACATATTATAGTATTTATGCTAATCATAGCAAACATCTGAGTTTGAGTAATGCTAGATCAATTTGTTGTCATACCCTTCATTCTAACCACATGCGTGTAACTGGTGGATTTCATCCCAATATTATATTGACCACCTCATTGTTCCGTTATAACATCTGTACCGCTGGTGAGTCAGTAACAGTACTATAGAAGAGTTCGTTTGTAAATTAACTTGCAGTAAATTAGTTGATTATTGGTTTCAATACTGGTTATTACGAGAGACCTGAAAAATTCACGAGTTCAATGACCTGCAGGCTAGACTCCACAGTCTTGTGTACAAATATGTCGATATCAACTGCACATTGGTTGTCTGCTGTTACAGCGGAAGGAGTCAATTGGGCACCGTTATCCAGGAGGTGTCAAACACCGCGTGGACCAATAGCTAAAGTTATATAAACGAACGTGTTTGGAATTCTAGCTTGTCCCAAAATGAATACGCGAATTTTTCAGGTCCCCAGTTATAACATACGAGATTTCTTATAATAATGCTTCTGTGGCATATCTTGTGCTGGCATTGACGCAATCGACTGTTCTGCTGCAGGATGGTTCAAACCTCCGAGACATGGTTAGAAAGAAGAAGGAAGCAAGCAGTTGCAATGCACAGCTTTACATTCTCTGAGAGGGAGAATCATCGAACCATTATTTTGTAGTTGCTGATGGCACAATCATGTCATTGGAAAAAAAAGCAAATCCCTTATGTATGTTTGATGTTGTTGTTTTAATTGTGGTAGGTGTAGAATTTGTGCTACGCACATTCTATAGAATTTTTGTACAATTTCATTGAAAGCAAAGTGTTCAAAATAATAGGTTCAACAGCCATAAACACTGTTTCAGTGCCTAAAATATTACACTTAATAATATTGAAGTGAATAAATAAAAATTAATGTTTGCCACTTTGGAACAGTTTTTGTTTGGCTTTTGAACCCAGGTTACAGCGAGTGGGGATGCATGTGTTAAAAAAAAACTTTTCTTTCATCATATCTTGAAAACGGTTGGTCTCACCAGGAACTAAAACATGCTGAAATACTCGCATTGAAAATTACTTCTCAACTCCCAGTGTGTAAAAAAATCCGGTTCATATTCACCCTGCTGTTTCGGGGGAATATGTTACAGGCAAGAGGGAATGTGACACACCTCTCTAACTCCATTTCAACAAACAGTTACAGTTAACGTGAGTGATTATGTGACAGCCAAGTGTTAAATACATCATAAAACATTTATCATGTTTGATTTTAGCCACTTAAAACTACACCAAGTAGTGTGAATGCATGTTGTGGACATAGTATTTTGCACAATACTCCAAATAAATATGATATTATACTTATTTTGGTGCGTTGAGGGTTAAAATATACTGTGCAACGGAAGTTGCGCGCGCAAAGTGTAACGAAATTCGACAGTGAACGTGGTAGGGGTTTGACCCAACGCGCATGCGCGTACCGTCTAGCTATAAACAAACGCAAGGTACACAACATAGCACGTGGTTATATTTAAAACCGACAGAAAATCAGTTCATGTAATAAGCAAATTGAAAAACATTTAATTTATATAAGTAATTTATTGTATATATATATATATATATATATATATATATAAGAAATTAATTTTACTAAAATTTTGCCGTGAAAAATTTTATACTGATAAAAAATTTATAATAAAATTTTGAAAGTGTTTTCAATAACTTGAGGTTAATTTTTGTACATTTTTAATTATGCTATTTAATCATAGCTTTATTAATGGTATTAATGTATTTCTTCGATAATTTTATCGTTTTCCGACTTACATAAATTATTTTCATACGTATTAAAATTTTATTTTAGTCACGCCAATGAAGTAAAAAGTCTAATGCGCGTATATAAGTACACGCGCCCATGTTTCATTTTAGTATCTAATCGAAATTGAAATAATAATACTGTGGCAAAATACTGCTACTGTTGTAACGAAAAAAGAAATTTATTACATAAAAATTGTCCTCCAAAAAAATATCATTACAAATTAAATAACAATTGCTGTGCATTTTTGTACAAAATTTAATTCCATTAGGAAATGAAACTGGTAAAAATCCATTAGTCACTGAATGCTTTGGTTTGTTGTCCCACATAAATTATATTGTATCACAATCAACCCACTACTTTCAGCACTAATTTGTCACAAACTATTAAATGCAGAGTAGTTATATATAAATGAATAATTGATTCTTCTAGTTGTATATAAATGATTAATATTAATTTTTTTTGCTAGGAAACACAGGTGATCTCAAACTATATTATCTGCTTCAACACATATAGCCAGAGCGTAGTTATATTTGTACAGCTGTTGTATTAGTAAGTAGTGTAGCCAAATTTGTAAACAAGTTAATATTTAGTTTACGCTTTATCTACTGGATTTATGTAAAATGTTAACTGAAGTATCTAAAATAAACAACGGAGAAGTGCATAATTTTTTTGTACTCTGTGAAATAACATATAATTAGGGCCGGTGACTTTTCAAGTAAAAATCGGAGCACACAGTAGACTCCAATAATATATACACACCTCAGCTGTTGTTATACCTCCATTGGCTGCTGGTGCCGTGTCCGTCTTTGACCAAGCCACTCAGGACTAGGTAACTCCGACACTGAACCTTCGTGACTCATGAGCAAACGGTTAACACGGGCCAGAATATTATTTAGCCAATCAAAGAAGCTGGACGACCCTACCGTGCTTTGGGCTCTATCTTGTCTCTTAATCTTTTCGCGAAATGTCACTGCCCCCACATATATTTAAATACCTTTTTTAATATTCTTGAGAAAATAATGTTTGCAATGCAGAAATTAAAAAAAAAATTAGAATAAATATTATATAAGCCTAAAATAGGGCAAAAAACTGGGACGAAATGACTGGAAGTATATAAATGGGGTTGTANTGTTTGCAATGCAGAAATTAAAAAACAAATTAGAATAAATATTATATAAGCCTAAAATAGGGCAAAAAACTGGGACCAAATGACTGGAAGTATATAAATGGGGTTGTATATTTTTGCATGTACCCACGTTCCCTTTGTAGTTGAAACAACCTACAAGTGCTTTATGCAGGTAATTTTCAGTCTGGAATAGTAGTCTGCAGGTAAGCATTATTTAAAACAAGTGAGGCTTAAAGCTTAAGCCTGATTACTTATTGTTCAATCTCCAAATAATGCTTTGCGCAAATATTGTTTCTTAATTACCTATTATTAGAGACCTGAAGAATTCGCGGATTCATTTTGGATCAAGCTTGAATTCAAAACACGTGTGTTTATATAACTTTAGCCATTGGTTCACGCGGTGTTTGACACCTCCTGGACAACTGTGTCCAATTGTCGCCTTCCACCGTGACAGCAGACAACCAATGTGCAGTTTATATCGGCATATTTCTACGTAAGAGTGTAGAGTCTTGCCTGCAGTTCACTGAACTCACGAATTTTTCAAGTCTCTACCTATTATGAAGACGTAGTTCCAAAACAAGTCGTGCTAATTTCTTAAGTATTCATTCTCAGACGAGAATTTCTGAAGTCTATGGACTTGAGCAATAATTATTGTTGTATTTATAGCCAACCGATAATGTGTCCTTACACAAACTGAAAATATCATATTTTTCGGAAGTATACAGAAGTGTATAAAATCATGATTATTTGAGGAGTATCAATTCATGACTTGCACATAAGTTGTACTTCAAGAAATATCATGAGATTACGTGATACAGTTTACACCACGTTATTATGGTGATTGCAATTTAATCACAAACAACATACGTCCATGTTACAAATACTAGATGGTACATTAATTGAAATGTTTACTATAATACTTTTCCCTTTACTACTTTTTGTATGCTTATGATAATCTAATGAATTGAGAATGTCATTAAATTGGCAATGCAGCAGATTGTTTTAATTAGGGACCATTTTTATCATGTTCATACAATGGTGTGGAAGTCTCCCCACAATATTTTATTCTGAATTAAAAATTAGTATCTACAAATGTCTTTCAATTAAACGGTTTTCAAGGAACGTGGGTTTAAAGATCCCCCATCTTTAAACTTAACAATGAAAAGTTTAGAACTTTTGCTGGAACTAGAAAAATTCATAATAAAAGTGTAAGTTTTTAAACTGTGATATTACTGTTCTTTTAGAAAAACTCACCGTGAATGAATGACTGAAATATTCATTAAGAATGTTCAGTCAATTTTCACTCTACAAAGAGTAGTACCAAAATATCAACGTTTTTGTAACATGGCTAATGAAATAAAGAAAATTTGCCTTTCTTTTTTTTGTGTAAATACTGAATAAACTTTAGTGTAACTGTTAAAACGAATTGAAAGTTCTGATTAATGGGTATCACAAGATATAAATAACACTCAAATCTATGAAATTATTACATTGGCCGAAAGTAATTTGTGACAGATTGAGCACTATCATTGCTGAAAAATTTGCTTCATTGATCTAAAGTGAATGAAGACTCAATTTTCAGTATCGCTGCTGATAAATTAGACAAATAGTACTGAAATTCCAGTGAAATTGTTGCACTGGTCAAAAATAAATTATCACTGATTTCCTGTATTACGACTGAAAAATTAAACACACAGCACCAAAATTTCAGTGAAATGGTTGCATTGAACAAAAATAAATTATAACCAATTTCCCAGTGTCACCACTGATAAATTTTACAAATAGGACTGAAATGGTAGTAAGACTGTTTGACCAAAAGTAAATCATCACCAATTTCCCAGTATTGCCACTAATAAATTGGACAAAAATTACTTAAATTCCAGTGAAATTGTTGCACTGATCAAAAAAATTATCACTCATTTCTTGTAGTATGACTGAAAAATGAAAAACATATCACCAAAATTTCATTGAAAGTGTTGCATAGAACAAAAACAATTATGACTGATTTTCCAATATAACCACTTATAAATTTCATAAATGTCTATGATACTTCAGTGAGTATATTGTACTTATCAATGGTAAATAATGACCGATTTTTCAGAATTAATACTGATTATTTAAACAAATATCACCAAAACTTCAGTGAAAATATTTCACAGATTCACTGGCTTTGCCTTCCGATAGTGTCAGTTATTTTTGACCAATTCATTTAGTTACAGGTAATTTTTTCCCAGTTGCGCGTGTCCGACCAATTCAGTTACTCAGATTCCACTGAAAAACAGTAATTTTTCACCGATTCGGATTTAGAGTGTACGCCGGCGGGCTGCCCAATGCTCTGAAAACGGTCCTTCATTCTGATTGGCTATTTCGTGCTGCGAAATGTTCTTTATTTGCCGGACTGCCAGCTGGCAGTAACATTTTTTTTTCAGGAGCTGATTAGTGAAAGGCGTTCGGGCATTTTGCTGGCCAGTGACACAATTTCGCTGGCGTGTGTTACTGAAGTTGGCGGAGTAAGCGGCTTTTTCAGCTATATATGCTTTACTCTGAGGCGAAGATTTGGAAATGGGCCTGAGGTTTCATTGGCTTTTGCTTTCCGAGAAATATTCCCCATTGGTTGGGCTGCTGTCCGGTAGTATAAAGAATTTACACAGTTGAAAATTTAAGAAGCGATTATCAGGATTTGACAGTGAACAGTAACCTCACAAATATTTTGTACACACAAAAGGGATTTATTTATTTAGGCCTATGCCTGCTGCTAAAAAATAAATTGCGAAAACAAAAATTTTACTCAATAAACAGATATTTCCATTAAATTTGCAAAAAAAAACTTATAGTTTGGATTTTATTATGTACTTCAATTTTGCTCTGTTACTGCCCTCCGCAAATCACGTTGCTTAGTGCTTATGTTTTGATTTGTGTTCACTCCTAACTCTCCAAGTTCTGATTGGTGAATCGGCTCTCAAGACCTCAATGTTAAGAGCTGCCCAATTCTCTTCACTCACGCACTTATGATTGGCGAAATACTTTCCACCATGCTACTGTTAAGTAGGCGCTTTTTGGGGTTTTTGATATACACGACTGTTTTGTTTCCGTATTCTTTGACGTTCCTATGTATGGTGTTGTATAGCTCCAGGACACTTGCCCCAATGCAAACACCAACACGTTATAATTCCTGCATGTCGTTTTCGAAACTCGCACCGCTAAGATATTTAAATTACGAAAATATCGTGCGTTTGTCTTCACCAATGATGACGGCTTTAAAATTCTCATAGTGGGGTAATAAGTCCTCGTCCTTGCAAAATACACTTTTTTTCAAGCGACTCAGAGTGCTGTAAAACAACAAACGTGTTTTTAGAGTAAAAGGAAAAAGTTCATGCTAATGGCCTAAATGGCAGATATTCCAAGGTCACCTGCAGTTGAAACTTGTACCAATTTTCAGCCGCGGCGAAGCTACAAGATTTTCTCAGGCGGCAAGTGGATGCCGAAGACCTTGTTAGGCCCCAACGTATAATGTACAGATTTGCAAATCGGCTGTCGCCCGTCGGAGTAGCTATTTGCTAGCTTGAATTAACCAATGAGACTTCATCTACTCTGGTATTGCCGACACGTGATTAGCTAACTGAAATTATTGGCCATGGGGCCGCGGTGGTTGAGCGGTTTGCCTGCTCGCCTCCCAGCATGGCGAACTGGGTTCGATCCCCAGCCGGGCCACTCCAGGATTGTCACAAAAGGGAATCGTGCCAGACAATGCATCTGGCCGGTGGGTTTTCTCGGGGATCTCCCGTTTCCCCCGCCCTTTCATTCTGACGCGGTTCCATACTCACCTCAATCACCCTCATTGGCTCTCAAGATCTCGCTGTTAAGAGCCGCTCAAATCTCTTTGAGGACACAGTGTTTTCAAAACATTATGATTCGAACAAAATCTAGCGGGGAAAAAACTCTCTCTCTAATGATGTTCGGAAGTCCGAATGTGTCGCGAATTTGTTTCTTATCAGGCTAGAAATCAGAGTTATCGTTACACAAAGAAAAGTCTAATTTTGTGGCCACGGTGTTTTAAGGTCACAGATATATCGGGCTACCTGTTTTTCGCAAAAAGTATCGACAACTAGTTATACACCGAATCGTTTGTTCAGAAGTATCATCGATGTTGGATAATTTTAATTTGCACCCGTGTTGCGTGACTGCCAGTCAATCACGGACGTTTAGTGTTGGGGTAACTATAATCTGATTGACAGAGTCAGAAATAAAACGTCTTTGCACGCAGACACGCGGCCAATAGCCGAAGGAAATTTGTAAGTGTGCTCGTACAACGTTGGTATATATCCTTACATCCTTACGCCAACATAAGGTAGCCCTACAAATAAATGCAATTACTTTAATATTTTATCTGTGAGCCGTATACATATAATTTTGGTGTTATGGTAATACACTGTTTAACTATTAATATCAACGTTGTTTCCTAACTCTAGTGTCAACATTAAAGTGGCTTTTATATTGCGGCGAAACAAATTTGTGATGAATTGATGTTGACACTCATGGCAACAGTTTTCTTGTTGTCCCTTTGCTTTAAAACTATATTCCTTTGTAAAGTCAATGATTTACTGTGGTTTTTGTCACAAAATAACTATTACATACATTTAACACATACATATTACATGCGACCTATGTTCATGAATATCCCAACTTCACAAAGTCCGACATCCTACCATCTCCTCTATTTGAAAGTTTGTTAATGCGTATCAGGAAAGCAGATACTCTATAACATATAACGGCAAATTGCAGTACTATTTTAAAAAATGTGGAAATACTTCATGCTCCCGGAATATATGCATATATGACACACGTAAACTCCTTTTTCAAGGTTTGAAGGCTGATCAAAGTTACATTCACTTCTAATTATATGTTTTGAAATCTAAAAATAGTGGTTTCAAACTGCAATTTTATGGCATTTCTCTAGTACCTGCCATTTTACAACGCATCGTGACTACAGGTTGTTCCATCATGAAACAAGGAAAGTGAATGTCAAGTCAGCGTAAATTTTTTTTGGAAGGACATTACTTTAATGCCATTGTGGAACAAATATTTTCTTATCTCTGTTATGTTTAGTGTAATACTTAATCATGTTGCGGCAACTTTACTTAGAGGCATTATTAACATCAAGCTTCAAGGATATATCTGCATTAATGTAATATAAGAATTTGTAAATGGCCAACATAAATAGCTTTGTACAAAATTATTAATTTTAACACAACGTAAACGTTTAAAAAAATTCCTCAATAGCAGTTTTTTTTTCGAGAAAATTAGATTTTTTTGTGTATGTAGCATCTAAAAACATGCACAAGCGGAAGTGAACCTGAGCTAAAGCGTTTTGAAAAACACCTACACAGGAACTGTTTCCACAAAAATCGGGTCTTCCTATCATAAATTGACTCAGTATGCCAAAATTGAAACCAATTTTCCCACGAGCAAAAAAAATTGTAGAAGTTGCACGAAATCTTCCGCTATACCGAATGGGAGTTGAGAGATTTGGGCTGCTCTTAACATCGAGGTCTTGAGAGCCGATGACGGTGAAGTGAAGTGAATATGGAGCAGCGCCGGAATGAAAGGTCGGGGGAAACGGGAGATCCCCGAGAAAATCCACCGATCAGCGGCATCGTCCGGCACAATTCCCACTTGCGAAAATCTGGAGTGAATCGGACGGGGATTGAACCCGGTTCGCCTTGCTAGGAGACGAGCAGGCCAACCGCGGAGCCACCGTGGACTCTTAGGTTGGAGTTAACAAGTCTGACCACTAAACCATCGCTGCTCTATTCTAGGGAATTTAATAGTGAAATACGTACTTGGGGCTGAAGAATAGAGTACTTTCGTATACAGAGGTGTAAGTGCCACTTTAGCTACCGCGAACTCCAGCGACACATGCCAGCAAGATGGCGTCACTGGCCAGCAACATGTTGGAACACTGTTCGCCAATCAGCACCTGGAAACCCACTGGCTAGCCGACAGTTTAGCCAGTCGGCTACCTATCGCAGTTTGCAGTAGACAATTGGACACAAGGCCGGCTCTCAGATCCTTGAATAGCCATTCAGAGACAAAGTACTGTGTATTTATTTACTCTGTAACTGAAGTAGCTAATGAGTAGAGACCTGAAAAATTCGCAACTTCGATGACCCGCAGGCTATACTTTACAGTCGTATGTAAAAATATGCCGATATTTAATGCACAATGGTAGGGCCAGTGACTTTTCGCGTAAAAATCGGAGCACATAGTAGACTTCAATACTATATACATATCTCAGCTGTTGTTATACCTCCATTAGCTGCTCGTGCCATGTCCGTCTTTGACCGAGCCACTCACGAGTAAGTAACTCCGACACTGAAACTGCGTGATTCGTGGGAAAAAGGTTAATATGGGCCAGAACCTTTTTTTAGCCAATCAAAGAAGCTGGACGACTCTACAGTTCTTTGGACTGTATCTTGTCTCCAAATCTTTTCGCGAAATATCACTGCCCCTACACATTGGATGTGTGCTGTCACAATGGAAAGCGAAATTTGGACCAGCGTTATCCAGCAGGTGTCAAAAACCGTAAGGACCAATTACTGAAGTTATACACTGACGAGCCAAAAAAAACTGGCTTCGGCGTACACATGCAAATAACAGAGGTATGGAACCAATCAGAGTAACGCGATGCGGTCGGCAGCTAGATCGGTTACTGCAGCTAGAATGGCAGGTTATCAAGATTTAAGTGAGTTTGAACGTGGTGTTATAGTCGGCGCACGAGAAATGGGACATAGCATCTCCGGGGTAGTGATAACATTAGGATGTTTGCGTACGACCATTTCATGAGTGTACCGTGAATACCGGGAATCCGGTAAAACATCACATCTTCGACATCACTGCGGCCGGAAAAAGATCGTGAAAGAACGGGACAAACGACGACTGACGAGAATCATTAAACGTGACAGACATGCAACCCTTTCTCAAATTGGCGTAGATTGGATTTGTGTACTGCCCTGCAGGATTCATGGTGTGAATTGCCTTGCATACCTTCAGACATTAGTCGAGTCCATGCCACGTCGTCTTGTGGCACTTCTGCGTGCTCGGGGGGCCCTACACGATATAAGCAGGTGTACCAGTTGTTTTGGCTCTTCAGTTTATACACGCACGTGTTTTGAATTCTAGCTTGTCACAAAATTAATCGGCGAATTATTCAGGTCTCTACTTATGAGTATACGCACGTTTTGTGACTAGATGTAGTTTCAAACTCTTCAGCTCAGATATACTTTCGTTACTGGAATATTTTGACTTTTACGCTTGTTAGATGTCATTCTGTGATTAACAAAAGTTCAGTTCTGGACTGATTGAATTATATTTTTGGGAACTCATGAATACAAACTTCTTTTCACAAATACACGCAATAAATAATCAACGGAAATTACAGCTTTACTTGTAGTTTACTGACGTCTAGCCTATGCGTAAATACTTCGCAATAAATAAGGTATTCGTAGGTGCCTGCAAAATTCGCGTTACTATTTTGCATCGCGCGAGACTTTGCAGCCCTATGACTACCCCAGTTGTCAGTAATAGTCAGTATTTGTTTATCAGTGCCTTAGTGAGAAACATTTTGCTTGTGACAGTATTACACATGATTTGGGCACATCAACAAAAATAATTTATTCATACGCACAGAGTTAACCAGGGCGTATAAAATAAAACGTAAACCAATAGACGAGCTTAGGCAAACATATGCGTGTTTAAAGTCAAACTGTCCCCACATGATAAAGCAAATTTCGCAAGCCTCTACTCAATAATTGTTGCCTACTGCCTCAATCATAGGCCAATAATAATGGCCCAATAATTTGGCGGTAAAAAATTGCTGTCAGGTTGTATTTCAAAACTCTTTAACTCACCTCCGCTTTCGCGAATGGATGGTTTAAACTGATGTGCGTCTTAGGTGCCTGCCTGTAAATAATAGACATACAATACCAGATAAACTTAATTCTGGTTGGTTAATCGAGTAGGAAAATGTAATCTCGCATAGACGAGTAGCCAATAAACAAAGGAAACCTGTTGATGTGCCTGTAGGGTATTGAAGTCTAGAGTGGTTGGAAATATTTTCGCGAAAATCATGTGTCTATAGTTTTCAGCAGCACGATTAAGTAAAAAGCTGTTTTTGTATTTTAATCAGCCATATCAGAATTGAGTTAATTCCTGTTCATAACGTCTGTGATTCACCAGCAGGCCACTAAAATTCCTAGCCGTTAAACCATCCCCTTGCAAAGTTGGATATGAGGTAAACTTATTTGAAGTACCTCTTAAGAGAAACTTTTCCGCGAAATGAGCGTGACCCCGGTATTAAGATACGCCCTGAATATTATTTACTTTGCGTTTCATTCACGTACGAGTTTCACGATAGCGTCGCCTTACGATTTCCACATACGTAAAGACCTGAAAATTGCGCGAAGTGATTCGAGAGCAAGTTAAATTCGAACAAGCGAATTATCCTGTTCGTATTGGACCACAATTCATAAACACGTCGTGTATGAATTTCCACCAATAACGAAACTGCTAATGCGTTCGGGAGGGGTACCGAATCCTGTGTTACCGGGTTAAAATTAAACTAGAGCAACAGCCAATAAATAGAAACCTGCTAAGTTCGTGTTATTATTTGTGGACACGTAAAACTTTACACATGTGTACCTATGCAATAAGTTTTTTATTGGATCATACGTTATTTGACACGCCCTGGGTAACTCTGTGCCAATACATAAACACTTCAGAATTGTGTGTCCCAATAACGTGCAGTTCAGTCAGAGAGGGCGTGGCTAAACATCTATGCAGCAGCCAATTGAGAAACGACGCCGGCTCCGGTATATAGAGTACTGTGAAATTCAGCCTGATGCTTAATAATAATGCGTATTTTGCAGGTCTCTACCAATAAACAACTTAGCGAAGTTCAAGTACACAGAGGACTACGGAGTCTAACTAGTTTCCGAATTAAATCCGCGATATGTAGGTGTCTCTAATCGTACGTATGTCAATATGATTTTCGCGAAAAGTGTTCCATGCACGCTAGACTTCGATATACTTGTGCACACGTGAATTTTACTTTTTTCTATTGGCATGGCCATCTGTTTTTCACGAAAACATTTCTACTGAGGCTAAGACTTCAATATCATGTGTGCATACTTGCAGCCTCCCGTTGGCTGTTGGCCGCTTGTCTTTGTGTGTAGTGTGTCTGTTACATGAGTGAGCCAATCAGAATTATGTTTACCTAATAGTGACCATCGGTGATTCGCGAGCAGACAGATAATACGCGTGACAATTCAGATGAACCATTGGGTGTGATCTAAAATGTATTGGAACACAACTTGTCCTGAAATGTTTTCGCAAAACACAGGTGCCCCAAGTTATTAGAAGTGACTGAAAAATTTCGCAAATTCATTTTCGAACAAGCTAGATTTCGAAAACACGCTATTTTATATTGTGTTTGCAATTGGATCAGGAATTATTTAACACACCCGTGTGATCTGTGAGCCAGTAAGAGGCCTGTATGTAAAAAAATCAGCTAATCCCGTGCCACCTGGGATGAGATAACATTGGTTACACATTTGGGTAACAGCCAATGAACAGAAATCTGAAACTGTGGAGTCTAGCCTACAGGTAGTTTAAAACGCGAAATGTTCCTGTCCCTCTGTTAGAAGTGGAAATATTAAGGCTGAACTAAATATCGAAGACTTCAGAGCAGATGAGGGTGAAGCAGCGCTGTAACGTAAGGGCGTGGGAAACGGGAGATCCCCGAGAAAACCCGCCTACCCGCTATATCATCCGGCACGATTCCTACGTGTGAAAATCCAGGAGTGGCCCCGCCGGGAACCCAAACCGGTTCGTCGAAGATGGGAGGCGTTGTTTGAGTGCGCTAATCAGAATTATGTTTCTCTGCTTCTGAACGTCTGATTCTTGGGTAGGCGCGACAAACGCGTAGTTTCTGTAATACCTAATCACTAGAGACAAGAAAAATTCGCGGATTCATTTCAGGACAAGCTAGAATTCAAAACACGTATGTTAATAAAACTTCAGCAATTGGGCCACACAGTATTTCACACCTCCTGGGGAGCGCTGGCCAAAACGCCGCCTTCCACTGTGACAGCAGACAACCAATGTGCAGTTTATATCAGCATATTTGTACATACGACTGTAGAGTCTAGCTTGCAGGTCATTGTACTCGCGAATTTTCCAGGTCTCTATTAATCACGGATGTGGATCTGAGCTGATGTGTTTTGTAATGTAACTTGAAAGGAACTCTTTTCGGGAAAATTGAGTATCCCTTTTTATCCCGTTCAGACCCAGTGTACACAATTGTGTATATTTCTCACGTGTAGTTAGTTTTTGGTCTGTGCTGCAACACTGCGAAGCTCAATGACCAATGATCTTGCGTGTGGGTAAATGATTCGTAAACCGTCTTAATGGTGTAGGTCGTATTTTATTGACATTACTGTATCTGAACATATAGCACACAGCATATTGGCTGTCACAAGGAAACAAGTTTAGTTTCGACGTAAGTACCGCACGCGTCATAATCTTGTTTTGTTTTAAGCACCTTTAAAAAGGAAACTGAAGTGGGACTGAAAGGGTTCAACGTGCCTCCACGGCGAAAAACGACAGATAAAATTTTTTTTTGGGGCGTTGAGCGCAACGGCAGTCGTTTCGAAAGCAGAATCAACCAGCCGCCTTATTGAGAAGCGGGGCAACACGAGGAGTATATCTGCTCCAACAGGTACATATATACGTCGTGGTTACCCGCATAAACATGCAGTCACGCCGAGCGCTCGCCGCGATAATCATCCGTTGCGAGCTAAGGTCTCGTTTCGGGTGTGAAGAAGTGACGCTGTTTATAAACAGTACTCGGCATTATGGCAACTCTGCAATTACGCGTGGCATACGTCGGAGGCCGGCCAACAACAGCAACGAGTGGAAAAAAAAAATCTTCACCGTGCTTTATTACAATCGTTTATTACAGCTGTTATACAGATTTTATCTCGTCAAAAACATCACACCGATCCCCTGCAGTACCTTTTATTTGCACTTAAATTTATTACTTAAAAATTATATAGACTGTCACCTAGAGCGATTTTTTTTGTTTCGCTGTCGTTTTAACTGGCCTACATTCAATTTACATTTTCTCAACCTTAACATTAGTATTTCTAGTTCTGAAACATTTTACTCTACGTCCCTCCCTGATATTGGACCTGGCGCGAACGAAATTTTTAAACGGAGTTTACGGATGATTTATTTTACGTTTATCAACAAATTCTTAACGCTATAAGTTTTTCACTGTTAAGATAAATTATTTTGAGCTTAATGTTACACGTAGTTTAAAACGCTTACGCCGAAATAAACAAAACATAAGTCCTCGTGTGTTATCCGTAACGAAACGGTGCCTTTGTATAGGCTTTTATCAAGACAACTCTTGTACGTACAAAGCAAGTGTGTCTATAGAACGCCTGCGATACGTTCGACGTAGCCAGAAAGTTCCACAATCTGCCGCCGACCGAACATGTACACAATCGGGTCGAGGATCAACTCCTACCTGTAGCCAGTGTACAGGATAGCGTGGTGCTGTGATGACGGCTGTGGGCCTACGTAACCTCAGGAAGGGTCAGTACGCCTGTACGAGAGAAAATAATATTTATATTTATTTCTAGCTGTGCCCGCGGCTCCGCTTGCGGGGACTTCGGAATTATTGTTTAGGTTTTTATTTAAACAAATATCTGCCTACCCACGAATCACGGTCGGTCAGTATCGGAGAAAATTAGCTATGATTGGCTCGCTCATGTAACGTGCTCTCTTCACACAAAAACAAGCGGACAGTAGCCTTAAGTAGACTGCAAGTTTGCACATTGGTTAGTCTAGTCTCCGCGTATATCTTTTCGCGAAAAAAACAGGTAACCCTCCCTGCCTTTGTCTCGTTAGCGCATGGAGATTGACTTGACAGACACCAGTCCGACGTACAGGGAATCTTCCACAGCAAACGTTAGCCAATCAGGTGCAAAGACCATTTCTCAAAGCCTCGCGTGGCGAATCAGCGAATTGTTACGCCCCTATCTAAGGAACCAATTTGATTGATTTGGATTTTATGTGCTTTTTATTGACACGTAATTATACTTTACAGGAATTAATACAGGAACAGTAAACATACACATGTATGCCAGTGCTTTTTGCGCTCTTCTACAGAAGGTGGTGATGAGAGGAACTCTAAAGGAAAACTGTAAAAAAAGAAAACAAACAAGATTAGTATGTTGACAGCGGGGAAAACTAACCAAAACCCACCAAAATTGAGAAGGAGGAAAAGAAAAAAGGGAGGAGGGAAAAAAGAGGAAGGAAATCAGGNGGGAATGAAAACCCCATGTAAAACAAAAATTTCAAGTGAATGTTGTAAAAACTGCGGGGCTAAGCGCCCACACGACCATAGGTGTCAGTGTTACAGAATTAAAAATTAAAAAAAGGGAGAGGGAACCTAGTGTGGAAAAGTCAAGTGTTGTGTATGGTGGGGCTAGGTGCCCGCGCAACCATAGGGGATATCGTAATCAGTGGGACTGTTCTGCCCAGGAACCGATTCGTCATTTATTTTCTTTGTACATACCTCTTCTGTTTTCGTTGCTCTTAGTTGAACGCAGCGTATGGAAACAACTGTATTACAATCCACAAGCATAGTTTATTCATGGTTTCTTCCAACTTTCCTGAAGCCCAGCTTCAGTTACACTTTCAGGATATTCCTAACTATGTCTAGGAAATTGCACCAAAGGGACAACGCATCATATTTGTGCGCACTTAGTTTCAAAAATAGTTTCCATGAGAACTATTTCTTACTAGTACAGACCTGCAAAATTTGCGTTATATATTGACGGCAAGTCATATTTTAAGTATGTTTAAGTTTGCGTTAAATTTTCATTGGCCAGTACTTAATTTTACACGCCCTGAAAATATTTCCACCAATAAACATGCACGCACTAATGGCGTGCATGAATCGTGTGCAGCCTTATCAGAAGGGGAATGTCTTCACTCACACACACACACACACACGCGCGCGCATACACAGCCAGCAGCCAATCAACTAACGACAATGGATAGAGTATTCACAGGGTTGTGGAGTCTAGCGTGATGACAAATAATAACGTGAATTTTTCATGTCCCTATTTACTAGGCATTACCAACACACGTTTTTTTATTTGTGTTGTATTCATATTAATTTAAAATAAATATTATACGTTTTATATAAAATATAAGAAAGAAATTGAATTCAACCAAATACAGGATTCTTTCATGTCAACACAAGTATAAAACGCCTGTCGTTCGTGACATATCTATGAAGTAACCAAACACGCCATAGGCCCTGTGTGAGATGATTTTTCAAAGGTTTGATTGAAAAAGTGTGAAGAAACCGCGAGTTTATTATAACACCAAAGTTTACGACTCGAAATTACATTTAATTGGTATTGTTGGCCTGTACGGTTGGAGGCTTGCTGACTAAACAGTCAATAAAAAATTGCATGGGTCGGTCGCCTGCTGATTGTCGCACCAGGGGGTGGCTCTGCTCTACCATTTTCATGAGATGGGTCCACCGCGGCCAATCCATTGCCGACCGAATCTGCGTTTGAAATTCCCTCGGACGCCACAGGAGAAATGGGAACTTGCGTTGTCGTGTCGAAACCACAGCAGACGTCGTTTGTCGAGCGGAACGTCTTCAATTAGTTCAGGCAGTGTGTTCTCCAGGAAACGCTGGTAAATGTTACCACTGAGACGTAGTGGCAGCATGTATTGTATAATCAAATCATCCCCCATAAAATACATATTGCATGGCCTCCTCGTTCTCCCGACCTCACCCCACAAAGATTATATTGTGTGGAGGCACCTTAAGAGCCTGGTGTATGAGTTTCCAATTTATTCGGAGGAAGAACTCATCGCTCGAGTGCTTACAGATGTGTACTCTCTACAACGCATGCCTCAGGTATTTGAACGTGTGCGACAGGAAATAGCACGTCGTTGCAGATTTGGATTAAAGCAGGAGGGGTAACGTTTGGGCAATGTTTGTAAATTATTACATTTAAATTGAAATGTAATGGCTTTATTCTCGTTTTCCACACGACAAAACGTACTCCAGTTATCAATTACCAACCCGTGGTTATTTAATTTTATATATATATGTTAAAAGAAAAACAAATATATATATATATATATATTTGTTTTTCTTTTAACATACTTGCAAGTTTCAGTGAGGAATTTTGTTACAGCATGTAGATTTATTCTCACGAAAATAATGATATTCTTTATATTTACATCGTTGCCATTTCACGGATTCGTATACTGATACATATTGGTGAATGTCGATTTGCCACATTGGTAAAGAGTTCGGGCAATTTGCTGGCACATATAATTGATGTTCACAAATCTCACAGTAACGATGCCTTTTCAATGTTATATATTCTGTAATAGCTAGAGAGGGATTAAAACAAATATATCCTTTAGTTTTCAAACGTCCTAATGCAGCAAGCAACAATTCTTTAAATGTACTCTCACATTAAAACGACAAATTTTAGAATTATTTGTAATAATTCGCAACCAACTGAATTTGGAACTTGGACTGCGTGCCAGTGTGTATCGTAGCATTTTGTAGATTAAGGTGGTGCTTATTTATCAGTGGTTGTTTACAACATTTTTTAATTTATCGTAAAAATGCTTTGCACGCATGTTTGGATTGTTCTCGCCCATATTGCATGTAGAAGTTGGTGAGTGAGTGAAGAGATTTGGGCGACTCTTAACATGGAGGTGTTGAGAGCCGATAAGGGTGAAGTGAGGTGAGTATGAAGCGCCGCCGGAATGAAGGGGCGGGGGTAACTGAAGATCCCCGAGAAAACCCGCCGACCAGCGGCATCGACCGCCACGATTCCCACATGCGACAATCCGGGAGTGACCCGGCCCGAGATTGAACCCGGTTCCGCCTTGGTGGGAGGCGAGCAGGCTAACCGCTCGGGAACCGCGGCCCTCTGTAGTAGTTGGTGTTTTGTGGGAAAGTATGCTGGTGTTTGTTAACTGTGAAAACAACCCCGTCCAAGAACGAACAAACTATATTGCAGTCGTAATATTTCACCATCATCCACTGTAGAGTACGGGTTCACGCGTGAAACATGCGTTCATCAGTGGACGGTTACAAGAAGAAAGCATGGTCGGCGTGTTCTTAATTTTGTTGAAATCCATCTCGTGCCTAGATAGTTTCGCGAAAGAAAAAAAAATTGTAATAATCACTCACTTTGTCAATCGGAAATGAAAGCGGCGAGGCGACGGGCCTGCAAAGTAGTTTTCTGATTCACGTCGCGACGAACGGTAGAAGGCTTGATGGGAAGTGTATTGGGGGCAACCGTTCGGCGCGTGTGTGTGTGTGTGTGTGCACGTGCGTGTGCGTGAGTAACAATCGTGATTTATGCACGTGGTGCGGAGTAATTAAAAAACGTGACTAGTCGGTTTTGTCCAGCTTGTAATAGATGCAATCAGTTCCTGTTTTCCCGTCTATCCCTCACACACACATACACACACACACACAATATCTCGTTTTAAACCGGGTTCTCGCTTCTATTCTGCCCCGAACAATTCCAAAGCGTCGTCGAGAAAAATGTCTTGTTATTAACACAGCAATGTCCACTTTCTCATTAAACAAACTGATCATACACTTGGCTTGATTCTTCCTTCGTATGTAAAACTAACACAGCAATGAGTATTATCAATTTTATTCATGCGTCAGTGAAGCGAAAGTGTGAAATTTTTACAAAAGTAAATATTTATGCAAATTTGCTCATTATTATGTTTACACGAGAAAGCAACAATGTATTTTAAATTTTCATAAATATTTAACTAACGCTTTTATCACAACGGGCACACTGATTCCCATGCGTCCAGTAAAGTTGGTAACGGTGGTAGTAAAGTGACACTTACCCAACTTCTATTACTGGATTTAGGTATTACTAAACTTCACATACAGTTTTAATGCTGGATATGGCTATATTCTCTAGATGAATCTCGTAGAGTTATTTTTTCTATCTGCAACGTACCTTATAAATATATATATATATATATATATATATATCCGTACAGGTAGGGTCAGTGACATTTTTCATAGGTTGATTTTTAAAATGCTCAGTTATTCGTAAACATCATATAGGCTGCAGTGCGTGCTCTTCACATGTCCGACAGTTTTCCTCCGTTATTGGCTGTCATGCATGAATAAAATTCATGAAAATACTATCTTATTTCATCGGGCAAATGAGGATTCTGATGTTCTAATTGGCCTGCGAAGAACTTATAAATCCTTGCATGTCCTTAACAAAGTTTCTAAGGCAACATACATTTAGTATTGAAATACAGTCGTTTATATTATGCAGTACCTGAGAAACTGAATTGACAATAAAACTCATAAATGTATATGCATTCCCATTCTAGTACTTGCAACGTGTCCCACATGTAAATAAGTGATGTTTCATTAGCTGCTGCAACTATATTCCGTAGTCTCACTGCCTGTAGCGTGAGGCAAAAACAGACTTTTATTGGATATGATTAGGGGCAGTGATATTTTGCGAAAAGATTTCAATACAAGATACACTCCAAAGCACTGTAGGGTCGTCCAGCTTCTTTGATTGGCTAAAAAATGTTCTGGCTCGAGTTAACCGTTTGCTCACGAATCAGGAAGGTTCAGTGTCGGAGTTCAATAGTCCTGAGTGGCTTGTTCAAAGACGGACACGACACCAGCAGCCAATTGAGGTACAACAACAGCTGAGGAGTGTATATAGTATTGAAATCTACTTTGTGCTCCGATTTTTACGCGAAAAGTCACTGGCTTTACTTATAGCTAGAGCCACATGTTTTTTTCGCGGAAATATTCACGCGCGTGCTAGAATTCAATATCCTATGTGCACACTTGCAGTCTTCTTATGGCTACTGGCCGCTTGTCTTTGCATGAAGAGAGTATGCTACATGACTGCGCCAATCAGAATTAAGTTTTTCCGATACTGACAATCCGTGATTCGCAGGCAGACAGATAAGATGCGAAACGATTCAAACGATTTAGCCACTAAAGTGGTTCTGAATGGAAGTGTTTTCGAACACAACTTGTCATGAAATCTTTTCGCGAAAAATTTTACCTATTGTTTGTAGGCCAGTAGAAGCTTCAACTCTACTGCACATGTGGTTGGAATTCAACTTGTAGTCAATTGGATTCGCAAAATTTTCGTCTAACTATGTGATTTAAGTCGCCGTCACGGGTATATTTATTTGCTCACCTTTGTGACTGTAAGGGGAATGTGCGCTTGTTCTGAAACTACGGCTTGAATTTCAACTTCTTACATGCGAGTTGGCTCCGCTTTCGCAACTCGCAGGTGTTCTAGAACACGTCGCTAAGATTGCTTTGTGTAACTTTTTTTTCCCTTGCCTGGCGAGTGCGCGTACAAAAATGTACGAAACTCGTTCTTCTCGCTGCAGCATGAACTGTACTTGCAGCAACTGTGCGCTTCACGGTGGGTTCACGATCGAAAAACTTAGACAGAGATAATAGGACTTAGGAGTACAGCATTGCACCTGACAAGAAACATCGTGCGAAGTTGTAAATCAATTCACAATTGAATACTCGTTTTTTTATAGGAAACCCTTCTCCTTTAAATTTACATTCTCAATCATTACCAAATTTGTGAAAGTTATAATGAAAATTAACATAGTGGTAAAACAAATAATTTTAAATATGATAACTACTTGATTAAATAAATCCTTCATAAACTTTTTTTTTTTAGTACGTCTTGGGATCNAATAATTTTAAATATGATAACTACTTGATTAAATAAATCCTTCATAAACTTTTTTTTTTTAGTACGTCTTGGGATCTGTTGTGAAAGTTAAAACAAAATAATGATATGCAATTTTGAAATAACTTTGATGTGATAAAAAGGTAACAATTTTTATACTACGATTTGCGAGCAGTCTGGTCGTTTGGCTGTGTTGGTAAATATCGTTTTAATAGTTTGTCTTTTTTGGCATACAAAGGGTAAATGTGGGAGAGATGCCTCAGTGGGAGAGATGCCCCAGCCTGTCTAGTCACAGAGTTCCCACCAGGCAAGCAGTCCGAATAGCAACGTGTGTACCAACCAGTCGGAACTAAACGAGCCAGGCGAATTTACGTACAAGTGTTGTGTTTGTTAGTCAAGTTCTCTCCAAAAAGATCAGTAAATACGTTACGTGTATTGTGTTATAACATTGTGTGTATGCTGAAAGTATGTCTCGAATCATGCGTTTTGTGAACGTGAGGGGAAACTACGTTCGTTGTAGTGAACGTAACCTCTGTCGCAGCCATATTGCTCTAGACACGCGTTTTAAATTCCCGTGGAGCATCTCTGCCACACAGAAGGACAGATGTCCCAGTAGACTATGGGGGAGCCACCCCCGAAATATACACGCAAAGATATTTTGAAATTTAAACTAACAGAATATTATCATGACAACTGTGTTATTATCGAGTAACTTTAAATTACGTGAGCTTATCAAAAATATATATTAAATTTAATAAAAACTTTTTTAAGATAAGCGTGGGTTGGGTAGTTATTTCAGTGTTGTATTTAATTTTTAACGAGTGGATAACCATTTGTTAAACACATGCTCTTGTATGTCATGACATATAATTAATTAATAAACCTGTTACAAATCTGATCCTGTTACCTGCACGTAGAAATATTTCTGCTTACGCCCTATAAAATAACACTTGCTAACGCAAGGCAAGTTGGTGAAATTGTTAAGAGCTGCACATACTACGATTTCTACTTTAAAATGACTAATATATTCTCAAGGCAATTTGGAGTAGTGGTTACGAATGTGGACTATCACCACACGAGTTAGTTCGAATCTCTCTTCCAGAATTATTTTTTTTTTTTGTAAATATTGTTAAAAGGTTTTTCCCATTCAGTGGGATAAACCTGGTTCGTTATTTTCAATAACTACAAACAAGATTCTCTCCACCAAACATCTCACAATAAATTTATATATCTCGCTATTTACAATTAATGATTTCAATCAGTACAGTTTACAATTACCTCAAAGAAATTAAGGTTATTAAATAACTAAAATAAGTCATAACAGACAGTGTATCAAAACTTAATGTATTCCTTTATAAATTATGTGTCCATATTTGACAGTTCCAATATTTACAATAAAGGTCGTATAACATGTTCATACAGTCCCACCTCAGTTTAGTCCAGATCTGACCAGTCTGCAATGTTCTAGATTTCTCCGAGCGTTCTCGTGCACAGTAGCCTTCACTCGACGGTTTCACGCACTCTCGTCCGTTCCCACCACAAACACCTCGTTCGCGTCGTTTCGCAATTTCCCGTCGTCGTCCGTCCTCTTCACTGATGTCCCTGGCCACACTCAACTTCGCCCACCGCACTCAGCAAAATCCTTCTACCAAAAGACTGCCGACCGTCCAGTTTCGGCTACAATTTACTGTATCGTCGGTGATCGCTGTACGACTGCCCATATGTTGAAGAGTCTGTCCAGTACGAACAGACTTAAGGAGGGGGCAGTGTTACGCGCTGAAACTCGCATTAGAAGCGAGCTCCATGCGCGGTACATCTCTGGGGGGGGGNCCGTTTGCGGTCCCATCGCTGGGCGGCCGGGAAAGATTGACAGCTGACCTGACTGGGTCAGAGCCCCACACCCTTTTAACTAGAGAAGCAGACGACTTAAGAGGATACGCAAGAATATTCTGGAACTAGGTCCCTCGGTGCAACGCGGCATTTAGATAAATTTATTTGCAGAACTTATTTCAAGCAAAGAAAGAAAAAAGACAATTGGAAACCAAAAAAGCTGCAAAAACCAATACAAGGAAGTCGTCAAAGAAAAGGAAAGCTCAAGAAATAGAAGAAGAAACTAACTTATGACCGAACTTACATTCAGGATGAGTGACTCAGATGAAGAAGGGAACGATATTTCTGTTGAGTGCTGGGAAAAATATTACCAAACAAAAGAGAAGGTAGACTGGATTCAGCGTGTCTCGTGTAAAAAGTGGTTGCGCGAAACTTGGATTACGTATGTCTACCAGTTTTTTATTTAAGGCCGGGAATCAGAAATGCCAAAACAATGAAGATGTAGTAAAACAGAAAAATTTCCAAGCCTTCTGGCTTACCACTAAATTGACTTAGTGTATTCAACAACACTTTTTTATTGTCATATAGTGTATTTTTCGTAAATATTTCTTTGTGGGTCATCTCTCCGACATGAGGCATCTCTCTCATATAGGGTGGGGTATATCAGCCATAACAGGCGATGAATGGCCAAAATAGGTATGTTTAAATTTATATTACTATTATAAATTTATAAAAGTTTAAGTGGAACTGAACATTTTTCTTTTAATATTTAAGTTATGTTTAATGGACGAAAAAAAAAGAAAAGTCCAGTTAAGCTATTGTGTGATTTTGTAACGATTTTTTTCTTTATGTGGGGCATCTCTCCCATATTTAGCCTAAAAGGGTTTATAGCGACAGATTTAATGTGATGTGCTGAATATGGACAATGATTTAAAGGAGTTGACATGCTTGCTTTTCTTTAAAATATTCAATCTTTCAATTGTAGTGTTGGGGATAACATTAAAAAAATTTCTGGACGTAGGTACACTTTCACCGGTTATTTCAATACTTTTGTCGACTGACTGGCATCCTGAGTTTGGGCAGTCACGCATCACAAAGACGTTCTATAAGTTCATGAACTGAGGCTCTGAGAGTATGCAGCCACGCATCGCAGTGACGTTCAACAAGTTCGTGGACTGGTTACTTATCGATTATGCTTAGAGATGATGGTTTATCGCGGGATAAGTCAAATGTTTACTAGGAGTCAACGTACTGTGCGCATGTCCGACAGTTTTCTTTCCTTACTGATTGTCATGCATGAATGAAGATACTATTCCTTTTCACTGGACCAATAAGAACTCTGATACTATATAGCAGGACGTTCGTGATTGGTCTGCAAACAACGTAGCAGAGTCGGAACCTTGTTCATACAGTCATGAAGGAATAAACTAGATAGAGTGTTATTGAAGATACTCGCATGTTGGCTCAAAAATTTTCGCGATTTTCCATTATCTCTAACTATACTACGTGTGTTCCGTGGTTACTGTTACGCTTCCAATTGTGAACGCAGTTTCATACAGCGAGGGAAACTCGACCGCAGTGTTGCGTTTTCACAGTTCTCACGCCGCGGACAAGATGTAGGGTGCTTGCTCCTCGAGGTGGGCTTAGAGAACTGCAGTGACGCGCAGTCCGTTAAATAACTCTCGCGTGAGAAACAGTGCGTTTGAGAACGTGAATTGGGCTCGCCTCGAGGTGTAACCGGCCCGAATGGCTTTAAGGAGTGCAGCAACAAATAAAAAGTTACCGTGTTCTAGCTCTAACCGCGACGGTACATTTTGTGAGCAAAGTTTCCTTTTATGCAATAACTGCGAAACTGTTAACCCGCTAACTGTAATTTAAGGGTGGAAGCTCATTCACAAGTTTGCAGATCACGTCAATCAGAACATTTAGACATTTCGGTCTACGCAAAGCAGCTATGTCTTGAGAGCCGATGCGGTTGAAGCAAGGTGAGAATGAGTGGCACCGGAATGCAAGGGTGAAGGAAACGGGATATCCCAGAGAATACACACCGACCAGCGGCATCGTCCGGCACGATTCCCACATGCGACAGACAACGTCGATACGACCCACCATTCGATGATTGGTGTCAAAGGCGATCAAAATGGCCACCATCGAAGATGATGTTCTGAGGTTAAGACTTATAAATAGAGACCAGTAAATTTCGCATTTATTTTCAAGACTTGTTATACTTAAGGAACATGTAAATTCGCCCTACCATTAACATTGGACCATTCTTTATGTGACACGACCACGGTTTACGTACACCAATCAATAAACACATGGTATTGATAATGCCAAATCACGTGCCGTACAACCAGAAGGGAAATGGCTCATCACCTATGTAACAACCAAATAGTAGAGACCTGAATAATTCGCGGATTAATTTTTAGACAAACCAGAATTCAAAACACGTGTGTTTATATCACTTAGCCATTGGTCCACACAGTGTTTGACACCTACTGGAGAACGATGGCCCAATCATCGCCTTCCACTGTAACATCAGACAACCAATGTGGAGCTAATATCGGCATATTTGTACATAAGACTGAAGAGTATAGCCTGCAGGTCATTGAACTAGCAAATTTTTTAGGTCTCTACAAATTTGCATTCGTCGCCGGCTCGAGTACATCCGTCGCCGTGAACTCTATCTTGATGGCAAAAAATACTGCGAATTTTGTAGGTTCCTACTTATAAATCATGTGAAGGAAAGGCGATCTTTGAGACACGCATCGAAAAAAATAGGTGTAGATAAAAGTATATAATTTATATATGGAGAACCATAACATACTTCATAGCGCAGCTGATCTAAGTGGTTGGGAAAACTATCTTCCTGACAACCTGTGTGAAAACATAACAATTGGAATCATGGATACGCAGGTAAATCAGAAATGCTGCTGATATGTGATTAGATGTCACTAGGTTCGATTAGCTCGCTCTATCTTATAAGCTTGAACTGCGTAAATGTCAAATTATCTTTAAGACGAAAATTTTTGCTTGATTACTAAATTACAAGGTTAATTTAAATGAAAAAATATTTGGGAAACTTTGTGTTTGTGTAAAGAAACTGTGGAGAACGGTGAAAATCTTTCTTTGCCAACTTATTATGAATCATTCTAGCGTGCTGCCAAAGAAATGGTAAAGTTACATATGCGAAATTACGTTTACGTATCCTTTGACGAAAGATCGTTACCCACATGAGTCTCGTGGGGACAGACTTCGGGTATGATTGGTAGGGGTACACGATTTTCGCGAAAATATTTAAGGACCAGTTGTTCTCCATAACCGTGGTTTAGTTCACGTCCACTCTCGTGGTTGGGTGATTTGCGTTTAATTTGTCTTTACTGTCTGCCCACGAATCACAGATTGAACAGTATTATAGTAACTGAATTCTGACTGTCCCTTCGAGTTAGAAAAGGTCGCCTGACAAAGACAAGTGGCCAGTGAGTAAAAAGATTTGCTTCTGTGCCCGTAGTGTAATGAGTAGAGACCTGAAAAATTCGCGAGTTCAATGACCTGCAAGCAAAACTCTACAGTCTTACGTAAAAATATGCCAATATCAACTGCACATTGGTTGTCTGCTGTCACAGTGGAAGGCGACAATGGGACACAGTTTTCCAGGAGGTGTCAAACACTGTGTGGACCAATGGCTAAAGTTATATAAACACATGTGTTTTGAATTCCAGCAAGTCCCAACATGAATCCGCGAATTCTTCAGGTATCTAGTAATGAGTTGTAGCATGCGTGGAAATAATTTCGCGAACTTCGGGTTGCCCTACTGATTGGCTACCGTAGGTTGCGAAGATTAGCTATCAGTCTGGCTGCCGTCTTGCAAGTTAGTCTCCGGGAGATGATTGATGAACGACGTTTCGCCGTTTTGTTGGCCAGTGAGACTATTTCACTTACGTGCGCGGCTGCAGATCGCAAAACACCCCGCCATTTCACACATGTGTTCAGAATGGTATTTTGGGTTTTCCTATATAACTTGATGATACTCTTGTGAAGTTAAATACATGATTATATATATATATATGTTTTGCTGAAATTTGCGACATATGTGGCAGAACGTCATTCGCCAGTCAGCACCCGGAAACGAACCTGCTACGGTTTACACAAAAGAAAAAGGCCTGGTTTCACATCACGCAGTAGCCACTCATATGAAGTACATATAACCAGTCCCTGGAGAGTACACGACCAGCGGAAACATACAATGGATTGAAAGAAAGCGTTACGCTGTTCTGCGCTTGAAATTGAAAAAATATGTCCTTGTGTAGTTTTATAAACGTCTGGACGTAGCTCTTGGCATATTATTTAAATTTTAACTATCACATTTCTATACGTATGTTAGTTTTTATTATTTTAAAATTTTTAAAACAGTTAAAATTTTGATTTTGAAATGTATTTATGCGGAAACTATCAGCTCAGTTATTTTTTTCTGGGGAAGTGTTATCACTAGAGATGTGACAAATTCGTGTTATTCTTTTTAAGACATGTAACACTTAAAATACATGTATATTTGCCCTCCTATTTTCATTGGGCTATTCTTTATTTGACACTCCCACTGTAACTCTACACCAATAAACAAGCATTTAATATTGGTTATGCCAAATCACATGCCATATTGTGAGAATATGGCTAATCATCTAGGAAACAACCAATTAGTAGAGCCGCCGGTTTTTGGCGAAAAGATTTGGGGGGAAAAGTTGTGTTACAAAACTTTATTGATTGGATTATTTGAATTCTTACATGTCATACCTGTCTGCCCGCGAATCATGGATGGTTAGTATCGCGGAAACTTATTTATAATTGGCTCACTCGAATAATAGACACACTACATACCAAGCCAAGCGGACAACAGCCAAAGGATTGCTACAAGTGTGCATATAGGATATTGAAGTCTAGCCTCGGCGTAAATCTTTTCGCAAAAACAGGTGACCCTGCCAATAAGCCCACGTCACCGGCTTCAGTACATACACGACCGTGAAGTCTAACTTGATGGCAAAAAATAACGCGAAATTTGCAGGCATCTACTAACCACTGATAACGTCTAAAAATTGAACAGTATGTGGTACGAATATAAAACCATAAATTAATTCGTGGCAAACGTTCTTATGGGGCCCGCCTGCAAAGGGCTTTTTTCCGCTTTTGGGGCCGAGAAGCGTGGGAGCTGTAAGGGCTACACTGGCACGCGCCATAGGTGCACCATCGCCACTAAGCGCAAGGCTCTGAACTGGCGTGCAATGCCTCGTCGTTGCTGCGTGCACCTTAAGGACTTTAAGCGGTGACCCTACCATTTTACAGGTGGAAAATGTGTAGCAGGGTTCAGTGCATGTCCCTAGAGTACTTCTGTGTGTATATAACGCATGTATTTTAGATACGGTGGTTTGAAGAAGCCGCTTTTAGAATGCTTGGGGTGCGCTGAAACGATATTTATAATGTGCGTGACGCCTTGAAGGTAATCGACAGGCGTGGCCTGAAGTGTGTGTTCTTTTCGTAGTTCAGCATACTGGACGCACGTCTGATAGTTACGTAAAAAAAAAAACTAGATTTGAAACACACTGCAACGTAGTTCGAGCGCCAGACTCTTTGACTCCGCCGTGCTCCTGGTNACTTCTGTGTGTATATAACGCATGTATTTTAGATACGGTGGTTTGAAGAAGCCGCTTTTAGAATGCTTGGGGTGCTCTGAAACGATATTTATAATGTGCGTGACGCCTTGAAGGTAATCGACAGGCGTTGCCTGAAGTGTGTGTTCTTTTCGTAGTTCAGCATACTGGACGCACGTCTGATAGTTACGTAAAAAAAAAACTAGATTTGAAACACACTGCAACGTAGTTCGAGCGCCAGACTCTTTGACTCCGCCGTGCTCCTGGTNGAGTGCTAACTGCGTACGCGCGCCACGAGCGTGTTTGGGCGTCCACCTGCGCGCGCCGTCAGAAATGGTGGTCCATTGTTGTCGCAGTCGTCACGCGCATGCGCGCCGCCCGGTAATGATGCACGTGCGCTGCCGCAGCGTCGTCGAGTCGGCGCACGTTCGTCGTAGCGTCCACCTGCCTCCCGCGGGCGTCTTTCCCACAGCTGGCCCCAAACTCGCACTGGCCGTACAAACTCCGACCGTGCTGTCGCTGTGGCACGCAGGAAAATTTCTAGTGTTGTGCCGAGAGTAATCATGTTTAGGGCCGCCTGATTTTCGAGGCACGCTAGATTTCAGTACCCTGCGTACACGTTAGCAGTTTTCTCTTGCCCACAGGCCACGCGTATTCGTCGGGAGACATGTTCTAACTCGAGTAACCAATCAGAATTAAGTTACTCTGATACTGTTTACGTCTGTGATTCGTGGGCAGACAGCAAAGACGCATAACGCGTAAATCACCCAACCGCGAGAGTTGATATGAGCTAAATGATTGTGAAATACGACTGGTCCTGAAAAATTTTCGCGGAAATCGGGTGGCCCTAACAATGTTACCACAACAGTAATTTTTTGTTATCTGAGAGCCGTCAGTAACTAATTTTTCTGTTAAAGTATTATACTGTCAAACTATTGATGTAAATGTATTATTAAGAAATTTTGTAAAAAAGTTACTTCGTTATTGTAGTTTTAATATTTAGGTGCTGTTTATGTTGCGGCATTACCAATTTTGTGTTGAATAGATGATAATGTATTATTATTTATAAGCTTGCATTTTCTTGCTTAAAAAACATTCCTATGTAAAAGAAACAAGTACGTCTATTTTGTCACAAAAATAAATCCAACTAAGAAAAATATTACGTCCGCGCGGGGAATTGAACCTCAGTGCTTAAAGTTCTCCACTTTACGAAACCTAATGTCTTAGCAACTTTTTTTTTAAAGTTGAATTTATTGACATATGGACCGATAGGGTTTGCCACTGGACAGAGCGTATGTGGCATTTGACAGTGTGTGGTGCTGGCGTTTGACGAGCTCAAGTTAGACTGACTTGATGACAAATTAACAGCACACATGCGCGACATGCGAACTGAAAATCTGCCGCGGAGGAACCGGGGCCCGAACTCCCGACCCACCGGCTACAAGTCGGCCAGTCTACCCGTGAGTAGGGCCACTGACTTTTCGCGTAAAATTCGGAGCCACACAGAAGACTACATACACACCTCAGCTGTTGTTATACCTCCATTGGCTGCTGGTGCCGTGTCCGTCTTTGACCAAGCCACTCAGGACTAAGTAACTCTAACACTGAACCTTCGTGATTCGTGCACAAACGGTTAACATGTGCCAGATCATTATTTAGCCAATCAAAGAAGCTGGACGACCCTACCGTGCATTGGGCTCTATCTTGTCTCGAAATCTTTTCGCGAAATGTCGCTGCCCCTACCCATGAGTTATGGGGGCAGAGCATAGCTGCTCTATTTCAACATGTATGGGTGTGTTTCATGTTGTCGGTACTCAGCACAGTATTACGACAAACTGCAGTTTTCTTTCATTTCATGGGAATAATTTATGCTCTAAAAATATATATACATATTCACACGTAAACTGCTTTGCAAGAGTTGAAAGCCGGTCTAAGCTACATTTCGTTGTCCAACTTTGGTTTAAAATTGATATACAATGGTTTCATTTCACTAGCTTATCGCTGTTCAATAAAATCCGCCATTTAACAACACCAAGTCAGTGTAAACTTGTCTTGACTGGACATTACTTTAATGTCGCAGTTACAAAAAATATTTTGTTATTTCTGTAGTTTTTTGCGTAATGCAGTCTTTCGTTGCAGCAACAATACTTAGAGGCTGAGACGCCTGGTCGTCTCATGTTTGGCACCGACGATATCCCTGCTTAGAGAACTACGTTTTATTGACCCGCCTGCATTAGAAAGTTTTCAAGACGTTCATCCCTACCTTGGAGGGGAAACGTTGTGAGGGTTTTAGATACTGTTATATTTTGATACTCCATAAAAATAAGAATGATGAATGTTATACAAAATTTATTATTTATGCATAATGTAGAACAAAGATTTTGCAATTGTAACCTTTTAAAGAATATTTATAATGTGTTTTGCAATCATTCAAATACGTTATAACGTTAGGTGGAAAAATATGTTTTCTTTATTTTTCATATGGTACAAATATGTTCCTTGGCATGGTGAATATCAATTTTATGTCCGATATAATATCTTACCTTGATAATTGGCAATTAATCTTTTCGAATAGTAGTTCTCTGAGTAAAGAGAACCGGAGTATTAATCTTGTTAACTTTGTTGAAAACTTCCGGCAGTTTGAGGGACTTGCGTTGACCTTGCATGTAATTAACGAGAGACTTAGCCCTGTTCTCCATGAAGGCGAAAGAGCAGGATTTCTCAGGGTCACAAGGCTTTATTAACATTAACACTCAACAGTTTATATCCATTATTGTAATGTAAGACTTTGTAAATGGTTAACATTATTAACTTTGTCATGACATTATAAATTTTACTACAACATGAATGCTTAAAGAAATGCTTCAATAGTAATTTTTGTTCCAACAACAGTAGATATTTTTCTGTGCGCGGAGTAGGTAAATGCACAGAGATTTAATAATGTTACCGTCATTTGACGTGGACGTGCTCATTCATGATTGGCTGCGCGAGTATCCGAGAACGGGCCATGTGTGTGGCTGGCTGCAAGTGCTGCGAAATATATCCTGTTGGCTGGACTACCGACTGGCGAGTAAGTTGCCAGACGCTGATTGGCAAACGGCAATCCAACATGTTGATGGCTAGCGACACCCATTTTGCTTGCGTGTGCCGCTGGAGTTTGCGGAATAAGCTGCTATTCCATCTCTGTATCATTAAGTACTCTGTGGCTAGGGGCAGCCGACATTCGCGACGAGATGTCACCGCCAGTTTCAGTTCGTGACAGTACAGCTCATATCCACATTCGCGAAGAGATGAAAAGTGAAGAGATCGAGAGTGAAGAGATGTGGGCGGCTCTTGACATCCAGGTCTTGAGAGTCCACTTTCGTAATTGGATGATTTAGGTTTTACGATTCTCGAGACATACGCTAACGGTATAACGTACTTCTCATTGGTCATTCAAGCAAGAAAATGTTTCCTTGCACACAAAAATGACCAATAAGCAAAGGAAAACTGATTGTACGCTGGTGCGATTTTGAAATATATCCTGGGTGGGATTATTTTCCTAAAAATCGGGCGTCCCTTGTGATATGACATGTATAGAGACCTGAAGAATTCGTCGATTCATTTTAAGACAAGCTAGAACTCAAAACACGTGTGTTTATATAACTTTAGCCATTGGTCCATACGGTGTTTGACACTTCCTGGAGAACGCTGGCCAATTGTCACCATCCACTCTGACAGGAGACAACCAATGTGCAGTTGACATCCGCATATTTGTACATAAGTCTGCAGAGACTAGCCTACAGGTCATTGAACTTGCGAATTTTTCAGGTCTCTAGACATGTAAGGACAGGTTACTGTTAAACACGACAGAGTCGTGGTTTTATTTGTTAACGGGGCGCTCTTAGCCGCGAGGCCATACCGCACCCCGGCCTCCCAGTAGGCGGGGAAGAGGGATCACGCCCTCTCATCGCAGACATGACCAGCGCTTTCTGAATTGACCAAACCCGTTTGCCCCGACCTGTACATAGGCCGCACCAGGCAGAGCCCCGATCTGATATTGCAGATCGCACAGAGCATGTCCTACCACAAGGCCTGAGATTCTAGCACTCAGATTACCAAGCGTGTGGTATAGCCGGAGCACTACCCACGCCCCTGACGTGATCTCGGGCACGCCCCCGGAACAATCCTGTTCAACGTCCGGCTCTTTTAGCAAGAGGGGGAATCTCTCCGAGCCTTCTCCAGCATGCGGAGTCAACCACTGCCAGCACGAGTCCAACCTCGTCTGATCCAAATTCCAGGGAGTACCCCTGGATGGGCCAAGCGGATCATCCCGTGCTCCCTCTTAATTTCCATGGCACGTATGGGTTTTCCTGTGTCCGACTGCGTCGCCTAACCTCCATGCGGGAGTGTGCGGAGTCCCTCAGAACAGGTGGGTACCGCCATGACCGTCCGGTTTTACTCCCTTTGCTGTCTTCACCAGGAGCCGAGCTCACACGAAGCCGCACACCAGGCCGACTCGCAACATCAGACACGCGTCCTTTACCATCCTAGAATTTCTTCACAGGGAAATTCCTGTTTTGGGCCCCAGTGGCCTGAGTGCCAAGAGGTCCAACACCCCACCAAGTGGTCGGGCCTTGGTACTATCTATCGGCCCAAGCCATCACGGCAGATACCCCTGAACAGCCGCTAGAAAACTGTTTCCCATAGGGCACGGGCGGCAGAGCCCAGTCTGTTTAATCAGGGGTGGCACGAGAAGCCCTGGGTTGCCATGGATGTTGAGAGGCTATAAGAGACGCATCACCCATCCTTTCCGGAAACCGGTAAGTAAGTTCGTCTCGGCTACCATAGCCTAGTACTGCCACGCCACCTCGAATGACCAACCTACTCTCCCCCCACCGGGGTGACCGTACGATCCTCCCCCCACATGTAAGGACAGGAAAATTTTGCCATTTAAACTGCATGTCGGCTCGAATCCACTGAACTGTGTATATTTCAGACTCAGCTTTCTGTCCATTGGCTGCTGCCCCAGTGTACCGCCTGTTTAACCTCGGCCAGAATGGCACAAATTTGCTGCTTGTTTCATTGCAGGTATCTCATCGGCTGATGAAACATACATGGCCAAATCTAGGATACATAAAAATATCATATGTCCATTTTAAGTGATTTTAAAAATAAGTAACATATTTTAATAGATATAGCATACTACGCTTAAGCGTTATTATAGCCGCCTATTTGAAAATAAGTGTCTGGTACACTGAAAACATATAAATAATTATGGCCTACCACAGTACTTCTTCGCCATGTTCGGTGGAAACCAGTGAATGTTTTTCCCGAGACACAACATAAGTCATTAATACTTTCTTGTGGTGTTATCTTACAGGATAGCGGAGAAATGAGGTCCTGTATGGAAAAATTTTACACCTTAACTCAAGAATTATTTTTTAATTTCAGGTGTCGCAAAAGAGGAAATTTATGGTGTGAAAAGAACTTACAAATTTGTTTAAACAGCTGGCAATTTTGAACCTATGGAAAGAGTTTCAGTGGATCCATGGCGCAAGAAGCAACGAATTATAAAACAGTTGCTGTGTCAGCAGCCACCAATGGCATTGTCCGGGTGAAGCCGCTTTCAGTACTGGTGCTAGTTTCTGGACTTGCAACAGCACCGACCATGCTTTCACGTATTCTGCAACATTCCAGGGCTAAACGAATATACTCGGGATAATATTTTAAGAGGATGAAGTTTATAATAGATACTGTCAGGATACAAAATTTAAGTTGAAATTTGTATCTCTTTTTCGTTGATATAACATACTGAAGTAAAATGTTTATATGGTCGTTAATTTTAAAAATACCTACATAAACTAACCAGTTTGCATCCCCGGCGTAGTACTACCTGTTTGCCAAATTTGGTTGTATCGGGGCAATTGTTTTTCCGAGATATGACATAAAATCTTTGTTTATTCGTGTAGTACTTTCTTAAAAAATTACTAAACAAATAGGTTCCGTTTAGACACATTTCATACTTATAATAGACAATAAACTGCCAGCATACAAAGTTTGTAGTAATTATTGATGACATGAGTTAGACTAAAGAGCATCATAAGCAAAAATGGCTTTTAGGCCTCCACTTTGAAATAAGTGTCAGACCTACTTTAAAACATATATTTGCATCATTAGCCGCATTACTACGTATTTGCTAAATTTGGCAGTAATCAGTTAATTGTATCTCGTGATGTGACAGGAAAACTTAATTTATTCGTGTTGCGCTATCTTACAAAATGCCTTATATAAAAGTGGATATTTTTTGGCTTATAAGATGCTTGTAATAAATATTTCAGCAAAGAAAATTTGGTCGAGTGATTGGAACGGTATGACAGAAATACCAAATAATCCTAAAATATTATTTTGGCTGCCATTATAAAAAAATNGTCGAGTGATTGGAACGGTATGACAGAAATACCAAATAATCCTAAAATATTATTTTGGCTGCCATTATAAAAAAAAAATTTTTATCGATTTAAATTTCATAGATTTACATGACATTTCACTATATAACATGCGTGTAAAATTTTGCGAGAATTCGTTGAGTAGTTTTCGAGATATAGTCGTAAAGGCATTATTTTTTCATTACGTACTATTTAAAAAATGTCGGACAGACCAAAATATCTATCCAAAATACATCGCTTCTACGATGCACTGCCAATGGACATTTGGTTTAAATAGGTTCAATTGTTCCCGAGATATGGAAACAAACGTAAAATTAACTACCGCCATTTTCAAAGTAAGCGCGATACTTCGTCGAAAATTATAAAGGACATGTGTACTTACAAAGTACTGCATGTGTACCGAGTTTGGTGAAATTCAGTTTACGCCAAAAGATTTTAGGTGGGGGCACACACGTCCAGTCACACACAAACACACACTCACAGACAGGAAAGTGATCTCATACGCATTTCTTTCGTTTGAAAAGAAGGCTTAAAAAAATACACGGCAAAAGGAAAGTGTGGATCCTAATTATATGATTGGCTTTTACATAAAGAAGTTTCGCATCTTGTTTGTTAATAGTGAATATTTTCCTACATAAATATGCCCAGTGCCAACAGTGTGAATTTTACATCATACTTGTTGAACTGTCTGACCTAAAGTAAGGATATCTTGCTGACATGAGTGCCACAATTGATTTTTGTCGGATTAGTGCTGGGTTCATATATGGTGCAAGAAAGGAATGAGTGGGTACGTGTGTGTATGGGCGCGCCTTCCTAGGGTAAAGTTAGGATTGGTGTATTAAAATTAATTCCCCCCCCCACCCATGCCCAGACGAAAAGCATAATAGCAAAGACAGTAATAAACACCTATTACTTATAGCTTACGAGAGAGTTATTTCTCATCCCCAGCCATTAAATTGCCCATGTCAACACGTGCTCCATAAAGGTTTGTTTAGCCGTCACATGTGTTCACAGGTTTCTCCGCATAATTCATAATAATTAGACTACAAACCAGTCCATTCACAACACACGTCCGCATACTGTTTTTTCCCGCTTTCTGTTGTAATCCACTCATGGTAAAGTCCAACTTTCCTGAAGACCTGCCATAGCTATACTTTCGGGATATTCCTTCGCTTCTTGCAAACCAAGTTTAACTAAGTCTACAAAATTACACCAACATAACAATGCACCGCATATGTGTGAACTCAGTTTAATAATATTTATCAGGAGAACGATTTCTTTCGAGCCATTAACAACACACCTATTTTCTGTTTTTATTCATATTGTTACAAGGCGTCAGGGGCATATGCTAACTCGCGAGGAATTGAGGTATTTATATAAATAGAAGAACTAAATTAGATTTTTAATTAATTCACACCGCTATTATTCACTACATTATACTACATTCTCCAATATTACATTTATTATTCTAATTGATCGCAATATTTGATATCTATCTCAATTCAAACTTAAGTGCTTATCATTGTCTGTATATTGGTAACAGTCACTTAATTCAGACTCATTATT
>NQII01000018.1:514634-555662 GCA_002778355.1 Clitarchus hookeri
TGCAAGTGGATTTAGAGCTGCAGGAATATATCCCTTGCGCCCTGTTGAGATAGATTCAATTCAGCCTACCGCACAAGAAACAATAAATCCGACACAAAACATTCATATAAATACCCAACCATCAGATAACCAAGCAATTGATGTTCAACAAGCTTCTGACGCTCACAATCATGCCGATGTAACCGCAGCAGCTCAAGATCACCGTGTTGAATACCATGACGACCAAGCTTCTGATATAGGTCCTGTTAATTCACAAAGCGATGATGCAAGCACGCATGCCGTTTCCCTATCAGAGATCGTTGAATTGCCTATTATGTCTCCAAAAATATCAAAACGCAATATTAGGAAGAAAAAATCTACTATTCTTACGAGCACATCCATGAAAGATCAGTTAGAGGAAAAGGAAAACAGAAAAAGAGCTAAAGCAGAAGAAATCAAGAAAAAAACGGAAAAAATGCCAAAAAAAGAAACCCAAATAAAAAGACTGAAATATAGTAAGAAGAAACCTTCAAACAAAGAGAAGGGCGAAAAGGAAAATGAAGACTACTTTTGTATATTTTGTAGAGATAAATATATAGATCCCCCCGCTGAAGACTGGATTATGTGCTACGTGTGCAAAAAATGGGCTCACGAGAGTTGTACTGACGGACAGTCAACATCGTTGGGTTTTAAATGTGATCTCTGTCGTTAATAATGTTAGTTCGTAATTACCCCACTTGGTGTTCGTATTTACCCGACTAATGTCGGGTAAAACCGAACACTAAAGGTTTTCTTTTTCTTTCATAATGTTGCAATTTATTAAACAAATATAAATGTTGATTAGTGAATTCGTTAGACAGATAAGTACACTTTATAATTAAACAATAAAGAAACTCTGTGATCAAATTCCCCTTTTTTATTTACGTTTTCCCTAAGGTGTTCGTATTTCCCCCACTTCCCCCTACGTCCCTGACCGCAATGAACTTACAAACACTAGCCACTAGTACGACTATAGTTCATTCGCGGTTTCTTCGCACTTATTGAATCAAACCTATGAAAAATTACCCCAGTTATGAGGAGCTTGGTTCTTTCCAAAATATGTAATGTATTAAAATCATTTTGTACTTCTGTTAACGGAAAATTAGCATATTTTTGGTTAGATACAACACTTGCTTATATTTTCCTTATTATAATAATATTTATTTCATATTTAATACAAATAAATTAAAGGGAGAAAATAGGTGTGTTGGTTATGCCTAGTAAGAAATAGTTCTTTTGTAAAATACTTATAAAGTGACTGCCCACGAATGCAGTGCGCTGCCCTTTGATGTTATATTCTAGATTTGGTGAAACTTTGTTTGCATGAGGCGAAGGTATTTCGTGGAAGTAGGACTTTAGCAGGGCTTTGGAAAAGTTGGAAGTAACCATGAATGGACTACAGGGTTAAAGGTCGAACGGGGAGCTGGCCATACCCTTCAACGCAGCTGACCAATAACATACATTCCTCGGTGCGTCTGGTGAGTTCTGAGTGTGCGAGCAAACTGGAGACGTGACGCAAGCAAATAAAACAGCCAATGAGGTGTCCGTGCCCTCGGAGGCACATACAGAAGATTCGCACCAAGCCTGTCGGGAATAGAGATTTCGTGGCAGGATTTGTCTCAGTGTCGAAATTGCTGGAGACCCTCTCGTTTCCCCATTCTTCGTGAAAATATTTCAGGACAGGTGGTGCTCCAACGCACTTGAGTTGAGAACCACTTTCGTGATTGAATAATTTGAATTGTTACGCGTGTTATTTGTCTGCCCGCGAATCACGAACGGTCAGCATCGGAGAAACGTGATTCTGATTGCCTCGCACGCGTAACAGACTACTCTCGTCTCACAAAGACAACCGGCCAGTAATTAAATGATGCCTGCAAGTGTGCACATGGGATATTGATGGGGCAGCGGTGGCGTAGTGTCCAGGGCGCTCGCCTCCCACCACGGCGATACGGGTCCGATTCCCGGCGGATTCACTCCCGGATTTTCGCATGTGGGAATCGTGCTGGACGATGCCGCTTGCCTGCGGGCTTTCTCGGGGTACTCCCGTTTCCCCCGCCCTTGCATTCCAGCGTCGCTCAATTCTAGGGTCTCACTTCTGTCATGCCCGGTCATTACGGTCACCTCTGGGTCCCAGCTGGAAAGACCGTCACTCGGAGGGAGTTGCCTTGCCCTGGGTGCACTCCCCATACGCCATTATTATTATTATTATGGGATATTGAAGTCTTACCTCAGTGTGAATATTTTCTCGGGAAAAAGCTGGCCCTAAATATAACTATGCAGTTCGCTAGACTTCAAAGGCATATATTGTCTCAATTAGATATCATTTTCTCATTGGCCACTATTTAAGTGCACGTTTAAAGGCATTACGTGAACAGGGTGCTTTTAGCATCAAGTCGTAGAGTGCCAACAAACACTTTATTTCGCAGCCTTACCCGTATTTTAATACGTTGGCCCATTCGCGGATGATTGAGTAGTACTCAAATCAGCTGTCGTAAGTTCTACTTACCCCTGAACTGCACATAAATTAACTGAGACCCTGAATCACATGCCTACGAAGCTGGCGATGACGTAGAAAAAGTAGTTGCAATGTCTCAAAAATTTAATTTTAAAAGTGATTTTTAGAATGTATGCACAGAAATTATTTATTTCCAGTTCGGTTTATGTGCATAAAAATAAGAGCCCATCTCCCCTAGCACTTCTTCTCGGATAAATTCGGAGGGTTACAACATATTTTGCTCTCGTGGAGATCAAGTGAGAAAATAGAATACTCAAGGATACAGAAGTGAAAGCGCCGCTAACTCTACGAACTCGAGCCGCACACGCCAGCAAAACTCCGTCACTGACCAGCAACATGTCGGATTGCCGTTCGCCAACCACCGTCTGGTGACTTGCTCGCCGGCCGGCAGCCCAGCCAATAGGGAACATTTGGCCGAACGCAGTAGTCAATAGGACCAAAGGACCGTTCCCAGACCATCACACAACAAACCAGAGGATGAGAACGCCCACTTAAGATGAGCTGACACGCCATTTCGTCTCTGTGTATTTATTGACTCTGTTGCCAATCTATATCACTTCCTTAGATTAACCTAGCATTTCTCGAAGAACTCCCGTTTTCCTCTTCGAGATACATTGTCTCAGTCATTTTAATAGAGAAAATACCCACTTATAGAAACACCCGATTTTCGCGGAAAGATTTAATGGCCAGTTCCATTTAATAACCGTTTAGCTCATAGCTCGAGACCTGAAAAATTCGTGAGTTCAATGACCTGTAGGCTAGACTCTACAGACTTATGTACAAATATGCGAATGTCAACTGCACATTGGTTGTCTCCTGTCAGAGTGGAAGGCGACCATTGGCCAGCGTTCTCCAGGAAGTGTCAAACACCGCATGGACCAATGGCTAAACATTTATAAACACACGTGTTTTGAGTTATACATTGTCTTAAAATGAATCCGCGAATTCTTCAGGTTTCTACTCATCGCTTGAGACCTGAAGAATTCGCGGATTCATTTTGAGACATGCTGGAATTCAAAACACTTGTGTTTATATAACTTTAGCCATTAGTCCACACGGCGTTTGACACTTCCTGGAGACCGCTGGTGAATCGCCGCCTTCCACTCTGAAAGCAGACAACCAATGAGCAGTTAGTATTGGCATATTTGTACTTACGACTATGCAGTCTAGCCTGCAGGTCATTGAACTTGCGAATTTTTCAGGTCTCTACTCATAGCCACTCTCGTGATTGGATGATTAACGTGGTATGCGTACTATGTCTCTGCCCGCGAATCACAGATTTACTGTATCAGAAAAGCTTAATTTTGGTTTGTCACTCGAGTAAGAAAATGTTTCCTATAAAAAAAATATAGTGTGGTTAGAAAATATTTTTGCAAAAATCTGGTGTCCCTACTTAATTTTACTATCAGTTCCCATATTCCTTGACTTTTCAGATTTTAATTTGACCTTGGTATGAAGGGATTGGTACTACGTAGTTTCTACATACTAATTAATAACTGTTTATGTGAATTGGGGCACAACATTGATTCCATAATTGGGCACAGCCATTTGCCCCAATAAAATTTTCTCTCCACATACGAGGCTATCGTAAGTTCTTGTCAATATGGCCATGCATATCTGCAAGCATTCTGTGACTCATATCTGAAACTCCGAACAGTAACTCTAATAAAGCTTCGGTATGCAACACGCGTTAGTAATAATAATATTGCCATTTATTGTTTTATGCTGGAACAAACAGCGAGATATTGTGAAGATTGATATTTATTTTTAAAAAATATACATTAATTTGAAGGTGAAATTCCCTTTCGTAAAGAATCAGTTCCGTCTAGTAAACATAACGAATTTCTAATAGAAATGATAGTTTCTAATGGTAACATTCAAAAGCAGAACTAATCTTGGATCACCTCCTTTTACTTGCTAGGCTATTTTAAATGACAAACCCCATTTCCATAACTTACTCCGACGTATGAGAATTTTCTCCTCGTGTTATTTTCAACTGGGTGGTGTAAAAGACCGCACAATGAAGTGGGGTTATCCGAAGATTCTTCTACAAATAATATATTTCAATTGCGCTACTCCATCTTTCATGTAAGTTCATGTATTTCCTTCTTCATATGATTGGAAAAAAAGCAGATTCTCCGATATGTTAAGTATTTGAATCTTCTTGGGAGCATATGTTTTTCACTTCCTTTAACACATCCATCACGATGTCCGAATGTCATTGGGGCAGAAATATTCTTTTTATTTTTTTCTACTTCTTTTTTACATCAGTTTCTGAGCGTTTAGCCTGCTCACCTCGCACCAAGGCTAACAGGGTTCAATCCCCGGCAGGGTCACTCCCAGATTTTCGCAAGTTTAAATTGTGCCGGATGATGCCGCTGGTCGGAGTGTTTTTTTTTCTGGGATCTCCCGTTTCCCCCGCCCTTGCATTTCGGTGTTGCTTCATACTCACGACCTCGATGTTAAGAGCAGTTCAATCTCTTCACTCACACCGTGTGGTTGTTGACTGGGCCAATGAGAATCAGGATACTCTGGTACTGATCGTTTGTGATTAGCAGGCAGGTACCTAAGATGCGTAGTGGTTCAACCATTCAATCGTGAAAGTGGATCTTATTTAAATTGTTTTGAATTACAACGAAATGTTAACGCATTTTCGCGAAAATCGTTTCTCTCTACGCAAACACAATCATAGACGATTATGGTAAACTACATTATTTTCTTAATGTTTATATCTTTTGTAGCACATGTGTGTCGTAAAACCTACACAAGGTTTGATAACTTACTGTACAGTTACTGCAAGACCCGCAAAATGGACGAATGAACTGAGTTAAGTTGAGAGGTGTAGGGCGGTGGGTAGTAAACGAGATACTTAGCGTCTATCTGGGTGGGTGAGGTGGAACTGGAGCGGTGATGTGGAACTGGAGCGGTGATGTGGAAAACGGGATGACCCCGAGAAAACCCTCCGGCGACCGGCAACGTCCTTCGCGTTTCCCACATTTGAGAACCGGGTAGTGACCCCGCCAGAAATCGAACCCGTGTCACGTTGGTGGAAAACCGTTGCTCTCAGCAAGCAAACACTACAGAATAAGTACGAATACTGCAGCCAAAAAGCGTTTTAAAATGTTTTAAATAGATTCGCTTTACTTTGTTTACGTACATAGACTACGAAATAAAAATGTACATTTTTTCTCCAGTTCAATGCTACATATGTAAAACTTACTATTGCAGTTGATATTTAATAAACAGGTGTTAGTGTGAGAGCAAAGGAAAGACATTAAAATACTGAAATACTAAAACGTCTATTAGATGTTGCATTGCGTATCTAATAGATACATTTGCTGTATCAGATTAGTTTCGTCTGAAAAGAAACACTGCATTAGGTAACGGTACTTATCATTCGCGTCTGCCTAGTGTGAACTCACGTTCACAAACACGAATCGTAGTTAAGTTATAGAAGAGTTTAGCAGCCAGCATGTCGAGGACTCGCGTACATGGAATACACACGCATAAAAAAAATTATGATTAACAACAGACATTTAGGTCTCTCTCAGAATGAGAACACGACGGAGTGCGATGTGAAAAGAGGTAAATTACATGTTGTCTGCATGTTGCTCGTGTGAATAATGACACGCAATTATAAGACAGGGTTGTTAAATGGAATCATACACTTGACATCTTTCGCACAAATGTGTTGCAGTCGCAAAGCTTTTAAAAAGGAAAAGACAAATTAAAATAATTATCACGCTGGAAATGAATATCGCACTTTATTTTTCTGTCTGCACGATAGACTGCACAATTCTCCATTTACTAGATTCGGTGACGTTTTTCTTGTGCAACAAGTAGGATACCTTTCCACGTGAACACGCCTCTAAAACCAGACCGACACATGAGCACAGGCCTGTGAAATTTGCGTTATTATTTGGGGATACGTTAAACTTGAAATACGTTTAGCTTTGCTATACTTATATCATTGGTAGGGACAGGTGTTTCTCGCGAAAAGATTTCAAGACCAGTTGTACTCCAAAACACTTTTATTGATATGCACGTTCCTGGTTGGATGATTTTAAATGTCACGTGACCCAAATGACTGTCCGCGAGTTATAGACGTTCAGTATCGGAGTACTTTGTTACGTTTGGCCCAGTCAAATAAGAACATGTCTTCTCATGTAGACACGTGGCCAATAACCGAAGGAAGTTGTGTTTTGTGGACCTAGGATATTGAGGTTTAACAAAGTTACAAAAATTATCGTGAAATACACCTGTCCGTAGTCATTAGTCCATACTTTGTGTGACACACCCTGGGTGACTCTGCACCAGTACATTAAAACTTCACAATTGTGCGCCCCGATCACGTATTGTCCAGTCAGATAGGGAGCGAATTGACCTTTATGATGCAACCAATGGAGAAGCTACGTCGGCTCTAGTGCATACAGTATTATGAAGTTTAGTCTGATGCCAAATGATAACGCGATTTTCGCATGCCCCTACACATGAGGTACCAGGACGGAAACGGCGATTTAGCGTTTGCTGGATGATCCATTCCGACACACCAACTATAGTATGTTCACGGTTTCTTCACACTTTTATTTATCAAACCTTTGAAAAATCACCCCAAGTTTGACGTATTTGGAAGTTACCTGAATATGTAATGCATCACAAGCATTTTATACTTCTCTCGACATAAAAGTGCCTCATTTTTCATTACATTCAACTTTTGCTTATATTCTCTATATAAAATATTACATTAAATTCACAATTATATGAATTAAAAAATGGGGCGAAATAAGGTATGTTGGTAATGCCTAGTAAGAAACGGTCCTTATGCAAAAAAAATTATACTGAGTGCGCACGAATGCGGTGCGTCGTCCCTTTGGTGTAATTTTATAGATCTTGTCAAGTTGAGTCTGCATGAGACGTAGGAATATCCTGGAAGAAGAACTTACAGAGCGTCAGAAAAGTTGGAAGTAATCGAGAATGGACTATACGTGATAAATAACAAGATGAAAATAAATGTTATTGTTCGAACAGTCATGGACACGCGCTGTTGCAAACACTTCGTTGTAGTATTATAAAAACCACTAGGTAAATTAAGTAACACAGATTAAAAACTAACTTAGATTAAAAAAAATTACTAAACAGGAAAGGACGAGCCTGAGTTAGCTGTTGTCGACGATCGTGTACTGCACGTAGAATATAATCTCAAGAAGGAATCAAGTCAGAGAACAAATAAGAGGACAACACAACACAACCAGATTCGGTGGCCAAACAAACAAACTCGGACTGTGTGCCTGACGACGGGAACGGGTTGCAGTTCCCGAAACTTCGCGTCTTCGTCGAAGGAAACTAGCTATTTTTCATCTCTTCTGTCGTCGTTGTGTCGTCAATATTTACGATCGTTTCAGCCGCAGTGTTCGCTTGTGCTGTATTCGTTGTCCGTCCAGTTTTTTGATAATACTATTCGTATTCCATACTTGTTGTTTGTCTGTTTGGCCACCAATACTTGGTTAACTGGTGTCGTGCTGTTATTGGTGCTCTGACTGAATTCCTTCATGGAAGTGCATGTGTGTTACATGTTTGAAGACAACATATAGATCTGGCTCGTTCATTCCTATTTATTTTTCTTACGTTTGTTAATCTAAGTTACTTTATTTTACATACTTGTTGTTTAGAGTCTACTACGAAGGGTTTGCAATGGCTAGAGACATGAAGAATTCGCGGATTCATTTTACGACAAGCTGGAATTCGAAACACTTGTGTTTATATAACTTTAGCCATTGGTCCACACGGTGTTTGACACCTCCTGGAGAACGCTGGCTAATCGTCGCCTTCCACTGTGACAGCAGACATCTAATGTACAGTTAATATCGGCATATTTGTTCTAACGACTATGCAGTCTAGCCTGCAGGTCATTGAACTTGCTAATTTTTTAAGTCTCTAGCAATGACGTATGCCCATTATTGTCAGAGACCAGAAAATTACGCAGATTTATTTGGCAAGAAGCTAGACTTCGCAGTCCTTTATGTACTCGAGCTTCGATTAGTTGTTTATTGGCTGATGCTCCAGTTTTACATATAACCAGGTATCACAGGATTCATTCCTCATTTTCCTTGAAGGATTGTTGTTGGCTTGAATTCACCCAGGGCGTGGCTTACCAACAGTGATCCAATAAAAAAATAAAGCCAAATGTACGTGTTTTTGATGTCTTGCTTGTCTTCAAATGAATCCACGAAATTTTCGGGTAGCTAATAATTGTTCAAACAATCGATTACCTCTATTGGATGAATCATTAAAACAACACGGACATAAATGTGGTCTATTTCGTTCGGGTATACGGCTACGGCGAGAGCATGACCTTGAGTTCGCACTGCGCATGCCCGAGGTGCGTGTGAGGTCACGCGGTGACTGCCATCCATTTTGGGCGTTACTGAGAAAACTAATTATTCTTAGTTTAAAAAACACTTATGAATTATGTTTTTGCCAGAAATTTACAGTGTGCCCTCAGAGTTTTTTCCCCAGCAGTGTTGCCACTGATGTTAAATCATTTTTTCTAATTAAGATAAAAACTTGTTTGATGTTGGCAGGCGTGACAGGAAACCGGGCACGAATCAGAATCACGCAATAAATAAGTAGGTGCACCTATTTTTCGCGAAAATATTTCAAGACTTGTTATATTCCAAAACACTTTAGTTCATTAATGTAATTTCGTGGTTGGATGATGTTAAATGTCTCGTGCCTCAAGCATCGGAGTACTTTATTATGATTGGCCCAGTCAAACAAGAATAGCTCTTTTCACTTAGACGCGCGGCCAATATCAAAATGAAATTTGTGTTGTGGGCGTAGGGTATTGAAGTACAGCATGAGCAAAACTCTTTTAGCGAAAAATACGTGGCCCTGACTATAGCGAATTTTACCATCCTTGACTGGTTACATTATGCCTTGGCATTTGTCAACTGCCTGCCAGCATATCAAAGAGAGTCACTCCCGAAGTTACAGGATTCTGAGCTGCGTGGCCAGTTAGGGAAACGGTTTCTCATGCAGAAAACAGCCAATGAGAAACAAGTAACCACTTGCATATGCGTAGAGCATTGCATTGTAACATACACTGAAGAGCCAAAAAGCTGGTAAAGGCGTGCGTATGCAAATAACAGAGGCATTGAACCAATAGGAGTAATGCGATGCGTTCGGCAGCTAGATTGGTTACTGCTGCTGCAATGGCAGGTTATCAAGATTTAAGTGAGTTTGAACGGGGTGTTATAGTTGGCGCACGAGAGATGGAACATAGCATCTCCCAGGTAGCAATAACATTTGGATGTTCGCGTACGACCGTTTCACGAGTGTACTGTGAATATCGGGAATCCGGTAAATCACCACATCTTCGACATCGCTGCGGCCGAAAAAAGATCGTGAAAGAACGGGACAAACGACGACTGACGAGAATCATTAAACGTGACAGACGTTCAACCCTTTCTCAAATTGGCGCAGATTGGATTTATTGACTGCCCTACAGGATTCATGGTGTGAATTGCCTCCTGCATACCTTCATACATCAGTCAAGTACATGCCACGTCGTCTTGCGGCACTTCTGCGTGTTCGGGGGCCCCAAGTACGTGTTTTTTTATTTGCTTTTCAGTGTATTCTCAATTTTTTTTTTTTGCGAAAAATCATTGACGTTACCATTTAATATTGGGTTCCACGAGGCTAAGAAACCCGGCCCTGTGTCTGACTGGCTCCAACGTTCTTCGAAAGATTGCTTCTTGGCTGGCCTGCCAGATGGCTAGTAGGTTAACAGGTGCCAATTGGCGAAAATCGTTCCTACATGTGGCTGGGGCCACGGTGGTTGAGCGGTTAGATTGCTCGCCTCCCACCAAGGCGAACCGGGTTCTATCCCCTGCCTGTTCACTCCGGATTTTCTCACGTGGGAATCATGCCGTACGATGCCGCAGGTCGGCGGGCTTTCTCGGGGATCTCCTGTTCCCCGCCTTTCCATTCCGGCGCTACTCCATGTTCACGTCACTTCCTCCCTCATCGGCTCTCAAGACCTCGATTTTAAGAGCCGCCTAGATATCTTCACTCACTCGCTACGAGTTGCTGGCAAGGACGCCATTTTGCTGGCATGTGCCGCCGGAGTTCGCGAGATAAGATGCTGTTTCGCCTCCGTGTTCGTAAACACACTGTGCCGCGGCGTAGAAAAGATAATAAACGAGAAAATCAACGCGAGGCGAAAAGAGCTCGCCTTCATGAATTTTTCCGATGGTTTTCTCCCAACTAGGAAGGAGCAACTCCGCTATTATGCATTGGTCGCGCCCAACTACCCTAATGAACAGTTTCGCGAGAACTGGGTAGGACGTACTGTAGAGGCCGGCAGGTCACCAGACAACATTATTCCTCGACCCCCCCCCCTTATATGCTGCAGTACTCCAGACACCTGCAAAATCGTCCGACCGCGCTTACACGAGGGAAAGAGAAGCATTAGGCTGAACGGTATCCGAATGGTATTTCCTGGGTTCGTGCCTTGCTTCGAGTGTAAGCGCTCTTTAGATTTTTTTAACTGCGAAGGAGATTGAAAACTTTTATGCTCAGTGCAGACAATTGTCTACACTGTGGACGGGAAGATATTATTCAGCTGGTACTGCACAGTACGACTCTCAGGGTCCGGTTATCTTCCTGGGTTTAAAACTGATTCGTAAACTTCGCTATTGCTCTACGTTATAACCGGTTCACATCACATCACCTAACAGAAGGCCTGCAGCTTGTCTGTTCTGATGACAAAACATGTTCTTTGCCAGATTATGCACAGTACGTACAAAATAATGTATTATTTGCAACACGATAAAAAATAAATACATGTTTAAAATTAAAGAGTTAAGAAAGCAGTTCCGTTGTTATGTTCCGGAATAAAAACAGCAAATTTTAAACCTAATAGTTAACAAGAACTAACGAAAAGGAAATTAAGGATAATTAAACAATAAAATTTTAATCGTGGGAAGTTTACTCAATGTATTATACATCACGTTAAAGTTAATAATATTATATTGAATACACGTTAAAAAATTAAAAAGCTGTACTCTTTAACCAATTTGTAGAGACCTGAAGAATTCGCGAATTCATTTTGAGACAAGCTGGAATTCAAAACAATTGTGTTTTTATAACTTTAGCCACTGGTCTACGCAGTGTTTGACCCCTCCTGCAGATAGCCAGCCTAATCGTCGCCTTCCACTGTGACAGCAGACAACCAATCTGCAGTTAATATCGGCATATTTGTACTGACAACTGTGCAGTCTAGCCTGCAGGTCATTGAACTCACGAATTTTTCAGTTCTCCACGAATAGTTCGGGTTCCTAATAAGGCCACCCAACATTCGCGAAAATATTCCCACGTGTGCTAAATTTCAATCATCTACGGACACATGAGCAGTTTTATTCTGCTGGTTGGCCACTTGTCTTTGTCGGGAGACATTTTCTAACTCGAGTGGCCAATCAGAATTATGTTTCTCTGGTATAGTTACAGCTGTCATTCGCGGGCAGAGAGCAAAGACGCATAACACTTAATTCATCCAACCGAGAGAAAGGACATGAGCCATACGATTATTAAATACAACTGGTCCTGAAATATTTTCGCGAAAATCGGTTGCCCCTACGTATTACTAGGGACGGCTGAATTTCGCGAAATAATGTCCGCACTTGCTCGACTTCAATACTATATGGGCAAACCAACAGTTTTCTTTTGCTTATTTGTGGCGTGTCTTTGTGTGAAGACATTTTTCTACTTGACTGGCCACTCAGAATTAGGTAACTTCAATACTGCACGCCAGTAATTCGCGCGGAGGAACCTACGATGCGTAACACGGACACCATCCAATCACGAAAGTACATCAGAGCTATGGTGTTATGAAGGACAACTGGTCGTGAAATCTTTTCGTGAAAATATGGCGTCCCTACGTATTGCTGTAGCCAAACACAAAACCTAAATATCATTGGTTGAAACCTGCAAAATTCGTGTTATTTTAATGCGGAGATTTTAAATTATAAACGTATGTGAATTACACTACGTTTCTTTATTTGTCCATACTTCATTTTCACTTCTGCATATATACATATTTTGTGTGTTTCATGCACCCACACATCAGTGGCCTTCATCCTATGCACTTATAAAGAAGGGGGGGTGGGGGAATCCACGAAATTCCTCATTGGCATATCACGTCGCACTTACTTGCTCAAGGCCATCGGCACGGATTTTGTTTTCACTGAAGCGATTGGGAGTTGCTTGACGTCCACCAACGCTTCATTATCAGGATCTGCAAAATTCGCGTTATATTTTGCCATCAAGATAGAATTCACGGTCGTGTATGTAGTCGAGCCGGCAAGGTATACTGATTAGTCGTTGCATAAGTGACAAGCCATTTCTCTTCTGACTGTACTGCACGTGATTCGGCATTGCAAATACGAAGTGTGTATTCATTGTCATTGAATCACCCTCGGTGTGTCAAATACAGAATGGCACAAAGACCAAAGCAGGATGAATGTGCATGTAATTTATGTAATAGATGTCCTTAAATAATATCGCAAAATTTATTCATTAAGGAAAACGTTACGAAATTTCTCCTGCTGGACATAACCAGCGAGACAAAGCAGGTTTCTCATCAATACCTTTCTCTCTTTCTAATGAAGCAATTTTGTCTTCGGAGTCGAGCTTATGTAATGGCAGTTGTGGGCTATCGCTGTTGTACGGGATGATAAATGCTCGGACATAAACCTTAAGCACAGAGCAGGAAACGCGAATCTTGCATGTCCCTACTCATAGATTGGATTGGAAAGGGCTTATTAACCCCTTGACGTACGCACAAATGTTTCATTTCAGGTATTGCAAAAAAAGAATTTTATGGTGATAGATGTACTTATCAATTTCTTATAACTAGGGCCAGTGACTTTTCGCGTAAAAATTGGAGGGCACAGTAACTTCAATACTATGTACACACCTCAGCTGTTGTTATACCTCCATTGGCTGCTGGTGCCGTGTCCGTCTTTGACCAAGCCACTCAGGACTAAGTAACTCCGACACTGAACCTTCGTGATTCGTGCGCAAACGGTTAACACGGGCAATACCATTTTTTAGCCAATGAAAGAAGCTGGACGACCCTACAGTTCTTTGGATTGTATCTGGTCTCCAAATCTTTTCGCGAAATATACTTATAACATCTGACCGTTTGTAGCCTATGGCCAGTGTTTAAGTATCTCTGTGGCACAACCAACAACCAATTATTAAAATAGTTGGTGTGTCAGCAGCAACCAATAGCGTTGGCCAGGGAAAGGCGATGTCCGTATTGGTACCAACCTCTGGACTTGCACAGCACCGACCATGAGACCACCTATTCTGCAACTTGTCAGACGTGAACGAGATTCCTCGGGGTAATATTTCAATTTATTAACGTCCCCCGGTGTTTTGCCTGAAGGCTTATCAGGCAACGGCTTAAAAATTAACCCCCATGCCTTGCCTAGGATTCGAACCTTGAACATCCCGCACCCCAGGCCGGCGGTGAGCCTACCGACTGCGCCAGGGGAGTTCGGCCCTTCTCATAGGAAGTGTTGTGTTGTCTTAGGTTTAGTCCACTTCATAAACTTTTTTTTATGCAACACCTTTAACAGTATATTGAAATTGGTCTGAGATAGGGTTTAATTGTGAGAGAACTTTTAAACCCAAGGAGTTTCGGCTCGCGGTTCAATTCGTGCCCCCGTTTGCGTTTTACGACAGCGGGGTCAACGGGAATGCTTGAAAGTGCCAGTTAGATGGTTTTTTGGGAACNGGGGGGGGGGTGAGGTTGTGAAGAAGGAACGGATATCGAGAGAGGGTGGGTGTCTGTCGTTAAGGGAGAGAGCCCGCGAAACTATCCCCTTCGCATCCCGGCCTCCCCCCGGGCAACCAGAGGGCTGTATGTAATTACAAGCCCGAGTACACGGAATAGGCAGGCCGAGCCGTTTTAACAGCTTCGCTGCTCGCGACGTTGACAAACTACCGCGAACACTCGCGCGCGCAGGGAAGCGAAATTTTGCAAAGTTCCCATTCCTAAAAACTAGAACTCGCGACGGCGATCCGGGCGAGAACGGCCTATGTCCGGAAGACAACGTGCGCGCGCTCAGCGAGTCTCAACTCGTGGACCACAGCTCCGAAAACATTTTCATCGCGAAAGTTTACATACAGTAGAGAGTCGTTTACAGAGACTAAAAGGGACCAAAGGATAACGGAAATATGTTGAAAATGCACATGAATTAAATTGTAAAAAAAATCGTTTTCCACCACGTTAAATTTGCTACTTATCCATAGAACATAGTAAGGTTATCCAAAACCAGAAACTGTACATAAAAAAAAATTCGATCAGTTAGCAAATAACCATTTCCTCCCGGACATGTTTACTGTGAACAACAGGTGAAAGCGCACATCGCAAGAGCCGACACAAGTGCTTGGTCAGGTAAACACTGTAAAGAAAGAAACTTGCGTTTTTTTTCCGGTTCTCTTTATTTTTAAAACGAGTCCGCACAACATTCGGATAATCGCCTTTCCACTCTACCATTGCCAGCTTCCTACGGCGTTAAATTTTCATCCTACGCATGGTTTTGGGAAACTTGCCGCACAGCGAAGAAAATTATTATCCTTAAATAAACCCTGTTTTGGTATAGTCTCAGTCGTCTGTAGATTCACAAAATCACAGCTCGTAAACACACAGAATTTTTTCACATACAATAGTTAGAAATATTCACCAAACAGATGACTCTATCATGTGATTATCCCTTTCTGGGAATTCGGCTCCTTGCGATATTTTTAACAATATAAATTAAGACTAATTTTAACGCCGAAGAACCATTCTATGATTGTGCGCCGAAATTTATTATTTGTTTTTTACGTTCACAGAATTATTGACAGTAAATTTTAACATTTTACATTCACAGCATATTTATTGCGGTGCCTCGTGTAACTATTTTGGCTAATATATTCCAAGGTTTTGCACGTGAAACCTAAACAGAAAATTCTGTCCGCAAGTACAGATATATTGAGGGCGTGGTGCATGCGAATTTGTCCATTCTGCCAAGCATTTTTTTTGCCAAACAATTGCAAATCGATGAAGTAGAGTTATAGGAAATAATTTTACCGTGCCTTCTTTGTGATCGTGTGGCCAATTTGCCAACGATTTTCTACGGCGTGCGAGTGAGTGAGTGAAGACATTTGGGCGGCTCGTAACGGCTAGGGTGATTGAAGTGAGTATGGAGAAGCACCGGAATGTAAAGGGGGAATCGGAAGATCCCCGAGAAAACCCGCCGACCAACGGCATCGTCCGGCACGATTCCCACATGCGAAAATCCGGGAGCGACCCCGCCGGGAATCTAGCACGGCTTGCCTATGTGGGAGGCGAGTTGTCTGACCACTATACTACCACGGCCCCACGGCGTGCGAAATCTGCTTTATAAAATAGCTACGTTCATTACTTGATGCGCCTGTGTGCGTACTTTTGGGTCGAAGTAATCATTGACAAAAATGAGTTCACATTGGGACGGAACCCAATAAAATAACTGGACATGCTGGATTGTACTCAGAAATGTATGACCTAGCGTGCTGCTAGAAATTAATGCGAATAATGCAGATATCAGTGTTGTTTGAACACAATTTGATATTCCATACTCGGTACTAAATTATCTTGTCTTAAAATTAAACAACTTAAAATGAATACACACATTATAATAGAAGTATAAACAGGAATGACATGAATAAAGGTACCTAGTTAGCTGTTGAAATTAACGAAAATATACTTAAAAAACAAAGAGAATTAATTTTGGTAATTTTCTTAAAGTGACATGAACCACTCTCCTCCCAAGCTTCATTCCGAAACGAAACTCTGTACTAAAGCTATTGATTACCAAAGAAATGGATACATCTGAATTAATTTTCGTTTGAGGAAGTCTCTAATATAGCTGCGCGGTATGTAAATTTCGCATAAAGTTTTTGTAAACAGTGAAGAGGCAAAATAGCATTATACTAAGATCACTGAATACGTTAAGGGAGGATAAGATTTTCGTTATAAACGACGCTAAATTAGCATATCGCAGAAACACATGACATCTTCTGCTTATTCTATTCGGAAACATTTAATGATATGCAAATGGCCAATTCCCGGCGCTCGTTTTTTGTTAAACGGATAATTTTCTCTCCGGCCATTTGTTCCAGTCAGAGGCAGGCTGCAGTGTCGCAATAAGCATTCAGTCTTAATTTTAAACAGGTTGGAAGGTTGAAAAACTCAGTTCTTTCGGTGTTGAAAATAATAAAATCATTATTTAACTATATCGTTCAACGAATTTACAGCGCAAGTTATTTAAAATACAAATAATTTACCTTAAAACAAATTATTTCATTCGTTATCGCGAAAAACACACCAACCCACATAAAATATAGTCGTGAATTTTAATGAGACTGTGTAACGTGTTTATAATAAGCAAACTGATTTTTAAATATCAATATAAAACATAAAAAAAACCTCTACCATTACTAGCGACAAGCTAACATTCAACTTATTTGTACTGAAATCATATCTCAAATAATTAAGTTTTGTGTGTTCTGATAAATTACGATGGATTAATATTTTTAATGTGCTTCAAGTTCATAGGCTGCAGATAGAGTTACATAATTAAGTTGGACTATATTACATTAATTAGAATAGTAACTTTTGGGTGTTTCATCCGTGCTAAACTGTTTTTTATTGAAGTACAACACGATTCTATTAATTTAGTACTAATATGATCTAAGAGAACAGCAAATGCACGGACTACACATGAATTATTAAGATAAGGCCCTGACAGAGGAAGAATGTGTTATGTCTCTTATTTCAATTCTAATTTGTGATTAGTTCACCGCAGACTTAAAAAAGATAACATGTACATCGAAATCCGTTTGATAAATTTGTACTTTTGCTAACAGCATGGAATGAAGTAGCAAACAACTGCAGAGATTTCGGAATGCGAGATAAGTTTAATGTGATCAGACACGGCAAGGAGACGAGCCTGCTTCATTGAAATAACTTGTGGCCCATAAGTGTTCAGAATTATGAGCTCTGCTGAGAGTTGTGATTGAACCGTTTTCACCATCATTGTGCTACCGGCTACAAAAGGTGCCTTTATTAAGTAAAGTACATACATTACTACATGTAGGTTACTTAAAAATATATACACCCAGGAATGTACCCGTGTAATGGAAGTTGCAAAAAATAGTTTTTTTGTTCCTAAGGTATGTTTGTAATCGTCCCCAATTAGATCATGCTTGAGTTAAATTCAGTTATTTAGGAACTGTTTGCTGTCAAAGTGTATGTAACACGATGGCAGCTGCTGGGAAACTTGAACGGTCTTTATTGACCTACGTTTTCAAAACATATCATTGTCACTATTTTATACTTCGTGTCTGATTATATGCACAAAATTTGTAATCTTCTCAGAAAATTGTTCTTATTAATAAAAATAAGTGGATAAAGATTTGTGTAGGAATCGTGCCTAAACAGTTATGGGCGCTTGTCACGGAAAAATCTTTTATCATTTAACTTGTATTGACATTCCTTACAAGCACATTTTCATAGCATAAAAAATTTAGACTGCGTATGTTTTGCATAATGGCATGTCAAAATCACAATTTGAATTTGTTTTGGGGCATACAAACCATAGAAACTATATCACTTACCGAAATGTTACAATTCACTACGTAACAAGATACAATAAGTTACTTTAAGAAATATCTGATATCAAACAACGAAGTGTTATATAAATGTTTAAAAATTACTAAAATTAAGAAATGTTTGCATTTTTTTTATTTGAAGCAGTTTATGGGTGTTTGTAAAATAGATTTTGCTTAGCGTACCATATAATTAATTGAGATTGACCTTTCAGTCACCCTTGTGTAATTGTATGTACATGTTTTCGTTTACTATACTTAATTTTTACTTCCCAAAATAAATAAAATTGTGATTTTAAAATGCCCCCATGTAAAAACTTTCCAATGCAATCTAATTTCCACCTATCCGTCATTCATCAATTTGTTTATCCGTCCAACCATCCGTTCATTGGTTCACCCATCCATTTATCCGCCCACCTATGCACTGACATATTCACTCTTCCATTTATAAATGCAGCTGTCCCATCTATCCAACCATCAACCGACCTGCCCAACCATCTGTACACCTATCCTCCCATCCATCCAGTTGTCCATAAATTCGTCCATTGATTCTTCCATTCATCCATCTTTCCTCCAATCCCTCAACCTATCGTTCATACAGCTGAAATGTATTGAGGTTTTGAAGCCCTCTTTGGACTCTGAAGCTGACTTAATAAATTTGCTTAAAAAATAGCTAGGAATTTGTTCTACGATTTTTTAAACCATAATATGTTCACTGTTCACACGTTAGCACTTATCGTGTAACGTAATTTAGACTTCATAGTATTTCAAACGTTGTGGGAAAATCTTGTATGTTGTTTCCTTATCCACAAATTGTAATTTTTTTATTTACACACTGCAAGTTATAAATAAAGAAAAATTAACCAACAGTTAATCTCTGTGTTGTGTTTTTCAGATGCCAAATAAACTAGTTTTAAAAGTATTGGTTTGCAATGAATAATATTTTGCTAACTTGAGTAATCTGTTGTTGCACCTAACATCGGTTTCCGTTCCTTTCAACCAAACAAATCATTTAAAAACAACTGTTGAGTCGAACCATTTTTTGGTTGTTGTTCTAACATCGTCTGCAAATATTTAATAGACCCAGTTATTTTACAAGTATATGAAACTGATCGGTTTGGTTACAATAAACATTATAAATAGGGCCTGATTTTGTCGGCAAGATGTTAGTTGAGGCCAGACTTCAAAATACTATATGCAAAATTGCAGTCTTGATTTGACTATTGGCTGCTTGTCTTTGTGTGAATACACCCTGTTAAATGAGTGAGCCAATCAGACTTAAGTTGCTCCGGTACTGACCGTCCGTGATTCGCGGGGAGACAGATAAGGCGCGTAACAATTCAAGTGATCCAACCTCGAAAGTCGTTCCGAACTTAAGGGTTTTGTAACACAACTGGTCCTGAAATACTTGCGCAAAAACCGGTGCCCTTAATTCTTAATAACGTGGTGAAGTAAAATCATTATCTCGGTTGTAGCGAATAAACAATGATGTTACTTGGAACAATCTGATATATATTATGTCATAATCTGTTGCGGCTACAAAATCAGCTTGTTCCAGAATACAATTCATTGTCTTTAGGGTAATCAATTTTCACTCATTTGCAAACAAGTGACACATCTCTCACTTGATTACTACAATAAATGTGTCGTTCTCGCAAATTAGATATGTGATTACCGTCCGAGAGTATGTTGCAAATTTTGTGACAATTAGTTAGGAAGAGTGTTTGGAATTAATGGATGTTTTGTAATGCAATAACAATCTCAGTGAAACAATTTCTACAGGAAATAAAAAAAAATGCTGTAAAACTTGTAAACCATTATTCACGCACGTATCCTACATTACATTATCATGTTATGACAAATATTATAAAATCGTGAGTAATAACTTTAGCCAAGGCTGGCCATGCATAGTATTCAAAGACGAAGGTTTCAGGTTCAAAGTCCGGTCGTGATGTAACTTTTTTTTATAACCGAATTGTTTAATGTTTGTAGAGTCAAACAAATCTTAACTTGAATCTATCAAATTTTAAATGTTTCTGGCAACCAAATATGACGAACAAATTAATTTGGTTTCAGTAACAAAATATTTAATTCCTCCTGTACGAACAATTAATTTGGTTGCGCTAAACAAACTTTGTTTTATTCAACAAAACCTTTTTCTTAGTATCTGAAGTCAGCTTTTTATACTGGTTTTTTTTGGGTCTGACGTCTAGGAAAAGTTCAAACACGCATAGCAATTAGTAAACATGTTATCCCCATTCACCTCTAATTCCAATATTAAGTTCATCTCCCCCTCCCCACCAATGCATAAATTAAATCAACATATTTTATGTACTTCATTCCAACTTCAGCCCATTTCAAAAAATGTTCATGCTTTGGTATCCTCACTATTCAAACTGCAGTTATTATATATTTAATTAATTTATTAATTGAGATGTTAATTGTTTTCAGTATGGATAAACCCACTCCAAAATTCAATAAACATTTTTACGGAAATGTCATATTCCCTTGTGTCTCCATCAAAGTGTATACTAAAAAAGCCTCAGATTAATAAATTGTAATTAGGAAAATGTTTTACAATGACATATCATATTATTTACAAGTATTATTTAACTGTCGGCTTTTCGGGTAATTTTGTAGCTTAAGATAATAAATTTAATTTTGTTCCAAAAATGAGGGTTATCTCATGAATGTTACTTCATTCTTCAAACAAGTTGATATTATACGTTGGGTTAGCATGAAACTCAAAACAAGACCTTTTTGTTAGCATTTACGTGGCCCTCTTTATTTATTTTCAGCACAAATATTTTCTTAGTAATATTTGAGTTGAAAACACATTTTTTTTCATTTCAAGACATATAGAGTGGGCAACTTTTATTTATGCCTTTACATTAAGAATGGAGTTAGAACCTGGTCTTACAGACTCTTCGCTGGGTGTGTTTATTTTCGCTTGACTAACCGGTTATCTTCATGTAACAAGAGCAGGAGGTCGTGTGATTTGAACAACTTGTCGTACGTTCTAACGCGTGTTGAAATTATATATTTTTTTAAATATAGCAGAGAAGATCATGGACATGTACATCTCCCCAGGCGCGGTTGCTTATAGTAATAAAAAAAATGAACACGTGATTTAACTGGGCGTTATCTGTAAACTGCGTTTCTTGACGGAATATGCATGGAGGAGTGAGAGGGCGGGTTAAAAAAAAAAAATCTGAGATTCCGAGAAGAAGTGCGTGAGGCGGGTGAAGAGGGTGCATGGGCGGGTATCGCACGGCGGGTATGGATATGAAACACGCCAGCCACCACGCCGCATCGGCCTGTAATCTGCTGCCAAGCGCCTGGACGGGCCTCGTTGATGGAGAGCAGGCTAGATGGTGTTTCCTCTCCCCGGAGAGTTGGCCCCGGCGCACAGCCTGCCGAGTCTCTAATCCCTCTCATGCCTCCCTTCCGCTCGTTGCGCGCGTCGCTACCCGCGGTGGTCGAGCAATCAGACCGCTCGCCTCCTGCCGAGGCGAACCGAGTCCGATCCCCGGCCGGGTCACTCCGGGTCTTTCGCAAGTGGGAATCGTGCCGGAGGGTGCCGCTGGTCGGCGGGTTTCCTCGGGGATCTCCCGTTTCCTCCCGATATTTCATTCCAGCGCTGCTCCGTACTCGCGCCGCTTCACCCTCGCCGGTTCTAGAGTGAGGGCCACCCAAATCCCGTCACTCACTCACGTTGTGCCGGTGGCCAGGCCTCTTCCATATGCCAGTACATCGTTCGCGATACCACAGACACGGGCCTATCCTCAGCAACCCGGACATCTCGCGGATTCATCCAACAAAAAGGCTAGACTCCACCATAAACTAAGTAATAGAGGCAGAGATATTTCTGTAATGATTAGCGAAATGAAACACTGCGTATCGCGATTCAATGGCGACTGAACGACCATAGATTTATTACTTATGACATAGAGAAAACAATACGATGACATAGAGATAAAAATAGGTGGCGCTAGTTGTTACAGTTTTGATACAAATCATAACACCCCCGCTTATCAAAATATTACACACTTTCAATTCCCAAAAGTTTTATAAATCTATAATGTTTTACTGAATTTAAACTATTGGTTAGCATATCCGCTGGCATGTCAGCTGTTGGCAAATATTGAATATGCACAATTTTATATGATATCATGTTTCTGCAAAAGTGGTATCTGACATCAATGTGCTTGGTTTTATTGTGAAAAATAGGATTTGCCGACCACTTCTGTGCACTCTGATTATCATTACATATAGTGATTGTACACATTTTCTCTGTAATCTTATATTGCAAGTTTCTAAGATATATTGCCTCTTTACAAGCTTCTGAAATTGCTATATATTCAGCTTCTGTGCTAGATAATGCTATTGACTTCTGTTTTTTACATTCCCAAGAGATGACACAACCTGATAACATAAAACAATAACCTGTATATGACTTTCTGTCCATAGTATCATTAGCCCAGTCGGCATCAACAAAACCTTTAACATCACAATTTTTATTCTTACTATATTTTAAACCAAAAGTTCTTGTATGTTTTAAATATTTAAGTATCCTCTTTACATATGACCAATGCTCTTCACCATGACAATTATTGAACTGACTCAAATATCCTACTGCATAAGCAATATCCGGTCTTGTAAGGACTGCCAGATACATCAAACTACCTATAAGTTGTTGATATGGATTCTGGTTTTGAGCATTTTCACATTTAGTAACATTCAATTTAGCCTCCATAGGAGTCTTAACAGTTTTACAATCAACCATATCAAACTTGTGCAAAAGTTGATCGATATAATTTTCTTGGCTTAAAGTAATTACATTATTACTCTTATCAATTTTAACATCCATACCTAGACAACGCTTTACTTGTCCCAAATCTTTTATTTTAAACTGACAATTCAATATTTCTTTTAACTGTAACATTTCTTTTTTATCGTTCGAAAAAACAAAGAAATCATCGACATAAAGAGTGACCATTGTCTTACAACCATTTACAACTTTGCTATATAAGCATGGTTCCAGTTTAGATTTCTTATAACCATTTAGAATCAAACAATTGTCAACTTTCTCATGCCATGCTCTGGAGGATTGTTTGAGGCCATAAATAACCTTTATCAACTTAAGGACTTTGTTTTTATCATTCTGTGAGCAAACAAAACCATCTGGTTTTTGCATATATAGTCTCATTCAATTCTGCATTCAGAAAGGCTGTTTTCACATCTAAATGTATTATACCAAGATTTAACTGTACAGAAATTGCAAATAACAAACGCAATGTGGTGTGCCTCACAACAGGGGAAAAGGTTTCTTCATAGTCCACACCATACTTTTGACTATAGCCTTTGGATACTAATCTAGCACGGTAACGAATCTGGTTTTCACTGTCACACTTTTTCTTCAATACCCACTTGCATTTTACCACTGTTGTACCGTCTTCAGGTTCCACAAGCTCCCAAGCATTGTTATCCTCAAAACACTGCAGCTCCTCTTGTATAGCTTGCGACCAACACTCCTTATCTGGACCCTGTAGTGAATCTTCCACCGACAACTCATCAATATGTAATCTGTCACTTTCTGTACACATATTTGAGAAACCATATCTATCTGGTTTTTGTCTTGGTCTAGTAGGCAAGGCGCGTGATTGTATCGTTTCATCAACTTCAGTGGAACTGTCCGAGTCTGCACAATCACCCTGCACATAGGTTTAATCATTATTAAATCATCAGATTGATTGTTGTCCCCCACTGAATCTGCATTTTCTTCGCCAATATCGGTATTAACATTCTCCTTCTCTTTAACTACAGTCAGGTTCTCTGTATTCAAATTTTTTTTCCATAATAATGACGTCTCTGCTGGTTGACACTATCTGAGTTTTAGGGTTGTAAACTCTGTACCCCTTTACTTCCTCTGAATAATCTACTAAGATGCACTTCTCAGACTTCTTGTCCCACTTCGCACGTTTAACTTTGGGGACATGCACCATAACAGTACTACCAAATATCTTCAAATGACTAATATTAGGCTTGCTGTTAGTCTATAACTCGTACGGAGTTTTATTATTTAATCCAGCTGCTACCGTTCTATTTTGCAAATAAACAGTTTCTGCCTAAAATTTCTTTGGTAGATCAGCTTCAAACAAAAGGCATCTCGCTTTTTCTATTAAAGTTCTATTCATGCGTTCGCATAAACCATTTTGTTCAGGCGTGTAAGGATTTGTTTTTTGATGTATTATTCCCATTTTTTTCAGGTAATCATCCAATTCTTTATTACAGAATTCACGTCCGTTATCACTCCGTAAAATCTTTATCTTTTTTCCCAGAACATTTTAAACTTTAGCTTTATATTGTTTAAAGCATTCAAAAGTTTCGCTCTTATTTTTCAAAAAATAAATGTGTGTCATTTTGCTGTAATCATCAACAAAAATAAGAAAATACCTTGACCCTCCTAGAGAAGCATTCTCCATAGGTCCGCAAAGATCTGTATGTACTGTATTCAATAATTCAGTACTTCTGTCACCCTCATGAGAGAACGGCAAGCGACTTTGCTTCCCCTCACAACATGTGACACAAGACATCTTGCTTATATCTGTATTCTTATCCAATTGCAATCCTTCCACAGCATCCTGCATCTTGTTAAGATAGTTGCTATTAATATGTCCCAGTCTCCTATGCCAGGTTTCGCCGGATTCCATCACAGCAGCTGACAAACACATGGGCATGTTTAGTTTGTATACTCCATTTACTAATTAGGCTGTAGCAACTTTTTCGCCTTTTCTTTTATAAATGATACAACTGTCACTCGTGAAGGACACTCCATTGCCATTGCAGATTAATTGACTCACAGATAAGAGATTTGTTGTGATACTTGGAACACACAACACATCTTTGATTGTCACATCAAACTTGCTATCTTCTGTTAAAGTTTTAATCTGCACATCACCGGAACACTCAACAGGCACCTTACAATTGTTAGCTATAATTATTTCTTTAGTGCTCTGTTCGTATGAAACATTTGTAATCCAATGTTTATTCGTTGTTAGGTGCACACTCGCCCCCGAGTCGACATACCAATCGTTTTTGCTAAAACTGCCATTTAAAATTACAGCACTGAAGGCATTTGTTTGCTTTTGTTCACTGTGCGTATTATATTTCTCTTTATTGGGACATTTATTTTGGAAATGGCCAGTCTGTTTACATCTAAAACATTTGATGGTTGATGACTTTGACGTTTGTGAGCCATCTTGTTTATGGTCTTTAACCACAGACTTTTCTTTTTTCTTATGTTGGTATTTACGAAAACTAGCAAATGCACCACTAGTTTCATTCGTTTCAGTTTCCTCCATGTCCAATAATTTCGTTTTAATGGCGTCCGTTGTTATGCAAATTCCAGAATGTTCTATGGCCATAATCATTGGCGAAAACTTTTCAGGCAATCCCGCCAACAATAATGACCCGATCCATTCGTCATTTATGTTAAAACCAGTTCCAGCTAATTTTTGTCCATTTTCAACTATTTGAGTCACATAGGCAGTCATTGAGATACAATTTTGAAGCCGAATAGAAATTAAATTTCTCAACCGACTTATACGTNTTTCTCAACAGACTTATTCTTCTGGTAAACCCCGAATCGTCGAATAACTGCTTTAGTTTCGTCCATAGCTCCTTTGTAGAAGTAACGTTTTTTATATGAACGTAAATCGAGGGATCAATGGTCAAGATCAATTTTGCTCTGGTTTTAGCATCATCCGTGGCTCCTATTGCTGGTTGATTCGGCTCCTGCTTGACGCATCCTAGCATGCCCTCCAAGGCNCTTGATGCATCCTAGCATGCCCTCCAAGACCAGGAAATTCTCTGCCGCAAAACACCATTCACTATAATTCTCGCGTCCTTTCAACTTAGGGACGCTTATCACATAGTTCGAAGCCATTACGCAGTCACACACACACGATACGCACAATTAATAGTCTCCTTCAGCGAATATAATTATACTCAGTACTTATCATACCGTACAAACTATCACGAGATTATTATTCAATTGTTTACTGGGCCCATAACCTGTAATTATTAGCGAAATGAATCACTGCGTATCGCGATTCAATGGCGACTGAACGACCATAGCTTTATTACTAATGACATAGAGAAAACAATACGAATGCATAGAGATAACAATAGGTGGCGCTAGTTGTTACAGTTTTGATACAAATCATAACAATTTCGCGAAAAGATCTCGAGACAAGATACACTCCAAAGCACTGTAGGGTCATCCAACTACTTTCATTGGCTAAAAAATGTTCTGGCCCTTGTTAACCGTTCGCGCACGAATCATGAAGGTTCAGTGTCGGAGTTACTTAGTCCTGAGTGACTTGGTCAAAGACGGACACGGCACCAGCAGCCAATTGAGGTATAACAACAGCTGAGGTGTGTATATAGTATTGAAGTCTACTGTATAACCCGATTTTTATGCGAAAAGTCACTGACCCTACTAATTAAGAATACAGAGGTTAGTTAAATTGCCGCTTGTCCCGCGAACTCCGGTCACACACGCCACCAAAATGGCGTCTCTAGCCAGCAGTACGTCGGAACGCCTTACGACAATCAGCGCCTGGTAACTTGCAGTTTACCCTATATATATATGGAAACCTGTATTCTGCGAAAAGATTTCAGAACATGTTGTGTTCAAAACACTTTAGTTCACAACAACATTCGTGAATGGATCATTTCAATTGTTTACTCGTCTTATCTGTCTGCTCGCGAATCACGGACGTTCAGTATCGGAGAAACTTAATTCTGACTGGCTCACTAGTGTAACAAGCTCTCTTCAGCCAAACGAATACTGCAAGTGGTCACATAGGTTATTGAAGTCTAGCCTCCGCGTAAAACTTTTCGCGAAAAACAGGTGGCCGTAGTTTTAGATGTTCAGACACACACACTCACGAACACACACATGAACACACACGTACAGACATTTCTTATCGCGCTTTGTTTGGCGAGTTTACATTTAGGTCCATTCTAGTATTTGTTCACACTTTGTAGATTAAATTTTAATTTTTGCTACTTCTTTCCTTGGTTTGCGTTCTTTCCAGTACCTAATTACATCGTTACTTCTTGTTCCATAAGGGTTTGTATGTATTTTCATTGTACAGTCCGGTCTAGTGATGTCTCGAACTGTGTTTAAACTCTAAAAGAACACATTATTTTTTGTCTCAAGTTTTGTAAAAGTGGAAATTTTTTTTCTGGAAAATACTTACGAATTTTTTATGTTATAGCTGACTCTTTTTGGAACATATAGAAAGGGTTTTAATAGATCCATGAAACAATAAGTAACCAATTTTAAAATAGCCGCTGTGCCAGCAGCAACCAATAGCATTGCTCAGGCAAAAGCGATTTCCGTATTGGTGATAGTTTGCACAGACGAACATGATTTCACCAATTCTGCAACATGTCACATGTGAACGAGTATAATCGGGATAATATGTTTAGCAGTTAAATTCGACGGAACTTATCCCAAAGTGTGCACGTTGATATATTTTTATTTACCTTATTATTTTTTTTTTTTTGTTCGTTGCCCATATACGTGTGCGGTAAAATCATTTATGTTGGGGTGCGCATTTCCTGTTTTGTAATCTTTGCTTTCTCACGTTAACAGCGAATATACATATACCGACACAATAGCAGTAGTTTGTTCACAGAGTGTTCTTTACTCACAGTTACTCTTAGTACCGCTTACTTAACCACCAACTCACGGAAACGGAAGTGGCGTCTTTCAGCTAATTCAAAAGCTTCCTGCGTAGGTCGCGGCACAGTGCAAAGAAAAAAAAAAGAAACCGTTATGTTTTCGTGGCCCTTATAATCGCACCCCGAAGAGGAAGTCGAATCTATGGCCACTTCGCGAGAAGGAAATTGCTTGAAGCCACTCGCCAAACGAAAAACAGTAACAATTGTTTAAGAAAATTGCCTGTATGAACTTAATCTTTGAGTCGCCCATGCTTGATAGTTATCTAACGTCAAATTTGCGTGTATCTTGTTCGGTGATAATGGAAAATATCTTTGTCATTAAAAGCGTACATATTTAAACAAACATACTGGCTGACATCTAGGCTGTAAAGATGGCAACAATGTAGAATAATTATTACCTCGTCTTAACCCAATGAGGACGGCACAGATTTATCTGTCTGCCTGATTTTCGCGAAAGGATTTCAGGAGAAGGTGAATTCTAAAACACTTTGGTTCAGAACCACATGAAGTTGCGCGTTGACTGTGTACCATTTAATGTTTCGCAACAGATGTAATAGGTTATACAATATATAGTGTTCATTTAAGAAATTGTTAGGGCCACCTGTATTTCGCGAAAAGATTTATGTGGAGATTAGACTTCAATATCCTTTGTGCACTCTTGCAGTCTTCATTTGACAATTAGCCTCTGATCTTTGTGTGGAGAGGGTCTGTTACATGAGTGAGCCAATCATAATTGAGTTTCTCTCTACACTGAGTGTCCGTGATTCGCGGGCAGACAGATAATACGCGTAGCCACTCAAATGATACAATCACGGAAGTGGTTCTGAATTTAAAGTGCGTTGGAACACAACTTGTCCTGAAATATTGTAGCAAAAAAAAAAAAAATGTGACCGTGGAAATTATTTATAAGAAACAGTTCATTTTTTCGAATTAAAACGTATATTAGTTATAATTACTGACACCGGATTTTCGCAAAAGATTTTAACTGATGTTAGATTTCGAAAATCCTCTTCTAGCATTTCAGTTTTCATTGCGTTATTGGCCACGTACCTTCGTCGGAAGACAGTGTGGTGAAAACTGCGACAATGAGAATTACGTTATTCTGGTACTGAACGCCTGTGATTCGCGGGCAGAGAAATAAAACGCGCAGGAGTTGAAACTATTCAATCAAGTGGATTTCAGTGAAATTGTTTTGATATACAACTCGACAGAAATCATTTTCGCTAAAATCGCTTGTCTCTTTTCAAAATATTTTATTTAGACTGCGATAAATTCCTGTGAAACAGTAAAAAATATATGTAATCATGAATTTTATTTTCAAGAGCAATGCAATTTCCATATAAACGTAGCCCCGAGTATATACGCGGATACGCCACAAAGATTATCTTCGTATTAAAATAATGGCATTTCAATTTTAGGACGCTAAGATTATCTATTTTTTTGTTCAATTAATACTTATAAATACATGAATTGGCATATAAATTATTTATTTACGTTCCTTATCATTGTTTTTCGCGAAAAGATTTACGCAGAGGTTATTCTTGAATATCCTGTGTGCAAACTTATAGTCTTCATATGGCTATTGGCAGCTTGTCTTTGTGTAAAGAGAGTATCTTACGTGAGTGAGCCAATCATAATTAAGTTTCTCCAATGCTGACCGTCCGTGATTTGTGGGCTGGCAGATAAAATGCGTGGCAATTCAAATGATGCAATCATGAAAGTGGTTCTTAATTAAGGTATTTTCGAAAATAACTTGTATTGGGATCTTTTCGCGAATAACAGGTGTCCCAACGCCGTATCAAATCAGTAGAGACCTCAAATTTTCACGTTATTCTTTTCAGACATGTTATACTTAAATCATGTGTTCAATCGCCTTACTATGGTCACCGGACCGTTATTTATATGACACGCCCAGGGTGAATCTACACCAATAAATAAGCACTTTATAATTTGTTATGCCGAATCACATGCCGTACAGTCAGAAGGGAACTGGCTTGCCACCCAGGCAACAACCAATTAGCATACTTAGCCGGCTCGAGTACATACACAACTGTGAAGTCGAGCTTGGCGGACAAAAATAACGCGAATTTCGCAGGTCGCAACCGATCCGACACAAGACCCGCTACAGAGCCTCGCGCAGCCAATTAGCACACGAGCATTCACACAAGCTGTTAGAAAATATTTCCTTATAATTACGGAAAATACTGGTTATAATCCATTCACGGTTACTTCACACTTTTCTGAAGCCCTGCTTGAGTTCAACTTCCAGGATAGTCCTTCGCCTCATGCAAACACAGATTAACAAATCTAGGAAACTATACCAAAGGACAACGCACTGAATTCGTGCGCATTCAGCTGTAGTGATATTTTGCATGAGAACTATTTCTTACTAGGCGCTACCAACACACATGTTTTCTTACTGTTTTACTCATATATATTATAAACGAATTAAAATAATTTATAAATATAATATAGACGAAAATCCAATTTAACGAAAAAAAAAAAAANTATCTATTATAAACGAATTAAAATAATTTATAAATATAATATAGACGAAAATCCAATTTAACGAAAAAAAAAAAATACCTTCATGTTAATAGAGGTATTAAACGATTGTGAAACATGCCATACTTAAGAAATAAATAAANAAAAAAAAAAAATACCTTCATGTTAATAGAGGTATTAAACGATTGTGAAACATGCCATACTTAAGAAATAAATAAACGCGCCATGCATGGGGTGCTTTTTCAAAGGTTTGATTAAAAAAGTGTAAATTAACCGCGAATAGTCTATACAAATTATCCAGGCATCTTCGTTAAATTACGGTCTCTTGGTTATTTTCAATACACTTCTCTCCGTAAATTTCACACAACTCTCCGTGAATTCACGGAACGTGTCCACAAAGTTGCAAGTTTTTTATTTTAATCTACTCTTTATAAAAAAAATGGGTACCAAAGTAAAATTTTTCTTTCGTTGTGGGTGATTCACTGTGAATAGGGGCAGTGATATTTCGCGAAAAGATTTCGAGACAAGATACAGTACAAAGCACTGTAGGTCCGTCCAGCTTCTTTGATTGGATAAATAATTTTCTGACCCGTGTTAACCGTTGGCGCACGAATCACGAAAGTTCAGTGTCGGAGTTACTTAGTCCTGAGTTACTTGGTCAAAGACGGACATGGCACCAGCAGCCAATGGATGTATAACAACAGCTGAGGTGTGTATATGGTATTGAAGTCTCCTGTGTGCTCCGATTTTTACGCGAAAAGTCACTGGCCCTCGCTGTGTATAAAAATGGCTATAAAAAATTAAAACATTTGTCCGGTGGTGGGATTTGAACTCGAAAAAAACTTTGGACACTTCAATACATTATCCTTACACGCTTCTATATGGGTTAGTGTTGTAAAAGCGGTATTTATAAAGAATAATGCATGAACCTGGTAGTCTCTAGTCATGTGTGTGCAATAAGCTTTGCATGGGGTGGAGGAACTTCCTGGAAGTAGAACTTTAGAAGGGCTTCAGGAAAGTTTGAAGAAACAGTGAATGGACTATAAATCGGAATCAGTGAGTATCTACTGATCACCAGTTGAAACTGCTCCATCCAGTGGAGTGGAGTAGACTGATCTGGGTGGCTCTGAACATCGAGGTCTTGAGAACCGACGAGGTCGAGATGAAGTGAGTATGTAGCAGCGCCGGATAGCAAGGGCGGGGGGAAGCTGGAGATCCCCGAGAAAACCCGCCTACCAGAGGCATCGTCAGGCAAGTTCCGCGCGTGCGAAAATCCGGGCAGCGACCCCGCCGGGAATAGAACTCGAGCCTCACGTGCCAGCAAAAGGGGCGTCTTCGGAAAGCAACTTTTCGGAACCAGCACTCCTGTTACCTACACGCCACCTGGCAGCCCAGTCAGTAGGTAGCCTTCCACGGCACTCTGTAGCCAATCGGACGCAAAGCTCGTTCCTGGAGTCCCACGCAACAAATAAATAGATGGGTATGCCCACAACAAAGGNGTAGCCAATCGGACGCAAAGCTCGTTCCTGGAGTCCCACGCAACAAATAAATAGATGGGTATGCCCACAACAAAGAAAGCGACATGCCATATCGTCTCGTGAGTACTTTCCCACCCGGTGTCTGGAGTTCGCGATACTTCTGCATGCTTAAGGACCCCGCCAGTTGGCCTCTTGGACTGCGTTGCAGAGAGTTTCAAATACTTGCTTTTTTTTACGAAACTATTAAAAGTGCGTCCAATGTGCTGATGTACGAAAATGTTACTTCANGTTTCAAATACTTGCTTTTTTTTACGAAACTATTAAAAGTGCGTCCAATGTGCTGATGTACGAAAATGTTACTTCAGACGACGACTGTTGAGTGCTTTCAAGACGTCACGCATGTTACAAACACCATTGCAGATTACACCAAAATGGCTTAAAGAGGCTTTTTCAAAGCTATGTTAAATAGTCAAAGGATGTACATCCGCAAAAACTGATAAACTAATGATAACAACTTCCGGGAGCAGGCTAGCACGTCCCAACTTGCAACTGACGTCCAAGGTCAAGCCTGTTTTCGAATGTGTTAAAGGGATCTGGAGTGGAGAAATGAAAATACTGTTAATAAATAACATACATATAACTAAGCATAATAAACATACTGTTCATTGCCCAATACACGAACATCACCATTAGTACCAACTAACTTCCTAAAAATCCAAATCGCTTCTCCTAGCACAAACTTAAGCCTACGTACAAACCTACTCAAGGGCCCTGCACTGACCCTTCCACAAACTTTCAACCAATAAAATAATATGGTGGCCGCTGAAATTCCTATAGGTGCACGCAGTGCAACGAGAAGTCGGCGCGCCAGTTGAGATCCCTGCGCTTAGCGGCGATGGCGCACTTGATGCACGTGGCAGTGTCGCCCTTATCGCTTCCGCGCTTCTTGGCCTTAAACCAGGGGAAAATGTGCTAGGTTTGCGACAGCCTTAAGGTGGGAGTATGCTTTGTCATCTTTGAGAAAGGTATTTTCCTCCATTACTTAATTTTCGGAGTAGATATTTAAAAATCAAGCTGGTCATGATATAGCGAACATCTCAACAGTTATTTTTAAATACGACTTTGTTTTTAACTTTATTTGTTTCACATTTGTAACGGTAATCAAATATAACCTAATTATTTCATAATTCCAATCCCATATTAGAAAATACAAGTATAATTGAAACCGTACAGATATAAAAATAATATTTTAGTAGTCCTCTATGCAATGTTTAGTTATTTATGTCGAAGATTTGTAATAAAAATTGAAGATGCAATGGATACTACCCCAAGTATCCTATCACAGAGTAGACAAATAATGGTCGTTCATTTGTTGTTAACATACCCATTCTCTGATTAACTGCGTAAGGCTCTGGGAACTAACCTTGCGCCTGATTGGCTATCGAACGCGGCGAATATTACCTATTGGCTGGCCTGCCGGCAGGCGAGTAGGTAACCAGGTGCCGATTGTCAAATGGCGTCCCAACCTTTTTACACACCAGCGACGCCATTTTACTGTCGCGTGTTGGTGAGTTTGCGGTACACACTGCTTTTCTAACTCTGTAGTCTTAGGTATTCTGCGATTCCGTGATGCGGTACCAGCCCGCTGCTCTACAACGTTACCCAACTGCAGGTAGCCTACGAGTCCTTTGTGTACGAATAATGCGACGGGGTTTGGCTTTTGCAAACGGCTCAACCGTGCCGATCTCATTCAGTCTCGCCCTCCCAGAGTCGCTAACCTCGTCGGCTTTCAACTGTTAACACTTCACCTCTACGCACGCTTCTTCGCTCAGTAGTTTTTCTTTCAAAAATGCCGTCTTCGACTTCCCTAGTGCAACCCACCAACAAAAGAAATTCAACAGTATTTTCTCGCTCGCAGTGTAAAAATGTATTACTATTTAATGATCGAATAATACCGTTTTTAGAGCAGGCACACGCAAGCAAGTGGCTTTAGATCCACAACACAAAAAATATTCTGACAAATTTCACATATTTATTTTCCTTCGGCATGGCTGTCTTTAAAGCTTCAAAAATTGTTTGATATATAACGGTGTTTGGTAATGTTAGAGGTAAAACTTTTTTCTAAAAAAAAAAATAGTTTGTTTTCACACGTCACACAAATGGCTAGAGACCTGAAAAATTCGCGAGTTCAATGACCTGCGGACAAGACTCTACACTCTTACGTACAAATATGTCGATATCAACTGGACATTGGTTGTCTGCTGTCACAGTGGAAGGCGGCAATTGGGCCAGCGTTCTCCAGGAGGTGTCTAACATCGTGTGGACCAATGGCTAAAATTATATAAACCCACGTGTTACGAATTTTAGCTTGTCCCAAAATAAATCCGCGACTCTTTCAGATATCTTCGAATGGCTAATAACATGATGTACATACCAAAATAAATCGCAGTGTGCATTTGGATTACCGTTAGAGAATTTTGAGCCAATATATTTCCGATAACACTCTAGCTAGTACATTCTTTTGTGATTGGATGGTCACGTTTTTTAATAGGTTAAGTCACAAACTTTATGCTATATGGTATAAAAATCCTCATTGGCCCAATGAAATATGGACATAGTTTTATAAATTCATGAGAGCCAATAACGAAAGAAAACTGTCAGACATGTATAAAGTACATTAAATTCTAGGGGAGAGTCACAATTTACTCCGATATATCATCGTTTCTAGTTGTGTTTCGAGTAGTAAATTTTTACTGAAATCGACGTTCATTGGTTGTCTAAAACGAGACGTTTAAAACAATTTTTATTGGAATTTTGGTAATAGATTCGTATTATTAGCTTATCTTTCTTTCGGAAAGGTGGGCTTAAGAGTTCAAATTATTCTGTGCGTGCGTGTGTTTATTGTTCCCCCTCACCCCCCAAAAAACATTTAAACGCGTTAACTGAATTTCACAAAACTCATTACACATAGAGAAGTTAGTAATGACATCCGAATTTTATAGTTTGCGACCACGCCATGTACTTATGTTCAAATTTTAGGCCATTTTATTATTTAGCGTGATATGTTTTGCCATGGGAACCATCAAACCGATTTAAACCAACTTTTTTAAATTTACAGTGCATTATGTTATCATTGAATTTAGATAGCATATCGTCGTTGGTCTGCCATTTTGTAAGATAGCATTACATGTGAATATAACCGTTTTTATTTTATATGTTTTAAACAACTCAACCGATTTTCGCCAAATTTGCTATTGGAGACCATGTTACAATTTTCGATTTAAACGTCTAAAACAATTATTTTCCAAATGGCGTGTATGCTAGTATTTAAAATTTATTTCCTATATCTAAAATACTATTGGGCCAATTTAAACTAAACATTGCATGGTAAAAGTATATATTACAAGCATCAGAAATGAAAACACATATCCACTTATTCCGCAATTTTGTGAGATAGCGCCTCACAACAATATAATAAAATTTTAATGTCATATATTGGGAAACAAGCAAACGATTCCTACCAACTTTGGCAACCATGTCGTTCTACGGTAAGCGATATGAATGGGTATGTTTGAAGTGGGTCGGTACTTATTTCTCTAAAGGTTACCATGCGGACATTTTTTATTATGCTATAGATTCGAAACCATTTAATAAATTGCAACTTGAAGTTGTATGGTAGCAATATATATTAAAACCATCAAATTTGTCTAAGCAGTCTCTTTTTGCGGTATTTTGTAAAATACCGCAAAATAATTAAAAGATTACTACCTAATTTGGCAAACAAGTAATAGACCACTATGGTAGGCCGACTAAATATAAGTTAATTAACGTGGCTCAGAAACTTATCTTAAAAATGACGGCTGTGTAAATATTATAGATTAGTATGCTATATCTACGAAACCTTTTAACCAATTTCAACATAACTTTGTATACTGGCAGTATCTTTGCAAGTTTCATAAGAGGTTATTCATAAACTATTTCTCCATTGTTTTAGAAAAGGGGCCACGTTCAAAATTAAACTTCTATGTCCTATCTCGGAAAACAATTATATAACTCCCACAAAATTCATGTGACAAGGTATTATTTTGTGATCAATCTAAATTTATATATATTAAGGGGCTAGTCACATATTTTCAAAATAAATACCATGTGTATAATTTTTGCTTTGTTCGGCACATGTTCAATAATTTCAAACAAACTTAATATGCTGGGACTATCTATGACAATGATCAAATGTAATAATACGTAATATTTTCGTCCACCATCATAATGATCGTCACATAAAAAAGTAGATGTTTTATTCTATATTTTGGCGACCTATCAATTGATTCCCACCATTTATTACACGCAAGTAGTGCTACGGTAAGCCATGTAAACTTACAGGTTTATTGTCGGGCATGCATTTTTTTTATTGCGTTATTATAAACAATCTACATAAGTGTGTTATATCTAGAGAACTGTAAAATTCGCGCAATCATTTGGGGACACGATAAACTTTAAACACGTGTGAATTTGAAATACGTTAAAAAATGGGCCGTACTTACTCTGACACGTCCTGTGTAAATTTGCGCCAATAAATTGACACTTTACAATTTTGTGCCTCAATGACGTGCAGTTCAGTCATAAAGGACGTGGCTTCACATCTATGCAAAAGCCAATATAGAAACGACGCCGGCTCCGGTATAAACAGTACTGTGAAGTTCAGCCTGATACCAAATAATAACGCGAATTTAGCATGTCTATAGTTATATCTAGAGACCTGAAAAATTCGCCTGTTAAATGACCTGCAGGGTAGACTCTACAGTCTTATGTACAAATATTCCGATATTATTAGCACATTCGTTGTCTGCTGTCACAGTGGAAGGCGACGATTGGGCCAGCGTTCTCCAGGAGGTGTCAAACACTGTGTGGACTAAAGGATAAAGTTATATGAACACACGTGTTCTGTATTCTAGCTTGTCCCAAAATGAATCCGCAAATTGTTCTCGTCTGTAGCTATATCTACTAAACAATTCAAGAAAATGCAGCTAAATATTGTATTTTTACGGTTATTAGAAGCATCAGTTATGCGTCAGAAATCCGATATTGCTGGATATTTGTAAATTAGCGCCTGATGAGGAAATTGAACAAAATTGCCACATTTCCGGAACCATTCAGCTAATTTACACCAAATAAAAAAAANAGCGCCTGATGAGGAAATTGAACAAAATTGCCACATTTCCGGAACCATTCAGCTAATTTACACCAAATAAAAAAAACAATAGTGTTAGAGAATATCGTGAAAACTTACATGATTTAAGTGGTCCAGACACCGATTTAAAAAAAANAAAAAAAACAATAGTGTTAGAGAATATCGTGAAAACTTACATGATTTAAGTGGTCCAGACACCGATTTAAAAAAAAAATATTGGCCATTTAAATAGTTTAGATAAATTTGTGTTTTCTGTAAACCTTTCAAAATATATTCGACCAAACTTTGTATTTTGATATTATTTATTAGAACCATCTTATAAATGAATTGACTTTAGACCCCTTTTACAACATCGCCCAATAAGAATGTAAAGTTTTTATGCAATATCTTGGGAACCAATCATTCGATTTTACCTAATTCTTCACACAAGGAGCGCTGCAGTAGGTCATGTAAACTTACGTGATTTAAGTTGCTTGGTGCATTTATTTTCGAAATGACGGTCCCGTTTATACTTCAGGTTAGTAAACCATAACAATAGAAACATTAGACTGATTACATCCGAGGTTGATTCTCCGAAAACTACCTCCGTAGTGCAATTGGTTGCACGCTAGATTATGGTACGAGGTTTTCTGGGCTTTAGACCCAAGTAAGGCACGTGTGTATTTGTTATTGTCTTGCTATATGTTTATGGTTCCATCTTTTATGATATTCCTACCAACGAGACGTCAGCCAAGATTTTAAGGGCTTCATTAAGAATTATTTCTACCCATGTTAAGTAAAGTAGGCACATTACATTAGTAATATCAATAATTTTTTTTAATTTTCATCGCTATTCCTTTACTTAGAGACTGATATGTGTCTTAAAAAACTAATTAAAATTAGAGGTTTCACTTAATTTTCTTGTACCTAAAATATTTTTATCATTACTTTTTAGGATGTAGGACCCACGGTTTGCTCAGTTGGTTAGTCACCCTCCCATCTGTGTGGTCCACAGTTCGATCCCAGACCCCTCGGGACTCCGGAAGGACATTTTCGTGCGGGATTCTCTCATGTGAGGAGAGTGGGGGACACTGTCGTGGTGTGTGGGGCTTTCTCGGGGCTCTCCCACTTCCTCCCTCGCCCTCATTCCGCTGCGTTTCTACGCCCATCTCGTCTAAACTCATCCATTTTTGGTCTGGCCAGAGCCACATGTCTGTCTCTCGGGTAGAGAGACCTGTATCAGGCGGGAAACACACGANATCCATTTTTGGTCTGGCCAGAGCCACATGTCTGTCTCTCGGGTAGAGAGACCTGTATCAGGCGGGAAACACACGAAGATTCCCATGTTCAGTTCTTTATTGTACAAATAGTTTAAAACTGAAAATTTCTACTGCCGTATGAGTAACAAANAGATTCCCATGTTCAGTTCTTTATTGTACAAATAGTTTAAAACTGAAAATTTCTACTGCCGTATGAGTAACAAGACTGTATCTTTTATTAAGTATTTGTTGGTGGCCTTCCTAACGCTACGTTAACATGCTGGGTTGTACATAAACGAGCCAAAAAAATAATGGTAATGACGGGACCCATATTCATGTCTTACCCGTNATGCTGGGTTGTACATAAACGAGCCAAAAAAATAATGGTAATGACGGGACCCATATTCATGTCTTACCCGTAGGGGCAGTGATATTTCGCGAAATGATTTCGAGACAAGATACAGTCCAAAGCACTGTAGGGTCGTCCAGCTTCTTTGATAGGCTAAAAAAAGTTCTGACCCGTGTTAACCGTTTGCGCACGAATCAGGATGGTTCAGTGTTGGAGTTGCATAGTCCTGAGTGGCTTGGTCAAAGACGGACACGGCACCAGCAGCCAATGAAGGGAAAAGAACAGCTGAGGTGTGTATATAGTATTGAGTCTACCGTGTGCTCCGATTTTTACGCGAAAAGTCACTGGCCTAACTATAGAGGTTAATGTTTACTAAATGGATAACAATCCTTTTTGTAAGGAACGTGGTTATGTGCAGGTATCATTCGAGCATTATTAATTTTAATTTCCTATAAGTCAGGTCGTAAAATTTGGCCTTCATTGTACAAAATTACCACAAATGACTGGGTCATAATAAGCGCAGTATATTTGGAAAATTAACAGCCGGTAAGTTGTTCAGATCACTTTGAAGAGTGGTTTGTTATTGGAAATGTAACGCAAATTCTTGAGAAATACACGAATTATNGAAGATTCCCATGTTCAGTTCTTTATTGTACAAATAGTTTAAAACTGAAAATTTCTACTGCCGTATGAGTAACAAAACTGTATCTTTTATTAAGTATTTGTTAGTGGCCTTCCTAACGCTACGTTAACATGCTGGGTTGTACATAAACGAGCCAAAAAAATAATGGTAATGACGGGACCCATATTCATGTCTTACCCGTAGGGGTAGTGATATTTCGCGAAATGATTTCGAGACAAGATACAGTCCAAAGCACTGTAGGGTCGTCCAGCTTCTTTGATAGGCTAAAAAAAGTTCTGACCCGTGTTAACCGTTTGCGCACGAATCAGGATGGTTCAGTGTTGGAGTTGCATAGTCCTGAGTGGCTTGGTCAAAGACGGACACGGCACCAGCAGCCAATGAAGGGAAAAGAACAGCTGAGGTGTGTATATAGTATTGAGTCTACCGTGTGCTCCGATTTTTACGCGAAAAGTCACTGGCCTAACTATAGAGGTTAATGTTTACTAAATGGATAACAATCCTTTTTGTAAGGAACGTGGTTATGTGCAGGTATCATTCGAGCATTATTAATTTTAATTTCCTATAAGTCAGGTCGTAAAATTTGGCCTTCATTGTACAAAATTACCACAAATGACTGGATCATAATAAGCGCAGTATATTTGGAAAATTAACAGCCGGCAAGTTGTTCAGATCACTTTGAAGAGTGGTTTGTTATTGGAAATGTAACGCAAATTCTTGAGAAATACACGAATTATNAAGTTGTTCAGATCACTTTGAAGAGTGGTTTGTTATTGGAAATGTAACGCAAATTCTTGAGAAATACACGAATTATTTACCACAGCAAATTTGGATGATGAATATATCCAGCAGTATACGAAAATTTTACTTATCTTACAAGGTGCATTCCCAAAGCGCCTGACTGATAATAAGAATCATATATGATGGAAAGTGTAGCAATAATCAATATTTATGGTGCCAACTTTAGCTGCCCATAGCAGTAATTATATAAGTTTATGAACTTAGATAGACATTGGTATAATTATGAATACGGCAGAAGACTCAGTTATGAATAATGATTATTCTACACATTTAATTGTACTTACATATACGTAAACATGTTTTTGGGTGTTAATGTAGGAATCTGTTAGGCAGAAATGTAAACGACGATAAGCACATTGGATAAATGATGAATTTGTGTGGTTTGGAGTTGACCAACTAGAATCTTCAATGTCCCATATAACATAGTCAGGAGCTTCAAAGGCATCACATTCAACTGCAAATGTAGCTTTCTTCCAGGCATGTATAATCATGTTATTTAATATGGAGGCCCTGAACTGATTGTGGATAACTGCATGCAGGATCATGATAGCGTTGTAGCTCTTGAGGTCAATATCAATGTTGTCGAGTAAAACTCGCTCACAAAAACGTCTGGCGAACTTCTTCCATTGACGAAAAAATTAAACATCCAAAGGTTGAGCAAGAGACGTTGAACCAGGTGGAATGGTTGTTACCTGTATGTGTCTATACCGAATTACGAACAGCGTTTGTTGATGGAGTGAAAATTAATATTAAACCAGACAACATTTTGTTCCAACGTTGGGAAAGAGAGAGTTATCCTGCCATTGTTCAAGTATACGCGTGTCCACTTTGCCTGACT
>NQII01000018.1:555776-684178 GCA_002778355.1 Clitarchus hookeri
TATATATATATATATATATATATATATATATATGGGTGTGTGTGTTAGGAGTTTGGATCATATATCATATTCTGTTGCACACGGAGACCAAATGTGCCGTTTGGTTCACGTTAGACAATAATAAGAGGAGAGAGAAATGTACCTTACATGAATACAATTGGCTGAATTGTATACGAATTTGATATTCCATACATTGATGCCACTCCAACAATCGTGTCTCGTTCACCCAAACGAGATAGTGCGCGGTCTCTGTGCATTGCATAATTAAATCTAGATTGGTCGGTATTCAGAATATCCGCTGGTAAATAATTAGGAACGATCTTCTCAGTGAATTCTATACCAACTGCAATCGCAGAATTCTCAATTCTTCTTCAGATTCTGATTGTCTGTAAGTTACAAAGTGCGTAACTTTGCAGCTAACGAGTTTGGGAAATACCTTGAATTTCCAAACCCAGGCCAATATCCCTCTTTGAAATCAGTCAATCCACGCGCCCTATCTTTCGTGTATGCCCACCGCCTTTCATCAATATCATGCACATCAGTTAGACTAGCCCTTGCCTCTTGAAAATGAGACCACATGTACTCTGAAATGACCTTCGTTTCTCAAGCTTTGTCCCTTGTTTACATAATATATCCGATAACGGGATAAATAGCTTCTCTCCTTGATCCTCCTGAAGTGATGAATGATTATTTTCAATCTCCATCCTTTGTTTTCGGCTTCAATTAACTTTCTGACATAATCGGAAGGAACATTGTCATCAGCTACATCATCATTGAAAGGCTCATAAATAAGTTCGACTTCAGTAGTTTCCTCGGAAGGCATTTTAACCAGGTCTTCATCCTCTGGGATTTTGGTGTTAGTGGCGTCTTCCAGTTTCTATATAAAACTAAAAAAAAAATGTTTGCGATAGCTCTTTCCTCCTCACGTAGGCTACTTCACGTGATGGAGACGGTAATTTGAACTGTTGTAAAACCTCTAACACCTTATTTGCGTCTATTGTCATTGTGCAAGATACAAACACGAAAGCACAATCGTACCAATTCACTGATTACCGATCACAGTATACACTGACACACGTAACTAACTACTTCGGAGTCCGTCACAGTAGATTTCTAATGCGCCGTCACAACTGTACACTGCTGCACGTGCGGCTGACCTCTAACTGCTTGAGGCAGTAAGGGCGACTTAAACTGGCGTTAATGCCCTCTGGGAGATCTTATATACCTATGTACAAAGGATGAATTACATACCTACCAGGCACTTCACGAATGTAACTTACGTTGTTTGAAGTTGAATTCAAAGTGTTAGGTTAACATTCGTGAATACTGAAATCATTTCTTTTGCTTTCTATTCCTTTATTGCACATAAGTGCACGAATTAGAACTTTTTGCAAACTATAAACTTTTCTAATATCCCCATAGTTTCATTTGACAGAAACATTAATGAAGTAATCAGGCCCTTTGCAATGTTAATTTTTAATGTGGTGGAATACTACACAATAAAACATACAGACAGATATTAAGCAGGTCTTTAAAAAGTTCTCACTTTACCGTGGACATCTTATATGATCCGTGGGAATGCATCTATGGCGGATGAAAATTAAAATCATCTTTCACGAACGCGTATCCCACCTGAAGTTTCCCTAGTCATAAACAAGAAGATGTATCGGTACGACGCCGGAGGAATGCCAGCCCGGAGTAAAAAAAAAAAGTGGTTCCACTGTCAACATCAAATGAACAAACGATAGCGATTCGATTCAGCACACTACAGCTAAGTCTGGTTTTTAGTTAAGTGAATTTGATGAATTTTAGGAGTTTCTATACATCTGTTATTTGTGTACTGGCTGCTTGCATGCTAAGCATTTAAATATAGTAATTCGTATTGCGGAAAATAAAATGTGCACTGTATAGAGACAGGTTTGAAAATACCATACATAAATGCAAGCAGCAAGCCTCTTGAAATTGGCTGATTTCCGTATGATAAAAACCATAAAATATCTTGGTCACTCGAATATTTTGATAATTCACCGTTGAAATTAAAAACTAGCTGACACAAAACATTTAATGAAAGGCGAAACTGGAGTGTTTTCATGGACTCTATCCTGTTGAAAAATATTTAATTGAAAAAAAAAACGGTGTCCGTGCAGGCAGATAAAACTAGTCATCATGGCTAAACGCGAAAAAGAAAATTTCCCAGTAAAAGCCTTTAGAAATACAGGTAAAAAAATCACACATTCTTAAACTTGCCTCACAATTATATCAAATTACGCAGAGGAATGGCACAAAAATATCAATAGAGTTTTTTGTGCTCGGAAGAAATATCGCATTTCGCAGTATCCATGGGAGGTAAAAAAAAATACTTAAAAAAGGTAAGTAAAAAAATTTGTGTTCTTAGATCTATAAATTTCCCTCTGCAACTTNTAAAAAAGGTAAGTAAAAAAATTTGTGTTCTTAGATCTATAAATTTCCCTCTGCAACTTGCCTGCGAGGTTTCTTTGAAGTTCCATTGAGCTGTATTTTTCTTTCCTGTGTGATGGAAAATAAAAACACTTTATGTGCTGGCTGACCTTGACCCTGTAGGTACGTAAATAGCCGGTTGAGAGGATGACCCTGGGAAGAGAAGTGAGGGGGGGGGGTGGTACAAAACGTAAACTCAAACCACTGTGAAACTGGCGGCTATTGTTGTGTGAGGTGGCTGGCGGCGCAAGCAGGTAGCAGCACACCCCGCGAACATTCTTCTGCTCCGACTCGCCGAAGAACAAGGACGGGTACTGGCGAGGACTCACTTCCGCACCTTGTGGAACAACGGATAGAGGGCTCGCCTCCCGCCAAGGCAGCTCCCGACGGGGTCGCACTTCCCCCGGGGCGGCGCCCCAAAACGTTACTCTGCGAGTAAACTTTTCTCCCTGGCTGTCCTAAAACATTTCCGAGTCAATGTTTTACTCGCTCTCGGCAGTGTTCCAAAACTGCAGAGTAATTACTCTGAGCATCTTGTCAGAGTAAAACTTTTACACGCACTATTTCAGCTAGTGATGAAAGGTAAACTGAAAATGGCTGGAAGTTTGGTAAAATCAAACTAAGTGAAAGGAAATGAGGACATCCTGTTAACAGACACCCACGGGAAAATTACAAATGACGAGCGGTTAAATTCGAATTTTTATTTGAAAGTTAACTTTTATAAAGTATGCATTTTTAGAAGTAATGTTTATGATTACCTTATGGTAAGAAGAGCTGTTTATGTATACAACAAATTTTTTGGAAAAGAAAGTATTTGAGGAAAGTGATAAATATATTTTTGAATTAACATTGGCTTCTTACTTAGTACATATTTGGATAAACATAATGCTATTTATATGATGCTCTTTCCAAAACCACGTTTCTTTTTGTTTACTCAGATATTACTCTCTGTTACTTTACTCAGCTCTCGGAGAAACGTTTTGGAAGGCCGCCCGGATTTTCGCGAGTAGAAATCATGCCGGTCAATGTCTCCGTTCAGCGGGTTTTTTTTTCGGGGATCTCCTCCCGTTTACCAGCACTTTCATTCCGACGCTAATCCATACTCACCTCAATCACCCTTATCGGCTCTCAAGACCTCGCTGTTAAGAACCACCCAAACCTCTCCCCTACACACGCAGATGCAGATAGCCAATTATTTAGAGACACGGAAATTTCGTCAATTCATTTCAACACAGATTAAACATTAACCACATATCCTTTTAAGCTTCTGCTTCTATTGGACCGCAGTGTACTGGACACGCCCAGTAATAATTCCCACCAATAAAAAAATTTGCAAGGAAATTAAGGACCTAGTACCGCGATAACTGGTCTGGGGTCGAACTGCAGAAACGTCGAATTGAACAACTAACTTAAGCTCGAGTACACAAAGGATTGTGGAGTTTAGCTTGTTGCTGAATGAATCCACGAAATTTCCGAATCACTATCAATCATTACGGTTGCTGTACAATCCACGGATACGTTAAGAAACGTTCATGGGGCACGTGAATGAAACGAGCGAAGGGGACGTTTTTCAGCTATTCTAAAATACACAAAAAACGTAGCGATCTGCAGCCTACAAAAAAAAATATATTTTGTAGCAGATTGCTGACATAATCTTTATAACATAAGAACTTAATGTTTTGGGCCTCAGTTGCTGAGCTGTTAGCCTACTCGCCTCCCACCAAGGCGTACCGGGTTCAATCCCCGGCCGGATCACGGGATTTTTACATGTGGGAATGGTGTTGTTGGTCAGCGTGTTTTCTCGGGGATCTCCCATTTCCCAGCCCTTTCATTCCGAGGCAGCTCGATTCTCAACTCAATCACCCTCATCGGCTCTCAAGACCTCGCTGTTAAGAGTCACCAAAATCTCTTCACTCATTAAACTTCATAAACAGTACTACCAAACCATGCACTTGTGTTTACTAAAAAAATAAAAACTAACGACCTCCTCAAACACAAATGCCCCCATCACAGAGTGGATAAATACACTTAAATGGCATTTTACAAACTTTACTGGGCGCATGCTAAGTCAGTGTGCCCGCTAAAATAAATGCAGGTAAGGCTAGTTAAATTTTCCAAACGTTGATTTCAAAAGTTCTCAGTTAACCGTGAACAAAAACGGATCTAAGCTTACAGTAAGGGCCACCTTTTTTTCGAGAAAAAGAGGTAAACGTGGAGGCCAAACTTCAATATTCTATGTGCACACTTTGTTTGAAAACTGACTGCTACATGAGTGAGCCAATCAGAATTAAGTTTATCAGATACTAACCTTCCGTGATTCGCAGGCAGACATATAAGATATTTAACATTTCAAATGGTCCATTGATGAAAGAGGTCCTGAACTAAAGTGTTTTGTAAAACCATTTATTGTGAAATCTTTTCACGAAAAACAGTGTTTTAAAATGAAAATTTCCGTGAACTGGTATAGTGAAAATCAGGTGCGCCCGATTATCATGTGTTGCATTTCATTTAACCATCTTGAAATTTTGTAACGGCTTTGTAAACAAACTATGCATTTAGTTCAAATTGGGACAACGGGCCATTAGCGAACAAATTTACACTCAAAACCAGAATTGGTGAGAGTTCGCTGTTTCGCAGCCAATCTCAACGCGGAGAAAATGTCGCCTCGTAGAATCAGTGCTTGGATGTTATTTCGCTCATGGAGTGACGAATTTAAAATTGTTGTGTTAGAGATCTGCAAAATTGGCGTTATTGTTTGAGGACCCGTGAAACATTAAACACTTGTGTCTTTGCAATACGCTTGTCATTGGACCATACCCCATGTGACACGCCCGTCGTAAATCTGCTCCAATAAATGAACACTTCTCAATTGTGTGCCCCAATCACTTGTAGTTCACTCAGAAAGGGCGTGGCTTCACATCGTTGCAACAGCTAATGGAGAAACAAGTCGGCTCGAATATAAACGGTAACGTGAAATTTTACAGGATGCCAAATAAAAACGGGAATTTTACATGTCTCTATGTATTGAATTTAGTGAAATAAAAATAAGAAATAAATTTTTTTTCGTCAGTCATTAATCATATACAATTATACGTAACGCGTGTAAAAATATATATACCTTAACTAGTAACCGTAATAATTTTTTTTTTCAAACGGTCATATGACCACCTGAGCTACCAAGCCAGTGTTAAGTGGGAAATGCATTTCAACAAATATTTAACCAAAAATGTATAGCTTTAAATTTAATGCAATTTCTTGTGCTTTTAAGTACAACTGATTATTAGGATTGTTAATCTCGTACAAATAGTTATGTTATAAAAAATTCCATAAAATTACGGAAAATACCGGTCACAAATTATTCAGACATCTGCAATAAATTACGGTTTCTACGTTTTTGCAATGACGCTCTCTCCGTAAATTTCACATAAATCTTCGTAAATTCACGGAACGTGTCCGCAAAATTAGGAATTTGTCCTTTTTTTTATTGCCATTAAAAAAGGGGTAACCAAAAATAAGTTTTACTTTCTTTATGTGGGTAACATACTGTGTACAAAAATTACTATAAAAAACTGTCCGTTGGCGGGATTTGAACTGGGAAAAAAAAGGTCAGCTCATCACTTAATACATTAACCTTTCACACTTTCTCAAAAATTGGTGTTGTAAATACTGTATTTATACAAAATAATGCATGTACCTCTTAGTTTCTTGTTATGACACAAAATTTGAGATTTAATTTTTTTATCTTCGTAATGTATTTCAGTGCGTATAACAAATAAATTAAAAAAAAATACCTATTTTTATTCTGTAGTGGGATTTTAACACGAATCGAAAAATTAACAATCAGTAACTCGAAAGTCTCACCTACCACACGTTAACACTAAGTGTTTTGTAAATATGGATTTTACAGGAAAGTGACAACGCGTCTGCCTTAGTTTCAAGTCGTGCTAGACCACTTGCTATATTTGCGGTTTAAAAAACGACGTTACGAAAAATATGTTTTATTTTCGCTATGTTAGTGTTTCACTGTGTATACAGAAGGTTTCGTCCTGTAGCGGAATTTGAACAAAATCAACGAATTGCCACTCCATGAGTGGTTCGTNCTGTGTATACAGAAGGTTTCGTCCTGTAGCGGAATTTGAACAAAATCAACGAATTGCCACTCCATGAGTGGTTCGTCACTCACCTACTACCATTTTAAACGAAATAGTATTCAGAAAATTGCATTTTTTACGCTTCAGGTATCATCTGCATTGTTCGTGTCTGAAAGTCGAAGTCGTAAGTATACGATGAGCTTCCGTATTTTATATTAACGGATCTCATACCCGTTATTCGTCACTACGGAGTGCCTTCCCGTAAATTAACTCTTCATCTCCGTAAAAGTTTCCGTAAATCTACCGACATTTTAAACAGCGATATGTATCATCGCACTCACTTCGCCGGTGCTGCGGTGGCTAAGTGGTTAGCCTGCTCAACTCCTACCAAGGCGCACCGAGCTCAATNCGCACTCACTTCGCCGGTGCTGCGGTGGCTAAGTGGTTAGCCTGCTCAACTCCTACCAAGGCGCACCGAGCTCAATCCCTGGCCGGGCCGCTGGATTTTCGCAAGTGGGAAAACCTGGGGCCATGATGGTTGCGTACGTGAAGACCAAACGTAGGTTTAAATGTTCCTCTAAACTTGTAAACTGGTATTATTAATGGCGAAAACCACGTTTGAAAAAGTTTATTTTATTGTTTTTATTCGTTAGTATTTTTACGAATTTTCCTGTTAGTGAAAATAGTTACTTAAAAGCTTATTGTGTACGATAACCAACAGGGCAGTTGAAAACTGTCACTGAGGGATCAGTAGCAAAGTTGGTTGACGCGTCAATGGAAATTGTCACGTATTAGTAAGTGAAAGAAAACGGGCGTATTTTCACTGAATTTCCAGATAAAAAGAGTTTGGAAGCAACTGTTTGGTCGGCCAGGCGTCCTTTACTGAGTGAAGCAGATATATTCTCTCTTATTCAGGTTTAGCGTCAATGCCGTGCTTGTATCTGAGTTTGTTGCAAGTAACATTTCATAGCCCATGAAAGAGATAATTTTAAAAAATATAAAACAAAACCAATAAGCCATATTTCCGTGGGCGAAGGATATAGTTTATATATAAAATTCTTTATTGTAAAACTTACCCATAATTAGGGGCACCTGCATTTCGCGAAAGGATTTCAGGACATGATGTGTTACAAACCACATCAGTTCAGAACTACTTTCGTGATTGGATAATTGTAATTTTTACGTGTTTTGTATATCTGCCCGCGAATCACGGACGTTCACGATCGGAGAAAATTAATTCTGGTTTTGGTTTACTTGCGTAACATGTTCTCTTCGCACAGAGAAAAGCGGCCAATAGCCAAAGGAAGACTGCAAGCGTGCACATAGGCTGTTGAAGTCTAGCCTCCGTGCGTATTTTTCCGCGGAAAACAGGTGGCCCCTACCTGTCATTATCGACGGTGCGATTCTGAGTGAGAGTCAGGTGGTGATGTATTTGGTCGGGGAGGGGCCACGAACCAGCAGCGAACGAATGTACACTGCCCGCGTGTAGGCGCGGGGTCGAGCGGAAACACAGCAAGTCGCCCTTGCCGCCCGCGGGGAGGTCTCTAACAGCCGGCAATCACGCTGTAAGCTGCCTCTGCTGCATCTCGCGTCTGGCAGTCGTCATGCCGTCGTACAGTAGACGTATGTTCCGAGGTTTTTACAACGTACGCCCCCGTTTTCTCTCTCTCTCTCTCTCTCTCTCTCTCTCTNCAGTAGACGTATGTTCCGAGGTTTTTACAACGTACGCCCCCGTTTTCTCTCTCTCTCTCTCTCTCTCTCTCTCTCTTCATCTCTTCCTCCCTTTCGGTCGTTAACGCTCTTTCTCTCGCTCNTCTCTCTCTCTCTCTCTCTCTCTCTCTCTCTTCATCTCTTCCTCCCTTTCGGTCGTTAACGCTCTTTCTCTCGCTCTCTATCTCTCTCTCTCTCTCTCTCTCTACACTCTGTCATCTACGAAGAACGTCTGAAATCGTGTTGGAATATCTACATTTCAACGAATGAATGCTACAGCTGCCGAAAGTTAATGAAATAAGTATTACTTGACGATAAACGCCATTAAAGAACATAGTTGTTAGTATGTAGGTGTTTCAGAAAACACACAAATTGACATCTTTTTTTTTTTTACTTTTAAACTATTTAAGGTGAGCATTTTTCAACGGTGACTAAAATAACACACGAGAGCTGAGCATAAAGAAATACTTGATGTGTGACAAGGAAAACGAGACCAAAATAGCAGGAAGAGTTTTCAAGCAAAGTGAAAACTAGAAATGTTTTTTGTGTATTTTTTTGCCTCGTTCCCCTTGTAGAAGCTGATTGCTTTGCTCCTGATAGATTCTTGACGTGTTTTCATTGCTAAATAATTTCAGCTAGTTTACAGTATATATTTTAAATATTATTTTATGTGGGTTTTTTGCGACGTATGAAAACATATTCTGTAGCGTATGTCAGAAATAATTTTTAAACAAAAATCTGCATTTGATGCAAAGGAATTAACATAAAATAATTTTTCTTGGCTGTATAATATATTTCATATTAATCGCAACGTGCTAAGAACCTGAATAACTGTAGTTATATATTGCGTTTTATTTTCAATCACAACTTTTTAACCTTCTTGACTGAGAACTTTAGTTTTAATTTCATCAGTCTGCAGCAGAAATATCGTTTGGCCCTACGAGTATTGAATACCATGTAGTTCAGGACATAATTACGTGATGACAAAGAGTACATGAAACATTTGTACATTTCATTGATTTGATCTCTGGACGCCAGTTTATACGTTGCACCCTACAGAACTTCATGCCAACGATAAAAATAAGAAAACGTGCTATTTCGCTTAATGAAATGTCACGAAGCTAGACTCAACAGTTCCTTGCAGACTGGAGTGGAGGCTCCCTGCTCATTCGCTGGCGTCGGCGGCAGAAATCATTCCCCTGTTACACCCTGCAACGCAGGATGGAGCTACTAGAATGTTAAATGTTTTCTTTTGGTTCTGAGTCTTGCAGAGCGTGGCGCATGAGCGGATGTCCAATGACACACTTGAAACTAGCATGGGTTATACTAGAATGCAGTTTACCGTGGTGCTGAAACTTAACGCTGAATGATAGATAGGGGCAGTGATATTTCGCGAAAAGATTTCGAGACAAGATACACTCCTAAGCACTGTAGGGTCGTCCAGCTTCTTTGATTGGCTAAAAAATGTTCTTACCCGTGTTAACCGTTTTCCCACGAATTATGAAGGTTCAGTGACGGAGTAACTTAGTCCTGAGTGGCTCGGTCAAAGACGGACACGGCACCAGCAGCCAATGGATATATAACAACAGCTGAGGTGTGTACATAGTATTGAAGTCTACTGTGTGCTCATTTTTTTACGTGAAAAGTCACTAGCCTTTATGATAGGTTACCTAGATGTTTATGGATGTTAATAAATGGACGGTCTACAACGATGCTACAAGAGAATATGACACCGTAATGTGCGAGAACGTAATAAAGCAACGAAACCGACTGCACTACGCAAAGGTTTGTAAAGTGTAGCGTGCTGCCTGGAAATGTCACACACCTACACACTGCAGATATCTGCTGAGAATGAGTTACACAGTGTGACACACAATAACAGGTTCTGTTGGCCCGTCGCCAAGAGTTGCCATCGAGCATTGCCAGGAAAGGGCACTGGCTTTATCGGTGTCGGTTTCTGAACTTGCACAGCACTGGTCGTAAATAGAAGCGAAGTGATGTTGGCTGCTGTTAACAGCGAGGTCTTCAGAGCCGGTGAGGGTGATTGAGGCGAGTATGGAGCGGCGACGGAATGAAAAGGCCCGGGGGAAACGGGAGATTCCCGAGAAAAAACCGCCGACCAGCGGCATCGTCCGGCACGATTCCCACATGCGAAAATCCGGGAGTGGCTTGGCCGGGAATCGAGCACGGTTTGCCTTGTTGGGAGGTGTTTAGTCTAACAACTACATCACCGTGGCCCCTGGGTACATAGTAATGNTCGAGCACGGTTTGCCTTGTTGGGAGGTGTTTAGTCTAACAACTACATCACCGTGGCCCCTGGGTACATAGTAATGAGTACGATTTTCCTATGATAAACTTTATTCTTCAGATATCTTTGTACGCAAAAAATTACCTGTCTAGTATTATTTTNAGTACGATTTTCCTATGATAAACTTTATTCTTCAGATATCTTTGTACGCAAAAAATTACCTGTCTAGTATTATTTTTTAAACCATCACTCCTACAGTTCCCACAGAGAAGAGAAAAATTCGTGGATTCATCTGCTATAAGTTAGTCTTAAAAATAAATGTTTACTTCTGTTTTTTTTATTCGTTGAGACGTACCATATTTCTGTAAATTGTTCTCATAAAACTTTACTATTGCAGTTCGTTTGTCTTTGGCCAATTCTTTGTATGACACGCCCGATGTTGTTATGCACCAATTAATTAACACTTTTTAATTTTGCGCCCCAATCACGTGCTGTGCAGTTGGAAGGAGAATGGCTTCACGTCTAAAAAGAAGATGTTGTGGTAACGATGATGACTCAAGAATATGCAGTACTATTAGTTTTAGCGTGGTACCAAATAATGACACAGATTTCGCAGGTTCCTAGTTATAAATTGTTATTACGGACACCCGATCTTTCGGAAAAGTTTCATATGACTAGTGGTAATTTTTCTTAGATTCATATATTGTTTGTTATTCTATGTTACGCTTCTATGGTTTCCCGCAAAACACACACGTTCAATATGGGAGCAATCACATCATCTCACGAAGACACGTGGCCAATAACCTAAGGATTAGTTGTGCACTTAGTAAAGTTTAGTAAGTGCATTTCGGTTTTATTCAAGTGTTCTTATAGATTCCACCATCTCATTAGGACTGTTATAAAGTTCTTTAAACCTTAGATTCTGAATGGTGAGACGGAAGCAGTAGAGAGGATGACGTTTTTGAAGCCCAGTCTGGCGCCAATGAAAGAATAAAAAGTTCGTTATTGGCCACACAGTATATGACTTCCCTGTGACTACTCTGAACCAACAAGAAACCAGTAAATTAGGTAGGCAGGTAGGGCTTAACGTCTCGTCGACATAGAGGTTATTTTAGAAAGAGCAAGATGCTCAGAGAAGCAGGGACGGGGAAGTGATTGGCTATGTCCTGTGGGAAGGAACCACCAGAGCATTCTCCTGGAGTGAATTTGGGAAACTATGGGAAGAAGAAACCAAGATGGCTGGACCGAGATCAAACTAGTGTCTTCCCGAATACGAGTCCGGTGGTCTCTACGGATCCACCTCGCTCTGCCCCCTAAATTAGAATAATAAGTATACTGTGTTAGGTTTCAATTTTCCATTCAAGCAACCCTACCGACAATAGGCGGCAGACGCAAATAAAAATGCGTCAACAATAATGTATTAAAAGTCAGTGATCTTCGCGAATAATAATAAATCGTCATCTTGGTTCAACAACATAATTATTTAAGGAATTTTGAAAATCAGAAAAATTGGGCACAGTAGGACCAGCGGTAAAAGGTCCAACTTTCTGTGGCAAATGCTGATGTTACCATGCTCAAACAAAAGAGGTTTTGTACTGAAAGACGGATTTTAAAGATAAGAAAATATTTATCTTTGGTTTACACCTTTGTTAAACAGTAAAACTGTATGGAAAGACATATGCTTCTGTTTTTCATAATTTTTTTTATTTCAGCAAAATTAAACACCAATGGTCATGTCTAGTTTTTATCAAAAGCTGGTATGTCCATTTTTAGTTATTTGTGAAATATTAGAATGGTTCAAACGCGACACGTTGTTTTATACAATTTCGTCAAATAATTTAAAATTAAAAAAAATTATATATATTGTTTATTTAAAATGTAATACATAATAAATTTAAATCCTAAATTATAATGACTGATCTAACCTTCAGTCTTTTCTGAAAAATATGAAAAATGTGACATACCAATTTAATACCACGTCACTATACCTGTGAGTTTCCTCGTAAGTACTTAAGTGCTTTAATTTTTCTGAAAAACCTATTTTAAGAATAGAATTCATGTAAAAAAGTATTTCGATTAGAATATAGCACTGGAAATTTTTTTATGTTGAATCGATGCGGGTGGTTATTTTCCGTCTTAAGAACCACTTTTTTCTTATACGACTGATGTAAAAAGGAAACTTTCCTGAAAGGTCTTATAATTTTCGAGAGTAGAAAGCCATAACNAAAAATGTGACATACCAATTTAATACCACGTCACTATACCTGTGAGTTTCCTCGTAAGTACTTAAGTGCTTTAATGTTTCTGAAAAACCTATTTTAAGAATAGAATTCATGTAAAAAAGTATTTCGATTAGAATATAGCACTGGAAATTTTTTTATGTTGAATCGATGCGGGTGGTTATTTTCCGTCTTAAGAACCACTTTTTCTTATACGACTGATGTAAAAAGGAAACTTTCCTGAAAGGTCTTATAATTTTCGAGAGTAGAAAGCCATAACNTTTTTCTTATACGACTGATGTAAAAAGGAAACTTTCCTGAAAGGTCTTATAATTTTCGAGAGTAGAAAGCCATAACGATCTCTCGAAACCATGTTTCATTGCATTTTTATGTGTCTGCATTGAAACACGTTGTCGGCAACTGCTGTGGAGAGGAAGAAACGGATTAGGGAAATCATTACATGCAGTCTGTTGTGTTGGACCACCTGTGACTTATTATTAATTTCGATCTGTCACGCAATGGCCGTAATGCTCCTGCCACGGAAAGAGGTTGAACTGACCTTGAGACCTCGCAGTGGGTATTTTTGTTCATCACGGCCAGAACATTTCTGATATCTTAATGAATCTTTAGCGCAAACGTTTAAAACCAAAATAAAAACGTTTCTTTAAATGAAGTAAAACATTGGAAGCACATGTTACTTTTTTTATTTTCGTAAGTATCTACTGTCTGCGCTATACACAAACATTACGTAATGTGCTCTAAGAAAAAGAAATTACTAAATTCTGTAAATGTACAATATTTATTATGTAGCATTCGAAGAAACTATTTTAATAAACAACATTGCTTTAATAACAGCGATTTAATGTTCCTGATGCGTAATTTATTGAATGATATTTAAAATTTATGACCGTTTAAATAGCCAGTATATTTCCCTAACAAAGAAGTTAGATACTTACTATATCCGAAAGTGTAAAATAATTTTTGTTGATTCGATGAAGATATTTTTTGCTGCATACCACCTGAAGCGTAACATCTGACAACATTTAGAAACACTTATAAACTCTTATTTAACAGGTAGTATAACCTTTCGTTTAAAGAAATCGTTCCAGATGAAAAGCAGTCCTAATTCTGCATTAGGTCATTGCAACCAATGCTGTGAAAACGAATTAAAAATTTCAGTTATCTTCTAGATACAATCTCATTGTAATTTTTTTACTGCGGAAATCTATAACTTGAATTGTCTAATAATAAGAAAAAATTTAAACGGAAGATTTATCCCTTATGATGTTATAATTAACTATTAAAGACGAAATCCTACAAAACGCTTTTGTTTTAAAAGTGAAAATTATGAGCATAAACCAAATGCACTACGTCAACATATGGCAAAAAAATTATTTTGAATAGGTAAAACTAAAATGTATCACTTCTGTAATCTCTTTGTAGCCTAGGCCTACTCTTTCTGCCGTAAATAAATTTTAATAAAAATTCTTAGTTTATTAATCCTTCGTAACATGGACTTCGTGATTTCAATTACGAGCTCAGTTTATTCCGAACATTATTACAATCGGATATTTATTAATCGTAACTTTTTTAGTTGCCAATAGTAAAATTTCATTAGCGACTACCAGGTGTTATCCAAACTTGCAGTGGCCACCACTTTGGTGTTGGTGACTTTAACCTTTGAATTTCACCTTTGAGATCAGATATTTGATCTTGAAATATTGCGAAATTGAAAATAACCCCCCAATATTATTGATTAGAATACAAAAATCTATTATTATTATATGTTTATTATATATTTTAAAATCTTCTCTTAGTAAACTCTCTGAGGAAACATATTTACTTCTCCTGTTTGTCCCAACGAATGCATTAAAACGGTTATTTAAAATAATATGAATTTTCAAATTAAGATTTTATTATCAAAAAGCACTAATAAAACACTAATGAAAAAGGTTTACAGATATATATCGATATCTCCTAACAAATTCCCGGCAAGAGCAGCAGCAATTAAGTTTTAAATTGTTTTATAAAGTATAAGAATTTAACAAAAAGAAAAAAAAAAGACGGCAACCTATTTACGCTATTGAGTTCGACACCAGCGACTGTTAAAATTTAATTGAGTCTACAAAATTATTCACACAATGGTGACCAGAATTCTAGTCCAAGACACGGGTCACTTTCATAGCAAAGCTGTTATATCCACCCCTCCATTCTAATGATTTCAATACAAAAAAATAATATTTTTTTACAGTTAAAAACGAGTTTTTGAAGACATTTGGAACTAGGTGCTTTGCCACCAAAATANAAAAAAATAATATTTTTTTACAGTTAAAAACGAGTTTTTGAAGACATTTGGAACTAGGTGCTTTGCCACCAAAATACTGACAATTATAGAAAATGTTTTATTTTCCACATTAACAAATAAGTCAAAAATAATTTAAGTCAAATGTAACTTTGANTGACAATTATAGAAAATGTTTTATTTTCCACATTAACAAATAAGTCAAAAATAATTTAAGTCAAATGTAACTTTGACACCGCCCTTGGTCAATATTTTGTATATAGTAAATTCAACATTTCTGGATACTTGACAAATAAACGTACTTCGACTCTTTGTTTTGCAGGAAAACATTGTTACGAGAAAAAAACAAATTCAATTCCCATCAAAGCTTGAGGCACCCTATGCTATGGCAATCCCACAAAATAATATTTCGTCATATTTTTTAGAGAAAAATAATTATTTGTTTATTAAAATAATGAGTAAAATTTTATTTAACTCAACGAGTTGCTAACTTTGCAGTGATATATGGCAAGCCTAATGATAAGTTTTGACATAAATTTAAATGCTGTCTAAATCGTTTAGATTCCGTTTTTTTTTTTTTTCAATTGGATGTAGTGTAGTCAGAATCAGGGCGTGTATCATTAAAAATCCCCACTTATATTGATTGTAATTTGTTTCACGTTCATATTTACGGTCTTTATTGAAGTAGATCTGACATATCTTTGGCAATACATGATGTTAAACACAATGTTAGTAATGTGCAAACAAACACGTTTACGAATTGTATAGAGTTTCCAAATTTTGAACAATTAAATAATTTCCTATAGAGCTTCTAATAATAGTGAAATATCTTTTAAGGCTTCTTCCCGGAAAGAAAGGCTTATGACATCACATTCCGGTCGGTATGTTTGTGTATGTGTTTTTGGCTGGGTAAGTGTCTGGGCGTGTGTGTGTCCCCTCCTTTCCACCTTTTGAACGCGTCAACAGAAATTCGCCAAACTCAGTACATATATAGTTCTTAGTAAAGACACCTGACTTTTAAAGTTTTCGACCACGTCGGGCATTTATATTCAAAATGGCGGCCATTTAAAATTAAGGGTGATATGTCATGTCTCGGAAACTATTCAACCGATTTGAACCAATTTTGCAAGCTGGCAGAGCATTGTGTAAGCATTATATTCTGAAATTGATAGTGTTGTTGGTCCGCCATTTTGGAATATAGCTTTTAATAAAAACATTAAAATTTTTCTGTATATTTCGAAAATTATCAAGCAATTATCGCCCAATTTTACATGTAATTGATACTATGACAGGCTAGCTAAATGTACGTGATTTAACTTGATAAAGAACTAAATTTCAAAATGGTGGTCCTACAAGTATTTTATATATATTTGGTATATCATATATACCATATACAAAATTTCGATCGAATTTTGTATGATGAAAGTATCTATTACAAGCACCATATATGCCAACACAGACATTTTTGTCAGTCACTTTGTAAGACAGCGCCATATGAGTAAAAAGAGTTTTTTTGTCATATCTCGGTATACAATGAACTGATTAATACCAAATTTGGCAAACAAGTAGTGCTGTGGCAGATTATGTTAAATTATACGTTTTCGGTATGTCAAACACATGTTTTGAAAATAGGAGTCATTTAGTTATCTCAGCTTAGAATGTTATATCGTCCAGACCATGGAATCAATTCAAACTTAACTTTGTATGCGATCAGTAGATATTACAACAATCAACTGTATCTACACGGAGCATATTTTATGCAACATTTTGTAAGATAGCGCCACATGAATAAATATATTAGGTATGTCATATATCTGGAAATAATTTACCGATTGCTACGAAATTTGGCAAACAAGTAGTACTGCGGCAGATGATGTAAAATGGTAAGTTTTAAGTTTTCCAATTACTTATTTTCAAAATGGCAGTCACATAAACCTCTTAGGCTAGAATGCTGTATTGTCGTAATCATGTTATCAATTCCAACTTATCTTTGTTTGCTAGTAGTATACATAAAAACTATAAAATGCGTCGAAACCAAACATTTTTATCCAGCATTTTGTAAGATATTCCACATGAAAAAAAAAAATATTTTTTTTTAATACCCCGGGAAACAATTGACAGTTAGTTCCCTATCTAACAAACAATTGGCACTACAGCAAGTATTATAAGCTGCTGTTTAAAGAAAGGCAGGTACTAATTTTTTAAATAGTGGCTTTATCAATATTTTGGCTCAGTATATTTTTAATGAAACAAATTGTAACCTAACTTTGTATGCTGGCAGTATCAATTAAGACCATCAAATTTGTCTATACAGAGCCTCATTTCTCTGCCATTTTATGAGTTAGCCCTACAATAAAAATTAAGTTTTTATACCATATCACGTGAATCCATCAACCCATTCGTTCCAAATTTGGCGAAGACTTTATACTGTGGTAGGCCATATAACTATACGTATGTATTTTATTTTTTTGGTGTGATTGGCACTTATTTCAGAATGGCAGCTACATATAATAACACTTTTGAAAAGTGTGCTATAAATACAAAAATATGTAAAATATTTTAAATTAACATTGTAAACTGTCGGTATACAATCATCGAATGTGCTAATACATAACATTTTGTCCTCCATTTATGAAGATCGCCACATAAAATATATGGAGGTTTTATGCCATATCTCAGGGATAAATCAACCGATTTCCACCAAATTATTCACACAAATAGTACAATGTTGGGCGATGTAAACTTTCTTGTTTTAAGTGGCTCAGTCACTTGTTTTTCTAATGACGGCCCTGTAAATATTTTAGGTTAGTGAACCATATCATTTCAAACATTATACTGATTTAATTCGATGTTGATGCATGAATCCGACCTCCGTAATGCAGTTAATTGCACACTAGCTCATTGTAGGAGATTTTCTGAGTGCGAGTCTCGGATAAGGCACGTGTGTATTTGTAATTATCTCACTACTGTTGCATATGTTTCCGGTTTCATTTCTGATTACATTTCTTTCAACTAGACGACAAGTCGTACCTAACAACTCAGTTTTTAAAAAATTATTTAAAAATTTATTGCACCCATTTTGAGGAAATAAATCTCATTAGTAGAGACCTGAAAAATTTCGAATATTCAATGATCTGCATGCTAGACTCTACAGCTTTATGTACAAATATGCCGATTTCAACTGCACATCGGCTGTGCACTGTCAAGGTAGAAGTTGACGATTGGACACCGTTCTCCAGGAGGTGTCAAACACCGTGTGGAACAATGGCTAAAGTTATATAAACGAACGTGTTTTGAATTCTAGCTTGTCCCAAAATGAATCCGCGAATTTTTCAGCTCTCTGCTCTTTAATTATATCAGTATTTTCTTGTAATTGCTAAAATAAATATAACCAAAATGAGTCGCTTTCAATTGTCTCGCACCAAGCCCTTCATTTTATCACGTAGGAAAATAAGTTATATCTCTATACCGTGCAAAATTCCGCTCCATTATGCTTTTTTATTGACTGGCAGCTGTTCTGACAGGCAGTCTAATTATTATGCTTTCTTTTGATGTAATTTATCAATGGATAAGGATGCGATTTTGACTGACGTTCTTAAACACTGTAAATAATATGGTCTAAGGGACCAAAATATTAGCATCCACAACACTCAAAGACTGCTAATAAAAGCACTAGCAATAAGGTGGGTTGTTGGTGCAATAAAAATGTTCGCGTAGAAAGTAATGCTAACAAAAGAGAACGTGATTGATTTGTCGGTGATCGTTTTCGCAACTTAACGTGTAGTTCACACAAAAAGAGCTTTTTTTTTCTACGCCACGAAGGCAATTGTTCGTTCAATAGAGAAGCTTCAACAGAATACAGATTCTTCCTGCTAATAATTTAATTTATTTACCAGGCAGAACACTTTGATATTAGCACTGGAATTAGGTTACTGGCGAAATGTTAAGAGATTGCAGAAATATTCTGCACTGATTGATCCTCAAATTGTTGTTATTGATGTGTGCAATTTCTCAGCGTGATTTCGATGGGACTGTCGGAATAAAACGTCGTTTCACTTTGGTTTCTCGTTGGCGCACATCGTTGTTTGCAACCAGCATCGACCTTTGCATTTTTCGTTGTTTGTTGTCTACTATCGCCCAGGACAGAGTTTGCAACAAGGAAGTATCCGAAACTGTTTGTTCGTTATTTAGTAATATGCGATTTGGCAGTTTCAGTTCGGATACCTTTGGTAGTCACTTCTGTACTACCCCTGATAACACTTCAGTATGTTAGTAGCAAAAAAAATGTGAGCAAATATTTCAAGTACTTCCATGTTTGAAATTAACTTCAGTTACGCAAAATATTGCCCTAATAGCTCTGAAATACTACCGTGGAATTAACAGAAATGTTATATTAAACGTGTTTTTGTCAAGACCTGCGATTTAAATCATTTACACTTTAAAATATTTATGTATTTTAACAAGACATTTTTTTGATTTTTTTTTTTTTTGGTAAAATAATTTTTCTAATACTACAAATAGATTAGAGCAAATTGTTCAACTCATTACTGTGAAAATTTTAAACAAATATTGTATTCATCAGACATGTGCTGTTAACCACATACTTATTTGAAATTGAGATAAATAAACAATTTTGTGTGTTTAATTAAACAGTTTTTTGTAAAAAATACAATTTTTTCTTGCAGTGTTGCAGTAAATTGTTTGACAACTAGTTATCAAAGAATTGCCTATAAACCGTTGAAAACAATTGACTGTGTGCTGGCCACTAAATACAATTACAGGCATTATAAATGTAAATGTCAAGGCTTACATAAAAATGCATTTAGAAGTGTTCATTTGAATTTGTGTAGACGGAAAAAAAAATTCACTTATTTCTCGTTTGAGATAAAATTTTTGTTTATAAATGGCAGAAAATATAAAATACCGAAACTTGTGTGTCACTAATGGCCACCGCTAGTATGAGAAATCGTTTTCTCGTTCTTCTGGCACAGTAAGGGTGGCGGATACTCTGGAAATATCTATTTGCGATTTGCATTCAAACAGCTACTCTGTGAAAAAAAAACTCATTACCCAAAATGTTTCAGAGTTACAGAAAAAGAAATGGTTGCTTCAGATATTTATTATTATTGAACATAATAATGATGGCACTGCGTGTCAATAACAGCGCACATTTAATTGAAAATCAAATTCTTAAAAATGTTGATGGCACCAAACCAATTTCTCTAGATGTAAAGAGTGCAGTTTTAATAATTTTGCCATCGACGAACGAGTATAGTCCATTCACGGTTACTTCCAACTTCTCTGAAGCCCTGCTTAAGTTATACTTTCGGGCTATTCCTCCACCTCGTGCAAACAAAGCTTAACCGAGTCTAGGAAATTAAACCAAAGACGCAAAGCACCGCATTCGTGCATATTCATTGAAAAAAAAAATATTGTATAAGAACTATTTCTTATTAGGCATTACCAAAGCACCTGTTGCTGTTTTCTCCCTGTTTTACTGATATAAATTATAAATCAGTTATTGTGATTTTTTAAGTAAAATACAAGTATAAATTTAACGTAACCTAAAATTGAACACCTTCATGTAACCAGAAGTATAAAACGTTTACGATACATGACGAGGGGCACTGATNAAGCTTAACCGAGTCTAGGAAATTAAACCAAAGACGCAAAGCACCGCATTCGTGCATATTCATTGAAAAAAAAAAATATTGTATAAGAACTATTTCTTATTAGGCATTACCAAAGCACCTGTTGCTGTTTTCTCCCTGTTTTACTGATATAAATTATAAATCAGTTATTGTGATTTTTTAAGTAAAATACAAGTATAAGTTCAACGTAACCTAAAATTGAACACCTTCATGTAACCAGAAGTATAAAACGTTTACGATACATGACGAGGGGCACTGATACGTCGCGAAAAAATTTCGAGACAATATGCAGTTCAATATCTGTAGGATTGCCCAGCTATTTGGATTGGCTGAAACATAGGATGGTATGTATGTGTTAACTGTTTCCGAACGAATCACGAAAGTTCGGTGTCAGAGTTACGTAATTCTGAGTGGTTCGGTCAACTACGGAAACGGCACTAGCAGACAAAAGAAACACGACAACAGATGAGGTGGTTGAGTAGTATTGAGGTGTGCTCCGATTTTTACGCGAAAAATCACTGGCCCTACACATAACCTATTTAGGAAACAAGCAAATACAGCATACATGAAGTGGTTTTCCAAAGATTTTAATTTCAAAAAAGTGTGAAGAAACCGGGAGTAGACTACACCAGGAACATGCTAGATGCTCAGTGTTTGCAGCATATACATGTCAATCTACAATAGGGACAGTCTTCCTCCGTCTATCACTTTCCTGTCCGCTTTGTTGTCTGACGTCCCTGGTACGTGAGCGCGCCTGCGACATGGTCATATTCTCGGCAACACACAAAAAAAAAAAAGCACGCTCGGGGAAGTACACAAAGGCCAGACTCCGAGGGAAAAGTGCGCAATTCTGCGGGATATTTGTACCAACGTCTTCGGAGAGAGGTGTGCCCGTGCATTAATAAGGCTGGAAGTGTGCGTGTGACGTCGGCGAAAGAGAGAGAGAGAGCGCGCGAGAGAGAGAGGGCATCGGCCAGCAGTGAATCCCGAAGAATATCTGCAAGTTTGCTGTACACAGCAAAAATATTGCTGTTTTTATGNGCCAGCAGTGAATCCCGAAGAATATCTGCAAGTTTGCTGTACACAGCAAAAATATTGCTGTTTTTATGAACAATTATTTGGATACTTGACCAAATTATTTTTGTGGAGTGGAGTGGAGAGATGTCTTGAGAGCTGATGAGGGTGAAGCGAGGTGAGTATTTAGCAGCGCCGGAATGCAAGGGCAGGAGAAACTGGAGATCCCGAGAAAACCCGCCGACCAGCGGCATCGTCCGGCACGATTCCCACACGCGAAAATCCGGGANGCCAGCAGTGAATCCCGAAGAATATCTGCAAGTTTGCTGTACACAGCAAAAATATTGCTGTTTTTATGAACAATTCTTTGGATACTTGACCAAATTATTTTTGTGGAGTGGAGTGGAGAGATGTCTTGAGAGCCGATGAGGGTGAAGCGAGGTGAGTATTTAGCAGCGCCGGAATGCAAGGGCAGTAGAAACTGGAGATCCCGAGAAAACCCGCCGACCAGCGGCATCGTCCGGCACGATTCCCACACGCGAAAATCCGGGAGAGACCTCGCCCGGAATCGAGCCCGGTTCGCCTAGGCGAGATGTGAGTGGTCTGACCACTACTCCACCGTGGCCCCGAAATAATTTTTGCATTGCTGCAAGTACACTAAAGCCAATTTAACGACACGTCACCGTAGAGTAGATAAGTACACAGAGACGAAATGGCGCGGCTGTTCCTTTGATGTCAGCATACACTATTCCTGATTGGCTGCGCGAGTCTCTGGGAACCGGTATTGTGTTTGATTGGCTACCTCGTGCTGTGAAACGTCCCTTATTGGCTGGGCTGCCAGCTGGAGAGTATGTTCCCAGACGCGGATTAGAGAACGGCGTTCCTACATTTTGCTTGCCAGTGGCGCCATATTGCTAGCGTGTGCCGCTGGAATTCGCTGTATAAGCGGTGGTTTAAACTCTGTATGCTTAAATCTCTTTGACTACAGTGTATTCGTGGTTTATTCACATTTTTTGAATCAAACATTTGAAAATCATCCCAAGTATGATGCGTGTAGTGGTTTGCTATATATGCCGTGTATCACAGGAGTTTTATACTTCTGTTAACATAAAAGTACCATNGTGTTAATATAAAAGTACCATATTTTTGGTAAAGTTTAACTTTAACATATATTTTATCTATAAATTATAATATCTAATCTATAATTAATATGAATAAACACGGAGATAAAGTAAGTTTGTTGGTAATGCTAGTAAGAAATAGCTGGTTATTATGCAAAACATTATTACAGTGAGTGAGCAGGAATGCGATGCGCTGTCCCTTTGGTGTAATTTTCTGGACTCGGTNAAAACATTATTACAGTGAGTGAGCAGGAATGCGATGCGCTGTCCCTTTGGTGTAATTTTCTGGACTCGGTTAAGCGTTTTTTACATGAGGCGGAGGAATATCGTGAAAGTGTGACTTTAGCAGAACTTCAGAAAAGTGTTAAACATCCGTGAATGTACTATAATGTGTAACATGTAAAACCAAAGTTGAATTTCAGCAAGCAAGCTCTCTAAACTTCCAATTTACAATAAATATGGAGGTAAATAAAATAAGTTTTATACAAATCCGTTTGGTGGCATCAATTTCCGACTTAAANAATTTACAATAAATATGGAGGTAAATAAAATAAGTTTTATACAAATCCGTTTGGTGGCATCAATTTCCGACTTAAAGTGTTGCAATCAGTTACGTTTTTGGTATGATGTGTACCATTTTTTTTTTCACCCAATGAACAACATGCGGCGTGCTCGATGATATAAGCATTAACCATTCACAAATACAAATATCCACAAATAAGATTAGACGCAAGCCAGACTGAACACTGGTGCCCTGTTGTGTACAGCTCCGTTCATAACTTTCATTAATTTGCAACGTGCCGACAATTGTGGACACGGTGACTGAACGGGTAAGGGGTTGCCCGATTTCCGCAAAAAAAATATATTCCTCGCACGCTATATTTTAATACTGTACAGGCAAATCTGCAGTTTTATTTTGCTCATCGGCCACTTGTGTTTGACAAGAGTTATTTTTAAATTGAATCGACCAATAAGAAAATAAGTTACTCTGATACTATTACACCTGTGATTCGCGGACAGACAGCAAAGCCGTATAACACGTGATTCATCCAACCACGAAAGTGGATATGAACTAAAGTGTTANGATTCGCGGACAGACAGCAAAGCCGTATAACACGTGATTCATCCAACCACGAAAGTGGATATGAACTAAAGTGTTATGAAATACAACTTGTCCTGAAATCTTCTCACGAAAATCGGGTGCCCCTATGCATATTTTATAAAACAATGCCATCTAAATATGCGATGCTTCTCTGTAGTATTACAAGAAAATTTTTGGTAACCAGTTACCGAAGAAATATATGTAAAGCGTAAAAACAATTTTTTACTGTGTATGTGGCTGTAATCCCTTAATAATTTTTTCGGACACTTGTGGCCAAGACTATTTTCATAACACTGCAAATAAAACCAATTCATTTTTAGATTTCTCTTTTTTCCCTCAAAACTCTTGTTTTCCCCTTAGAAAATATAGAAGGGCCTTCCTCCCCTCCACGTGGTTGCAAAAACAATCCCCCCCAAACCGCTTATCAGTCAATTCCGGGGGATTTGGGGTAATAGTTTTCAAATGCAGAACAGTGGCGGCCATAATGGTTTCATAGGCATAGGGTATGCCAAATCTGTACACGGTATCCGGAGCCGGAGCCGGCCGGCTGCCATGTTGTGACGTCACCCAACCGGCATATTGTATCCAAATTACCAAATATCTCATCATTGCCCAAAAATTTCTATAAAAATTATAAAAACTTCCAAAAATCTGTTTAAAACATTTATAAAAATTTAGTAAAAAGTGTATAAAAAAAATATGAAATTCAAGTTTTGAATGTTTGTGATTAGAGGGGATGGGGGCAAAAGCCGAACAGCAACCGTATTATAAGGTCACCCGGTCACCATATTAGATCCCAGTGGTCTTGATCATGACCCATGACCTTGATTTTGACCCCGTGTCCATGACCTTGAACAGGAAAAATAGCAAAATTTACAAAAAACCTAAAAAATAATTTTAAACTTCTAAAAATGAAATGAAGTATTAAAAATATTTATTTTTGGGGTTTCCTCAGCACCATGACCAGCAGACGACTCACACTCCTCCAATAAAGCACATTGTCTTAAAATTCCCTCCACTAGCAATGTTTATCATCGATTAGTTAGTCGGCAGGCCTCCAATTCCCTCACCCAACCTTATTCAGTCATATACAGCCATCTCGGGTTTTTTTGTTTGTCTTTTGTTTTCATTTTCAACACCTAGATAGCGCTAGTGTATTATTAATCGATTTATCCACTGGGTGAGCTNGATTCGCGGACAGACAGCAAAGCCGTATAACACGTGATTCATCCAACCACGAAAGTGGATATGAACTAAAGTGTTTTGAAATACAACTTGTCCTGAAATCTTCTCACGAAAATCGGGTGCCCCTATGCATATTTTATAAAACAATTCCATCTAAATATGCGATGCTTCTCTGTAGTATTACAAGAAAATTTTTGGTAACCAGTTACCGAAGAAATGTATGTAAAGCGTAAAAACAATTTTTTACTGTGTATGTGGCTGTAATCCCTTAATAATTTTTTCGGACACTTGTGGCCAAGACTATTTTCAATAACACTGCAAATAAAACCAATCCATTTTTAAATTTTCTCTTTTTTCCCTCAAAACTCTTGTTTTCCCCTTAGAAAATATAGAAGGGCCTTCCTCCCCTCCACGTGGTTGCAAAAACAATCCCCCCCCAAACCGCTTATCAGTCAATTCCGGGGGATTTGGGGTAATAGTTTTCAAATGCAGAACAGTGGCGGCCATAATGGTTTCATAGGCATAGGGTATGCCAGATCTGTGCACGGTATCCGGAGCCGGAGCCGGCCGGCTGCCATGTTGTGACGTCACCCAACCGGCATATTGTATCCAAATAACCAAATATCTCATCATTGCCCAAAAATTTCTATAAAAATTATAAAAACTTCCAAAAATCTGTTTAAAACATTTATAAAAATTTAGTAAAAAGTGTATTAAAAAAATATGAAATTCAAGTTTTGAATGTTTGAGATTAGAGGGGATGGGGGCAAAAGCCGAACAGCAACCGTATTATAAGGTCACCCGGTCACCATATTAGATCCCAGTGGTCTTGATCATGACCCATGACCTTGATTTTGACCCCGTGCCCATGACCTTGAACAGGAAAAATCGCAAAATTTACAAAAAACCTAACAAATAATTTTAAACTTCTAAAAATGAAATGAAGTATTAAATATATTTATTTTTGGGGTTTCCTCAGCACCATGACCAGCAGACGACTCACACTCCTCCAATAAAGCACATTGTCTTTAAATTCCCTCCACTAGCAATGTTTATCATCGATTAGTTAGTCGGCAGGCCTCCAATTCCCTCACCCAACCTTATTCAGTCATATACAGCCATCTCGGTTTTTTTCGTTTGTCTTTTGTTTTCATTTTCAACACCTAGATAGCGCTAGTGTATTATTAATCGATTTATCCACTGGGTGAGCTNGTTTGTCTTTTGTTTTCATTTTCAACACCTAGATAGCGCTAGTGTATTATTAATCGATTTATCCACTGGGTGAGCTGGCGATTTAGCCACCAGGTGGCAGCCATAATTGTTTATGTTTTAACCTCGTTTTTCTGTTGGTGCCATCTATATTGGATTATATTTCCATCACCTAAGTTATGCCAATTTCTCGATTTAACCACTGGGCGTGCTGCCGAAACAAGCATTATCTCATGCTCTGTTATGCCATGTTCACCATCTTGGATTGTGTTTTTTTTTTTTTAGTTACTTTCCTTCATTCTCTATCATTCCTTGTTAATTTTGTTACCAAGATTTAGTCAACTGTGCTCCACCCCCCCCCATATTACACTGTATTCATGCTCTGCCATTCCACCTCGCTTTAGTAGCCTTCTGATTGCTCGGTCCCCTTGAACCGCAATCTTGGGTTACATCACTTCCGCAATCTTTAATTATGCCATTGGGTCTTGATTTTCAACATTCGAAATCCATTTAGTTCGTGATTTGTGTTTACTAGAAAAATAACTGTGGCATATTACAGCAACACCAGTAATGTTGAAATTTATGTAGGACCTCTCATCGCCATATACCGCGCTGAAGCATGTCTGGCCAGGCCCGACTCGGCCTTCGCTCTCCCCTCCCTGCAAGTCTCAAGGTCATAATTCTAACACTTCAACAACATAATTCCAAGTCTATTTTTCCGTGTCTAATGACCTCGCTGTCAACCAGATGTTAAGCCCAATTACCTACCTACCAAGTCTGTTGCGTCCAACCTGCCGAGAATGTGTTATAATATTAAACCAATATCATTTTATTGTGCGCTTCATCATATACCTTTGTAACCGTATCATTGATTGTGCACATCCAGTTATAGGTATACACAGTAAATAGTGAAGTACTAAATTTCAAATCATTATATCTTGACACATCATTCCNCACATCCAGTTATAGGTATACACAGTAAATAGTGAAGTACTAAATTTCAAATCATTATATCTTGACACATCATTCCATTTATTTTTTATCATGCCCACTTACAGTACCATCGTGCAGTGACATATCTGAAAACCAAGACTACGATATTCCCTACATCAGGGAAGTAGGAAGGATACAACACCAGCGAGAAGTAAAATATTTTTTTATTGTAATAATATATATATACATATATATTTACATACTTCAGACTACAAACATAAAAAAAGAATCCCTTATATTCTCCATGCCATTCACACAGCGTATTTACAAAGCGTGCTCACTTTTCGCGTAGTGAATATAATCTGCTTATACACAACTCAAGGCAGTCTATGCTAGCAAGGGTCCAACCAGAACCCTTGACCATGCATTTATATTGTTAACGACAAAGTTTTTCTTTCAAAACCTCTACAACACATGGAATGCTCTTAACATTGTACAATGCTACGTTCGCAGTCTTGAATGCTCGTCGACTAATGGCTTCATCCTAAGGCTGTGGCTTTTTGTAGGTACACTCTAGCCAAACATTATATTTTATTGGACCTTCTTCGACTTATTCTGATAATTGATTGATTATCCTTGGCTTAATGTGGTCAAGGCATATACATACGTTTTTTTTACCTACCAAGTTATTCCCAGTCACATAATCTTTAAAAGTTCCCTTGAATGCTGATTGTTTAGTGTAGAATCCAATCGATGTGTTTTGGCCAGCAGCTAGTAAAGGGAGTTTCTTAGCTGCAGGATCTCTACCTTTACAGTTCTTGCTATGAATATTCAGCTTATCACCTCGTTATAACAGGCGTTTGCAATTTACACAGCGCTACATAGCACAGGAAGGACTCTTCACACAAGTAGTTCTTTCGTGCTTCCACGTGCCATTGCTGTAGGCAAATATCTTGTCACAGTAACAACAACGATGCCTTAACGAAGTCATCGATTGCAGCAATGCTGTAGGTGTTTCATCTGAAGAAGTCGATGGCGCTATCGACGCCATGCCTAAAGACGTCGATGGCTCCACTGCTGTAGGTGACCCAAAAGAAGAAGACGATGACATTCCCGAAGAAGTCCATGGCGACTATGCTGTAGATGACTCATCCGAAGAAGACGATGGTGCTGTCAGCGTCGTGATTAAAGACGTCGATGGTGGCACTGCTGAAGTTGACCCATTAGAAGAAGACGATGGCACTGTCAGCATTACGCTCGAAGAAGTCGTTGGCAGTACTGCTATAGGTACTGTTGCTGGACCAACAACCATGGGCACAATAATATTTCATAATTGCTTTTGCAAGCTGAGAGACTACATATTTCACATCAGCTACTGCCCAACTAAGCCTCTCAGCTGACCCCCCCCCCCCCTTGCTTATTATATACGCGTATGTAAGCCCTACGACGTCATATTAACTTTGAACCAGTCGTATTACACCATTTGTACATTGTTCGGACACCGACCAGACAATCACCGAGTTGCGACNACAGTGAGACATCACATGTAGAAGTCAGTCTGCAGACATCAGCCTAACTCCTGCGGAAGGAGTCAGCCTCTGACTCCTGTGGAATGAGTCAGTTGGCAGGAGTGGAGCATGTAGAGTATGTGGAGCGACTGTGGAGCATGTGGAGCTATTGTAAAGCAGGTGGAGCTATTGTGGAGCATGACTGGCGGTTGTGGGGCATCTCGAGCCATTGTTAAGCAGGTGGAGCAATTGTGGAGCATGTGTATCAGGTGGAGCGATTGTGGAGAATGTGGAGCAGGTGGTGCGATTGTGGAGAATGTGGAGCCAGTGGAGCTATTGTGGAGCATGTGGAGCGATTGTGAAGCCGGTGGAGCGATTGTGGAGCATGTGGAGCAGGTGGAGAGATTGTGGAGCATGTGGAGCAGGTGGAGCGATTGTGGAGCATGTGGAGCAGGTGGAGCGATTGTGGAGAATGTGGAGCAGGTGGAGCGATTTTGGAGCATGTGGAGCAGGTGCAGCGATTGTGGAGCATGTGTATCAGGTGGAGCGATTGTGGAGAATGTGGAGCAGGTGGAGCGATTGTGGAGCATGTGTATCAGGTGGAGCGATTGTGGAGAATGTGGAGCAGGTGGAGCGATTGTGGAGCATGTGTATCAGGTGGAGCGATTGTGGAGAATGTGGAGCAGGTGGAGCGATTGTGGAGCATGTGTATCAGGTGGAGCGATTGTGGAGAATGTGGAGCAGGTGGAGCGATTGTGGAGCATGTGTATCAGGTGGAGCGATTGTGGAGAATGTGGAGTAGGTGGAGCGGTTGTGGAGCATGTGGACCAGGTAGAGCAATTGATGGAATTCCCAAGTAGTACTACAGTAGGCTATGTAAATTTACATGATTTACTTTTTAAAATACGGTTGCAATACAAATTAATTAGAAAAGTTATTTATATGTATGCACTGCTGTAACAAAATTCAACCAATCTTTGTATGCTTANCAATACAAATTAATTAGAAAAGTTATTTATATGTATGCACTGCTGTAACAAAATTCAACCAATCTTTGTATGCTTAGAGTATTTTTTTAAAGATTCAGATACACCTATACAGACCTTGTTTTTAGGCATCTTTGTGCCATAGTGCTAAATTAGAAAATAAATCTTTTATGCTGCAGCTCGTGAACCAGTAAATCTATTTACACAAAATTCTGAACACCAGTAGTGTTACGAAAGGTTATGTAAACTTAAATGCGTTAAGATATTCAAGCACTTGTTTTCATAATTATGTCCGTGTAAATATTTCAGTTATCTAAACCTAGTTTACCAAAACTTTATGCTGATAACAACCGAAGTTGATGCTCTGAATCCTACCTCCTTAATAAAGTTGGTTGAACGTCAGCTTACGGTACGCGGTGTTGTGAGATCGAGTCCCGGGTAAGGCACGAGTGTTTTTGTAATTGTCTTAATAGTTTTGCATCTGTTTCTGATTTCATCTTTAATGATATCGCTGTCAACTAGACTTGAAGACCCACCTATCATCTTACCATTTAAGAACATCAACAAAATTATTTGCATCCATGTGGGAATCTTGCCGGACGATGCCGCTGGCTAGCGGATTTTCTCGGGGATCTCCCGTTTCCCCCGCCCTTTTATTCCGGCATTGCCCCCGTACTCACCTCACTCACTCTCATCGGCTCTCAAGACCTTGCTGATATGGGTCACCGAAATCTCTACTCACTCACTTATTCGCATCCATGCAGAGGAAAGTAGGTTCATTAGTTTTATCGGTAACTTCTTGTTNAAATCTCTACTCACTCACTTATTCGCATCCATGCAGAGGAAAGTAGGTTCATTAGTTTTATCGGTAACTTCTTGTTTTATATGAACCGAAACTGTTTAATTTAGGTAGAGCCAAACAAATATTTAGTTGCACCAACCAAACCTATGTTTAAGGCAACTAAATAAATAAAAAAAATTGGGTTTCAACAACAAAATATTGCATTGGCTCTATACAAACAAATAATTCGGTTGCGCTAAAAAACTTTATTTAAATAAAAAACCTTTTTTTCAGCATGAACGCCTGTCNATACAAACAAATAATTCGGTTGCGCTAAAAAACTTTATTTAAATAAAAAACCTTTTTTTCAGCATGAACGCCTGTCAGTATAGTAATTTTTTTGTTCAATTTAGTCTGGTGAGCAGAAAGCATATTATGAATAAAAACACGCCTAAACAATATCGTGGAGCGAAAAAAAAAAGCATTTCGACCACTAAAATATGAGACTGAACTTTAATAAGTGAAAAACTCTATCCACTATTTTGGGTAATTCCGCGGGAAGATAAAAATTTCCTAAGTATATGCGAAAATTAGCACATATGTATTNCTATCCACTATTTTGGGTAATTCCGCGGGAAGATAAAAATTTCCTAAGTATATGCGAAAATTAGCACATATGTATTGTATTCCCACGCTTGTATTTAGACTTGGAGGGGGGTGGAGGTACTTCACAAATTTTTGCATACGTGTCTCTCTTCGTTAATGTGCTCGTATATGTTTTCAACGCTGTATGTTCCATACACTTGTCTCACTTAGTTTCTGTGCTCGTCTGTGTTGTCTCCCTTTCTTGTGCAAATTTCATGCATCTATCTGTTCCCGTTTCTGTGCTCGTTGCTCGTACGTATTCTATTCGATGCCTCATCCAGAGTTAACTGTATATAGTGGAGCGGCTCCTTATATCGAGGGCTTGAGAGTCGATGAGGGCGAGGGTGAGTATGGAGCAGTTCCGGAACACAAGNGAAGTCTTGAGAGCCGATGAGGGTGATTGAGGTGAGTATGGAGCAGCGCAGGAATGAAAGGGCGGGGGAAACGGATGATCCCCTCAGAGAAACCCCCACCGACCAACGTCATCGTCCGGTACGATTCCCTCACGCAAAAATCTGGGAGCGACCCCGCCGGGAATCGAACCCATTTCGCCTTGGTGGGAGGCGAGTAGTCTGAGCACTACACTACCGCGGCCCCTAACATCGTAAATCTTTACTTACGGTACTCTAAATTTGCTTGTTTGCATAATTGTTTTGTAGTTTTCGTCTTTTTAGTTTGCAAATACTCAGTCAATTTATTTTGTGCAATCATATATGCGTATTTTACGTATCTGTTGGAATTTAGTTTTTTTATTTCAGTATTTTATTTCGTATTTTTAGTTATTAATATTATTAGTAATTTTGCGTGCTCTTTATGTGTAATGTTATACTTCAAACTTAAATGCTCAGTGTTACTTTGACGATAGGGCCACTGTTTAAACGAAATATTCAGGACGGTTTAGAGCCATCAACAAACCGGAAGGTAAACTGTGACCATATGACGTGCGTGCGATCATGGCCAAAGAAAATATCTCCTTTAGCCACTTAAGCAGTCATTGAATTTGTTGGAATATTTTTCACATCTGTGTCTAATGGTCAAAATGCACGATTCGTAAAGTTTTTTCCCCAATTACATATATGGCTGTGTTACCATATTTGCTCAGGGNCGAGAAAACCCACCGACCAACGTCATCGTCCGGTACGATTCCCTCACGCAAATATCTGGGAGCGACCCCGCCGGGAATCGAACCCATTTCGCCTTAGTGGGAGGCGAGTAGTCTGAGCACTACACTACCGCGGCCCCTAACATCGTAAATCTGTACTTACGGTACTCTAAATTTGCTTGTTTGCATAATTGTTTTGTAGTTTTCGTCATTTTAGTTTGCAAATACTCAGTCAATTTATTTTGCGCAATCATATATGCGTATTTTACGTATCTGTTGGAATTTAGTTTTTTTATTTCAGTATTTTATTTCGTGTTTTTAGTTACGGTCCATAATTTTGCGTGCTCTTTATGTGTAATTTTATACTTCAAACTTAAATGCTCAGTGTTACTTTGACGATAGGGCCACTGTTTAAACGAAATATTCAGGACGGTTTAGAGCCATCAACAAACCGGAAGGTAAACTGTGACCATATGACGTGCGTGCGATCATGGCCAAAGAAAATATCTCCTTTAGCCACTTAAGCAGTCATTGAATTTATTGGAATATTTTTCACATCTGTGTATNTGTGTCTAATGGTCAAAATGCACGATTCGTAAAGTTTTTTCCCCAATTACATATATGGCTGTGTTACCATATTTGCTCAGGGAATGGTAAAATATGTAGGAAGTTCCCTACTTTGTACACAGTGACGCTTAAAATTCATATTGTCGCAGCCCGATAAGTGCCATTATTACATACTATGTATACTGTAAAAACTTCCATTAAAGTTTAGAGAGTTTACTGAATTTTTTTCACAGTGCAGAAGAATGTGGATCGAGTATGTGAACGAATAAGAAACACGCACCAGATGAATTCGCAAAATACACGCACCTCTGTCTATAGTAATACATTTCCTTTAATTACTATTAAAGCCAGCACTTGTTAGTGTCCTGGTATTAATTAAAGGCGTTAAAAATAAATATGAAAAAAATAGTTTAGAGATCAGATTTTTCAATTAATACTCATGTATAGAGAAACCCTGAACATTTCGCAATTTCATTGACCAGAAAACTAGACTTCACAATCTTATGTATAATTACGCAGCTGTGCGCTGTTCGTTGGCTGTTTCTCGTAACAGTGTAAGAGAGTTTGAAGGGCTCAATTTCTCTGTATATTTGTTATTGACTCAAGGTTCACCAGGAAGTGTGAAGCAATGTGCGGACACACAGTAAATGTATTATAAAATTGCTTGTTTTTGACGTCTCGATGAATCCGACAAGAATCCGTGAATTATTCACGTATCTGCTCAAGACATATTTATTTTGTATTTTTGTAATTGTCTTCGGAGTGATATTCAATCATGTTTTTTATAAATTCATAATGTTCCAAATAATATATATATTTATGCTATTAAAAGAGCGCCTATAAAATTAATTTTAAATTTTAGTGTTTAAGGTAGCTAATAAAAATCAATCAAAAGGGAAACTGACAATTAGGGTAATATTCGCTTTAACTAAAACTCTCGTTTATTGAATGTTGTTTAAAATTCCACTTTACACATTACTATAGCATAATATATTGCCATCGTTTTATAAACATGATACCGTAACAACAGTAATTTTATGTGGGACGAAATTTTGTTTTTAATTGTAAGTAACAGGACTAGGTCATACACAATTGGGTTATGGCCATGTGTTTGTCCCTTGGGCAATTTGGAGGGCACATTTGTTAGCCACATTCTTTATTGCCAGCATGAGGCTCGTCACAGAATTACAACTAGGGAGAGGAAACTTTCGCTTTTTAAACGACCCGTAGGCTAGACTCCACGGTCCTATGCATATTCGAGCACAACTTTGTGCTCATTGGCTGCTGCCTCAGTGTGTAGCCAGTTTCACCTCAGGCCAGGTGGCACGGTATTCGGTGCTTGTTTCCTTGCAGGTCAGTTATTGGCTCAGACAACGCCTGGGTCGGTCTAGTAAACCGATATACAATTGTTAGGACCAGTGACTTTTCGCGTAAAAATCGGAGCGCACAGTAGACTTCAATGCTATATACACACCTCAGCTGTTGCTGTACCTACATTGGCTGCTGGTGCCGTGTCCGTCTTTGACCAAGCCACTCAGGACTAAGTAAGTCTCACACCAAACCTTCGTTATCCGTGCGCAAACGGTTAATACGAGAAATACGAGAAATAACATTTTTTAGCCAATCAAAGAAGTTGGACGACCCTACAGTGCTTTGGAGTGTATCTTGTCTCGAAACCTTTTCGCGAAATATCAAGGCCCCTGACAATTGTCAATTGCAAACATAACATATATGTACTTGTGTTTTAAGTGTAGCTTGTCATAAAACGAATTCACGATAGTTTCTAGCTCCTCATTATAACGGACTCAGCTAACAGTGTCAGGGTTAACATAACGGCGCACTTTTCTTCCTCTTTAAGATGCAGCCTTATTGGTAGACACCTGAAAAATTCGCGTGTTCAATGACCTGCAGGCTATAATCTTAAGTCTTATGTACAAATATGCCGATATCAGCTGCACATTGGTTGTCTGCTGTCACAGTGGAAGGCAACGATTTGGCTAGCCTTCTCCAGGAGGTGTCAAACACCGTGCGGCCCAATAGCTGAAGATTTGTTAACACACGTGTTTTGAATTCTAGCTTGTCCCATAATCAATTCGCGGATTTTTCAGGTCTCTATTTATTGGTCATTAACGTATGTGGAAGTTCCACCCTACCTGATTATGACCTGTAAATCTCTCTGTTTATTTCAAACCTGCGCACTTGTCAGACGGACCTCAACCGCTGTGCAGAATACTCGTGAGTAGGTGGCCGAACTAGAATAGAGAGTTGGCAAATATGAAAGTCATAAATAACATCCGTTTTCCTCTTACTTTATTAGTAGAGACCTGAAGAATTCGCAGATTCATTTTGCGACAAGCTAGAATTGAAAACACGTGTGTTTATATAACTTTAGCCATAGGTCCACACGGTGTTTGACAACTCCTGGTCAACTGTATTCAATTGTCGATTTCCACTGTGACAGCAGACAACCAATGTGCAGTTTATATCGGTATATTTGTACGAAAGAGTGTAGAGTCTTGCCAGCAGGCCACTTAACTCGTGAATTTTTCAGGTCTCTATTTATTAGTTGTAAAAACGGAGGTGAAGCATTTTGACAATCTGCTTAATACAACATTTGTTAATTATTTCAATAATAATAAGTCGAGACTCGCAAATATTATTTTACTACTGAATGACAGATATGCTTTAAGGACATGTGCGTTTGCCCAATTTTTGCAATGGACCATAATAAATTCGACTCGCTCTGAGATATTCTGCGCCAATGAATAAATATTAAGTTTTTGGTGTGAGTGAATGATGTTTCAGACAGTTAGAACGGAAGTGGATTCACACAAATACAGAAAATATAAAATGAATTTCACCTGCTCGAATATAAACAGGGCTGTGGAGTGAGCTTGAGGCCAAATAATAACGTTAATTTTGCATACATACGTGTGAGGAAGTCAGTTTAGTCGCCTCCTTAAAGTGAATCAGTCATGTTTGCATTGAAGAAATGGGTTTCGAAAAAATTGCGACCTACATGACGTTTCAGTATCAGGTTATTTTTAAGTGCTCACATGATGCATTTGTCTGAAATTTTAGTAACGCGTTTTGTTGTTTAAATCTATAGATGAAAGTGGCGTGAATTTTCTAACTTTCGCTGGAACGATACATTACTGGTTTGGGATATGTGCAGAGCTCTGTTCCGTTTCTCTATGTTAGAGGTCGCTTTTCCGTATTTTGACCGAAGATTTACGTGAAAAATTCCGCTAGCTAAAGTAAATGTTTAACATTGAAAGAAATCGTTTTTCCAGTCACGGAAATTATCGGTCAGCTGCCACTGACTTCCTTTTGTGACAATNAACTTTGAAAGAAATCGTTTTTCCAGTCACGGAAATTATCGGTCAGCTGCCACTGACTTCCTATGGTGACAGTAACTTTACGCTTTCCTGCTTATGGTACAAGTCTTAGCATGCGTTTCCGATATAATAATGTTTATCGTGGTCGATGACACTACTCTATGTATCAACTGAGATCTGCAAAGTTAGCGTTATTATTTGCGCACACGTTGAACTTCAAACACATGTACCTTTGCAATAATTTTGTCATTAGACAATACTTTATTTGACACGCCCTGGGTAACTTTGCTCCAATAAATCAGCACTTCACAATTCACATATTTGCAGAAGCCAATTGAGAAACGACGCCAGCTCGAATATAAACAGCAGTATAAAGTTTAGCCTGATGCCAAATACTAACGCGAATTTGGCAAGTATCTAGAATCAGCCATAGCGATGACATATTGAGCATTTATTCAGCTGTAAACAAAACGGTACAATATAAAACTTTTTTTGTCCCTTTGCAATTTTTGGAGACCTAGTTACCAATAAAATCCTTTGTGAGATTACTAAAAGTTTAATTGTAATATCTGCGAAATATTTATTTGTAATATAACAAATTATAGCCTTGTATTACAACTAAAATTATTGAGAAGTGTACATAAAATTATTATTTTTTTCTTCTAGAAAACAAATGTGATGAATCAATAACAGAGAACCACTATAGAAATTATTTAAAAATATAATTTACCAAAGAAAAATTATGTTTAGCCAGCACGGGGAAGAGAACCCACATCCCTTGTATAATCAGTCAGCACCCTTAATTAACCACAAGACCAACTTCGCTTACGAGCCTGTAGCTTTTTTTAATATAAATATAGCCGCAAGTACCTGCAAAATAATATTAAAAATANTACGAGCCTGTAGCTTTTTTTAATATAAATATAGCCACAAGTACCTGCAAAATAATATTTAAAAAATTCTGTTAAAATGAATAGGTACATTTATTTCATTTTAAGAGTTCTGTTGTTGAGTTACGAGATTTGGACGGCTCTTAACAACGAGATATTGGGAGCCGATTTAAGAGTTATGTTTAGCTAGGGAACATTAACAATAAATGAAAAATACGGTCACGTTTTATTGAAATTGTCGTTTTATTGTGATCATTTGTGTTGTTTTAAGTGTTTTACGTTATTCAAACTTGCAATACATTTATTTTTACACCCAGATACACTTTGCATCAGCCATAGTTTTTGCACAAACATCTATATACGGTTTTACGTTGTTGAGTGTCCGCCATTTTGCTGATGCTCGTAGAAACGGTTCAGTATAATACCAACATTCTCTGCCATTGATTTCCAACTTACTATGATCCTTGCAGTTACTTGTATGTTAATAAATTTGCATTACAAAGCTATTTTCTGGGAAATGTGTATATATATATATATTTCATAATTTTTGGGGTTACTGGCATTTGGTCAAGGTCACTGAGAGTTCTGCAAGATAGACCCTCAAGGTCACGTACTTCCAAAATGGCGGACACCTGATATCACTGAATCGCTCCTAGACCTCATCGCCCTTACGATCATGTACTCGGACGAACTATTCCTTTCTACTAACCTCCTCACAACAGTCGCAAGCAACTGGTGAGATCTTGAACAAAAAAACAACGTAGACTTAAGGAGCGTTGTCTTGCGTGGGACTGGCCGACGAGCGAAAGGATAAGATTTTACGTGTTAAATGACTTTAGGCGTGTCTTGGCTACACTTCACAGTATCGCTTCTAACCTATTCTGACCCAGTGCACACAATTGTGTGCATTACGCACGTGCAGATAGTTTTAGGTCTGTGCTGCACACTGCAAAGCTCAATGACAATTTACTTTGCCTGTGGGTAAATGATTCGCAAACCGTCTTGCTGGTCTAGGACATCATTTGTTCATATAGCTGTAGCCGTGCATATTGCCTACAGTTCATTGGCTGTGGCAACGAAAAAAACCTTGTGTTGACTTCAGTACGGCACGTTTCATGAAATTCCTTGTTTGCAACACCTGAAACAACAAATTAACTTTGGCCTGAAAGTGTTAAACGAAAAACAATTAATGCAAATCGAAGAGAAGAACCATGCTACAAGAGACCAAATAGGAGTATGTTAATAACGCTTTGTATTTTTGTGTTATTGCCGAGCCTATGAATTTTAATTTGTCCGCTATTTTCCGGCTACTTAAAATTTTTACAAATCATTTAACATATAATTTAATAAGTTCAGCAAGCAGAATCTCACTGATAGTTCTGTCCGCAAACATTACATCTGAAAGAGTCGTTCGAACGCGCAAATTATTGGGACAGTGAAAATTTGAGAAAACGTTATTCGATGTCTAGAATAAGTGAAATTTGACTGGTTTAAAATAAAATTTCCGTAAATTAGAAAAAAAAAATTTCACGCTTTATCAATTTTGGAGATTTAAACAATTTTACAAATTTCGCACATTAAAATCAAAATGAAACATGTNAATTTCACGCTTTATCAATTTTGGAGATTTAAACAATTTTACAAATTTCGCACATTAAAATCAAAATGAAACATGTGTTCGTGTGGATGAGATACGCGCGGCACACGTAGGGAAATGTTGATAACTTGAGGCTACCACGAGCAGGACAAAAGCTGCTCCTTTCGTCCCGTGATTGCAAACGTTTCGACTCGCCGCCCGCCGTTCAATTGTTTTTGTACTCTTGTGCCCCGCGTAGGCTGTAAATATGCCTTTGATTTCACGTTCCAAACACTCGGCGTAGTAACTTTTGCCTTTTCGAGGCGGCTTGACTAACAAGCTAATGGCGGCCGGGGAGAACACACGAAGCTTACTGTCTGGAGGTCACGAACCCAAGAATTTTTTTTTTTTCGGACGCGATGCTGTGGCACCAAAATTTTTGCGTGAAATGGGAATTTTGAGAATTGTGAGCTGTACGTCCGAACTCAATGCGTGTAAGAAACGGCCTAGAACGGCCTAGCACTACGTTTGAAAAATTTTGAACAAACTATAACTCTTTCTTACAAAATGCGAACTTACCCTGCGGACTATTGGTAAATAAATGCTTTAAAGTCGTGTATAGTATAGTGACAGTTTTATCTACTACAATAAAACAAATAATACGTAGTTGCAGATAATAAATAATATTTTAGTAAAAAAAAATATTTAACTTGTACGCGCCCTCCTTAAAAGAATAATTAAGTAAATTAATTTAACGTGATAATACGGAAAACGTAAACTGATTGTTAAGAAGGCGCTGTAATTAAAGACGTTACACCAGACATCTATAAACGTTGACTGTGGTAGTTACATATTTTGAAAATTATGGTTACATTTTTCCGTGTTACTATGACATATCGTAACCATTAAATAATTTTTGTGTGTGTACCATAGCTACCTAACCGTTAGACCTAATTTAATCAATCTTAGTGTAATACGTGTATGAATGCGTAAAATACCGGCCTAATCTGGTGCGTGGAATGCGTTTGAAAAACGTTTCAAAATTCAGAATGCCATAAACGAAAAGAATGAAAATGTTTTCTTATATGCAATAATTTAAAAAATTAGGAAACGTTTCTTTGCGTGACTTAAGAAATGTGATTAAAGTAGTTGGTGGAAATGTTTACCAGTGTAAATGTCTTCACTCAAAGGGGTATTTTAATATGTGTATTTCAAGAAGAGTAAAATAATGATATCAAAATATAATTATGCAAAATCAATGGAAATTCTATTTTTTTTATACAAATCAAGCCAACATAATATTATATAAAAATATTTCTGAGTTGCACGGCAACGTACACTGTGAAAACGCTTTCTTTGTTGCAACGCATGATTTGTTGCCGCAANTCAGAATGCCATAAACGAAAAGAATGAAAATGTTTTCTTATATGCAATAATTTAAAAAATTAGGAAACGTTTCTTGGGTGACTTAAGAAATGTGATTAAAGTAGTTGGTGGAAATGTTTACCAGTGTAAATGTCTTCACTCAAAGGGGTATTTTAATATGTGTATTTCAAGAAGAGTAAAATAATGATATCAAAATATGATTATGCAAAATCAATGGAAATTCTATTTTTTTTATACAAATCAAGCCAACATAATATTATATAGAAATATTTCTGAGTTGCACGGCAACGTACACTGTGAAAACGCTTTCTTTGTTGCAACGCATGATTTGTTGCCGCAANAAATATTTCTGAGTTGCACGGCAACGTACACTGTGAAAACGCTTTCTTTGTTGCAACGCATGATTTGTTGCCGCAAATATAATGTTATTTAAATATGAACCACTGCAAAGGAGGGTTGCCACAAATGTAACTTTTGTTTGATCTGTATATAGTAATGAATATGATAACCATGTATTTTCGTTACAATACTTCCACAGACGTCTTTGTGGTTACGTCAGTTATATTGCAAAGAAAATCTGTGCTCGTAAAACCACCGTGATTAGTAAATGAGAGAGGAATACTAAGTCTTTGTAAATTATATTCACTGAAGAAAATCATATATATATATATATATAAAACGAGGACGTTTCCCAGATTGGAACTCGCATCCATCGTGTTATTTGCCCAACGCTCATCACCAAACGACTATATCTTTTAATTGTGCTTGGAATACTTTTAATAGGTAGCCTACGTCAAGAAATAACATTGGATAGAATATAATGTCACCTCTTCAGGAAGAACTCATGTTAGTGATTTGGAAAACCACTGCACTTCAGAATGTCACAAGACGTCTACAGGAGGGCTGTACATTTGCTTAGTTGCAGTTCTGTAAATGCGNACCACTGCACTTCAGAATGTCACAAGACGTCTACAGGAGGGCTGTACATTTGCTTAGTTGCAGTTCTGTAAATGCGAAATATATTGGTTTCTGAATGCTTGCATCGGGACAACAGTTACGTTATTAAAACTAAAATGTGCGAGAGAAAACCTTGAATGTCCCTTAACCGTTACCTTTGGTACGAAGCATGTTTTATTTACTGTGAAGGAAAGTAACCCACACATGTTTATATATTAGCTACAAAAAGGAAAGTAGTATTGCCGTAAAACAAAAACCTATAATTTGAACATTTATTAACAGCAAACCTATGTATCTCAGAACTTCTCTTTTANACCACTGCACTTCAGAATGTCACAAGACGTCTACAGGAGGGCTGTACATTTGCTTAGTTGCAGTTCTGTAAATGCAAAATATATTGGTTTCTGAATGCTTGCATCGGGACAACAGTTACGTTATTAAAACTAAAATGTGCGAGAGAAAACCTTGAATGTCCCTTAACCGTTACCTTTGGTACGAAGTATGTTTTATTTACTGTGAAGGAAAGTAACCCACAAATGTTTATATATTAGCTACAAAAAGGAAAGTAATATTGCCGTAAAACAAAAACCTATAATTTGAACATTTATTAACAGCAAACCTATGTATCTCAGAACTTCTCTTTTANTATTGCCGTAAAACAAAAACCTATAATTTGAACATTTATTAACAGCAAACCTATGTATCTCAGAACTTCTCTTTTAATTAAAGCTATATTGTGTTACTGTAAACCATATGTCCTCAAACACATTTTTTTACTTTGCAGTACAGAAGACTTTGAAATAATTTATTTGTAGTGTAAGTTTGAAAAACAGCGCTAGACCCTAGCCGCAATCTTGTCGAGTATTAGTTAAAACAAAATTCCACCGCTCGTTAAATAAGCAAATTCAAAACCTTGTTTATCCGTAATTTTGAAAAGCTAGCGTCATCAGAATTTTCTAACTCTTTTAGCAGATTATCGCCATTATTAAAAACCGTAGCCTTATAAATATTTATTGATATATTTATGTAACATCTATAAAACCCTTTGACCTATTCCAGTCAACTTTGGTACACTGTCGGTAATTATTAAGAGCGTGAAATAGGTTTTTACGCAGCTTCTTTTTTCACCATTTTGTAATAGTGCCATCTGAAATAATAGAGTTTTTTAACGTTTCATTTCTGAAATTGCTTAACCGACTGGCGTTGAATGTGGCACAAAATTTGTAATTTGTAGTTACCAATTTTTTTATAATTATAGTGTATCTCACACTTATTTAAAAAGAAGTGGTTTTAATAATAGTTTCTGTTAATGTGCTGTATATCCACATTCGTTATATTTATTCCAAACAAACTCTGTATCCTGGCAGTATGAAGGTGAGCATTTGAAGAATTTATTCCTGTCTTATTTTGTTCGTCATTTTTGGAAGATATTGCGATGCTTGGAGTATAAAATTCTCAAAAAATGGCATGTAAATATTTTCGTTACAGACAACGAAAATTAAGGAATTTTTAATAGAATACGTACTTATCTTCATAGTGGCTGTATCGTTATAAATTGTGTTACACATTATATCTCTGGACACATTATAACCGATCTGAACCCAAACTCGCATGCTAACTGTTTTGGTTATGTCCACTGGATTATCATTTCCTAACATTTAGTCCACCATGTTAAAAGATAAACCCACCANCTAACTGTTTTGGTTATGTCCACTGGATTATCATTTCCTAACATTTAGTCCACCATGTTAAAAGATAAACCCACCGGAAATATAAAACTTAAAACTATCATATTATATCGGAAATTTTTTGGATTAAATAGCACTATGGAAGGACACCTGATAAACAAATAGGTCTCCTATTTTCAAAATATTGATCTTATGAATAAAGTGTTGCGTGCTATATCTTGGGTGCTGTTGAGCTGATTTAANTCTCCTATTTTCAAAATATTGATCTTATGAATAAAGTGTTGCGTGCTATATCTTGGGTGCTGTTGAGCTGATTTAAATCAAATATTTAACACTAAATTCTGTAAGTTATATCATCAACCTCGTTTTATTTTGGAAAGCATTGCTATTAAATATTATTGTTGTTAACCCTCGGTCATATTATAGGAACTATTCGACAGACATCCGTAAAATCTTGTGGCAAATATTTCTCCTGAGTTAATTTATTTTTACACAGAGTATCCTACAATATAAGCCTTTCGTAACGTCGATTACATGCATATATTCACTCTATGCCCGAATCAGTGCTAGCAATCACTGAAATAACATTCACTGGATGTCAGATGACAAGGTAATGCTGACTGCCAAGTCAATCAAATTAACTGGAAACAAGTGACTTACGGAAGTGGAATTCTGGACATTCAGTGTGAATCACAAATAATTCAGTGAAATTCACCAATAATACTAATTAGTTATCTGACACTGATTATCGGTCGCTAAATTTTCACTGGTTTTCACTGATTAGGTTTAATTCTCTCTATTTCAGATTTAGAGTGTAAGTAAATGAAAGTAGATCATCAGCTGTTCACAGTTAATTGAGCACTTTTGAAATCAGCCTTGATAGATGTCACTGCCCTTACCTTCATATAGGCCTATATTAAATCGCACAGGGACTAGCATGCGCATAGTAAAGTTCGTAACGATGAAAAGAAAGTANCTTCATATAGGCCTATATTAAATCGCACAGGGACTAGCATGCGCATAGTAAAGTTCGTAACGATGAAAAGAAAGTAGTTCCATGTATCAGCGTCTAATTAAACCGTTATTGGTACACATTTGTGGATACTGAAATCATATATTTTGCTTTCTTGATATTTTAATACATATACGTGTAAGAATGAGAAATTGAGTAAATTATTTACTTTTCTAATACTTTCACAGTGCCACTTGACCGACGCACNTATACGTGTAAGAATGAGAAATTGAGTAAATTATTTACTTTTCTAATACTTTCACAGTGCCACTTGACCGACGCACGAGTTACGTGATCAGGCCCACGGCAATGTTAATTTTACATGTAGTGGAAGAATACAAAGTTAGCATGCAAGTAGATCAAAACTGCTCAGTTTACTGTGAACAGTCTATTATCATTTAAAGTTCATTCACGGTTACTTACCACTTTTTTCAAGCCCTGCTAAAAGTTCTACCTTCCGCTCCAGGCAAGAAAATTACACCAAAGGAACAGCGCACCGTATTCGTGCAAACATTTAGTTTAGTAATATTTTTTAATGAGAACTATTTCTTGCTAGGCATTGCCATAACAACTATTTCCTCTCTGTTTTTACTCATAGGTATGAAATATTTTTGTTTACATATAAAATATAAGTGGAAGTTCAGTTTAACCAAAAATTAGATGTTTTTATGTTAACAGAATTATAATACGCTTGTAACACATGGCACATTTAGGAAACAACCAAACACATCATATTGTATATGGTGAGATTTTTCAACGGTTTAATTGAAATAGTGTAAAATTACCGCTAATTCCATTTTTTTCTTTCAGGGATAGTTCTCGAAAGTGGTCAAACGATCGGGAACGGTGGACAAGCAGCGTCTACACGTGTACCGCGGCGCCGTAACCGACGTAAATACTTAACAGTGCGTCGGCTGTTTTACGTTTATACTTTGTTTGCGCCGGGGGTTCACGGTGGTCCAGGCTCCAGTCTTCGGTGCCACATCGACGTAACAGTCACGTCCCGCCATGGTCATGGTTGGCCGGGCGAAGGTGCCAAAGGGGCAGAAAAGCTCCTACACAGGGGGCGAAGGGGGTGGCAGCACACGAAAAATAAATAAATAAAGAACTGCCGAGGCGAGCAGTTCCCGAAGCTCGCCGTGCGTCCGATGCCGCAAGTCGACCGGACCCCACCGCGCGACTCGGAACGCCTCGGCTGCTGCAAGGCGACCGGAACTGCAGGAGGGCCAACCGCCCCTCTGCTGCCAACTGCGCGGAAAAATCCCACACGCAGCACGTCGCGCACAACTAAGGGTTGCCGCGGTCTTCGGGATGAGTAACGGCGACCCTTCCTTCCCTTTCACTACAAGAGAGGTCGGTGGTAAATCACTTCGCTCGACAACAAGGCAAACCGGGCTCGATTCCCGGCGGGGTCGCTCCCCAGATCTTCGCACGCTTGAAACCTGCCAGGTGATGCGGCACAAATATTTGTGATTCCTGCTAGCATGTTACCAAATCGTAACGCGAAATTATAGGGCCTATACTGATAACCTACGGTCCAATCGCAAACATAGCAGAGATACATGCTTTGGAAAAGTAGTTCCTCCTAAAATGAATTAGAGAAATTTTTAAGTCCCTGTTAATAAGAGCGATAGTGTCAAGTTGTAGCAGGTTCGTCGTTCCTTGAGAAACTCTGAAATCAGACTTTAAAATAGAGTTTTTTGGCCTCTTAACGCTTGTATTTTAAGGGGAACATTACGAGCATGTGAAAAGTAAGGTTGGAAGCATTATAATAAAATGATGTGTGTGTATTAACGCCATGTAACTATGTAAATAAGTACACGGAGACGAAATGGCACGGCGTACTTGTGATGTGAGCGTACCCATTCTCCCAATGGCTGTGCAAGGCTCTAGGAACGGGCCTTGCTTCTCACTGGATACTGCATGCTGCTGAAGGTTCAGTACTGACTGTGCTGATGGCTGGCGACTAAGTTACAAGGCGCTGATTGGCGAATGGCGATCCAGCATGTTTCTGGTCAGTGACGCCATTTTGCTGGCGCGTGCGGCTAGAGTTCACGGTTTAACCCTGTGACAGTTGGTTGGCGTGTGATTATGGGAAGGTAAATAAAAATATAGCGTTTTATCCGCATCCTATTGTTATGTTGGAGTAGGTGTTTCAGCACATAGGGCATGATAACTACTTTACTATCTCTAAATGCGGCATTACATAAATGTGAACTCCTTCTCAATTCCCGAGACCCTTTAGCTTTTGTGATCCCTTGGGGTCTTCACCAGTGGAATCAGCTTCCTATGGGTAGGGGTAGTGACATTTCGCGAAAAGATTTCGAGACAAAATACAGTCCAAAGCACTGTAGGGTCGTCCAAATTCTTTGATTGGCTAAAAAATGTTCTGGCTCGTGTTAACGGCTTGCGCACGAATCACGAAGGTTCAGTGTCGGAGTAACTTAGTCCTGAGTGGCTTGGTCAAAGACGGACACGGCGCCATCCGCCAATGGAGGTATAACAACAGCTGAGGTGTNTGCTAACTACTTTACTATCTCTAAATGAGGCATTACATAAATGTGAACTCCTTCTCAATTCCCGAGACCCTTTAGCTTTTGTGATCCCTTGGGGTCTTCACCAGTGGAATCAGCTTCCTATGGGTAGGGGTAGTGACATTTCGCGAAAAGATTTCGAGACAAAATACAGTCCAAAGCACTGTAGGGTCGTCCAAATTCTTTGATTGGCTAAAAAATGTTCTGGCTCGTGTTAACGGCTTGCGCACGAATCACGAAGGTTCAGTGTCGGAGTAACTTAGTCCTGAGTGGCTTGGTCAAAGACGGACACGGCGCCATCCGCCAATGGAGGTATAACAACAGCTGAGGTGTGTATATATTATTGAAATCTACTGTGTGCTCCGATTTTTACGCGGAAAGTCACTGGTCCAACTTATGGGCGTAAATTGTGGTCCGCAAGTAATGTCCCAAATTTGGTTTAAGGTGGCGGGAAAATATGTTTACGACTTCGTTTTCACCTACATTGATGTTGTGTGTGTCTTTAGTAATAACTTCGAAAAATATTCCGTGAACATTAAGAAGGTACTCGAGTTTTATTGCGTTAGACTGCAGTCACTGAGAATCCAGAGAAGATTTCTTTGGCCGAGAGCCATGTGAAATATCTAGGATTTATTATATCTCGGGGAACTTTCAGAACAGATCTGGACAAGGTGCAACTAGTATTAGTTTTTTCTGTTCCAAGGAACCTAAAAGAATTCCTACATTTTTGGTGATGAAGGGGTTCAATACTTAATTTATTCCTGATTGTGCAAAAATTGCTTAACCCCTAAACTATTTAAAACGTAAAAATGTAGAGTTTGTGTGGGGCCCAGAACAACAAACCGCATTTAATTTGTCAAAGGAAAAGTTAGCTTGCCTTCCTGTATTCCAATTGCCAAATTTTAACGAAAAATTTTGCCTTCATGTTGATGCTAACTTGGTGACTGTAGGAGCGGTGCTTAGTCAAAAGATGAACGGGTCTTTAGCCCCGATGTCATTCACAAGCAGGCTGATGACAAATAGCGAAAATAAGTTTACAGCTTATGAGAAGGAATGTCTCGCCTATTTGTCAGGGGTGGAATAGTTCTCGGATTACCTAGATAACGCGCATTTTGATTTGTATACGCATAACCAAGCTCTTAGTTTGCTGTTAGCAGCCATTAGGACGCCTTGTGAGATAGTTGGTACGTCTGTCAAGGTTAAGGTATAATGTTCACCATATAAAGAGGACGGAAAACGTTGTTACGGATTGCATTTCAAGGATGTTTTGTCATAATGAGTTACATGTCACATATGTTGAGATAGTGGATGGAGTCATAAACACTGTTGATGACGTTCACGAGGAAATAATTTTGCTGCCAAAATTTCCCAAGGTATTTGTGGATATTAAAGAACATCAAGACAGGGATGTTAAATATCAGGATATTATTAAATGTCTATAATAAGAGTTTACTAAATACGAAATGTATAACTGTTTATTAGGGGAAAGGTCCAGGAAAGGGAAGTTTCGTGTCTAAGTGCCCAAGGAATTACGGCCTATTATTTATAGTTATTATCGTGATTCCGTGTTTAGAGGGCATGTGGGTGGAGATAAGACAAATACTGGAAGTTTTACCAGGCAGGAAGACGACTAGCGGGGCGTCCCGGTCCTGCACCGTGGCCGCCGCAAGCTTCGACCCCCTTCAGTGACGTCATTACTAACACAACTGACTGGCAATCACTACTCGACTTCGCAGCCATTGAACCACGTCACGTAACGTCATCCTTGGTTGCCACATTTAGCAAACACGAAGCCTCGAAGGGACTGCTGTCAATATTGTTGTGCTGGTTCGCCAACGCAGAAATATCGACAGCAGTTCAACCTCAAAGGTGCCTGCGCCTGCAAGCCCCGCCCCCTGTTGTCTTCTAGCACTTCCTAATTCACATTAAAGAGCATGGTTATCCACATCCTCTGTTTCATGTAGTATTTTAGTAACGCACGAATAAGTTTTGAACTTCTTTCCTACTGGGAGGGGTTTTACGGTGCCATTGCCGGTAAACCCTCCCCTCCCCACCATCCCTAACACCTTCGTTCTTTGCTGCAGCCTCAGCTATAAGTACACTCAGGGAGACAGTCATGACCCTAAATTGTTGCCCTAGCTGCCATATCCCTCTGCCGCAATGCACGCATACTTTGTATGAATTCCCTTCCTTTTAGGCCTATTTAGCTACTCTTCCTACTTCGGGCATACACTTAATACTTAGCAATAGGGTTGGTTAGTGGAAAGAGACATTTGGTTCAGACATGACTGTTTGCCTTCAAGAACATCGTGATGTCGACTTCCCAGTTTGGCCACGAGGATCAGCGGTATGTTGGGAAATTTATATATACATATTGGTGGAAGAAACAACTTAAATTTCTTTGTTTCGTTTTCTAACTTTGCAACAGTATTTTTCACTTAATTTCTTCCATAATTAATATTTGCGTTTTGAAATTTCGGTTTCGCCTACCGCTGGTTACTCGTGGCTCATTTGGGGTCATCGATATTATTTTGCTCTGGTGATTAAATATTTTGTGATTCAGAATTCACATTGTTAAATTTGTATTAATAAAGCACTGTAATGTGGTATCGTATTTTGGGTCAGGTGCTTTTACATATGTTTTTAAAGGTTTTTAATATAAACCATTAATTTTAATACTTAGTATACTGGAAATAATTCAAATCATCTTCTAGTCAGTGTAAGAGGAAACTTTATCTATATAACTGTCATATATTTATATTAAAGGCGTAATCATGCACTCCTTCTGCGTCATTACTCGGTTTAGTTTCCTTCTCTGTGTAACAAGTTGAATCCATCCAATGGCGAAAGTGGATCTGAGTGAAAGTGTATTGAAATATAANGTTTAGTTTCCTTCTCTGTGTAACAAGTTGAATCCATCCAATGGCGAAAGTGGATCTGAGTGAAAGTGTATTGAAATATAATTTTACAGGATTTTTTTTTCGCGAAAATCGGGCATCCCTAGGTATAAGTCACTGGGCACAGAATAAACAAGAAAGAACACAGAGGCGAATTGTCTTTACGGTATCTTTTACGTGCGCGTAATACCAATTTTCTGATAAGCTGCGCGAGGATTTAGGAACGGGCCTTGTCTCTGATTGGCTACTGCGTGCTGCGAGATTTTACCTATTGGCTGGACTGCCGGCTGGCAAATAGGATACGGGACGCTGATGGGCGAGCGTCGATCCGACATGTTGCTGGCTAGCGACGCTATGATGGGGGCGTGTGCGTCTGGAGTTCGCAGAATAAGCGGTTAATTTACCTCTGTATTCGTAAGTACTCTGCATCAATGGGTTGTTTTTGGTAGTGGTCCTGATGTGATATGGGTTACCTCATTAGTGTGCTGGCTTCTTGTTTTCAGTGGATGCATGGTGGTTGGTGGCTTTTTTTTGTGTGGGGGGAGGGGGGGGGATTTGGGTCTTAAACTTTTTGTTACCAACCGTTAATTTTAATCCTGTCTCTCTCTCTCTCTCTTTCTATCTCCCACCCCTTCAGACCGAATAGGAAATTCCAGAAATGGATTACGAAGTCATCCAGAAAGAAGCATCTGAGATGCTCGAAACGATCACGGACTATGTCACCGATAATCGCAAAAAGGTTACCAAAGAATGTGGAAATTTCTTCTTACCGAAAGTCCTGAGAATGGAGGCTCTCTTGGACCTTCAGTTGCTCAGAAATAGCACACTGCAAGCAGAAAACAAAGGACTAAAGGACAAAGTGGAAGTCTTAGAAAGGACCCCACTAAGGAGTCAGGTCCCAGTCAGTGTAGGGACCCAAGACAAAGACTCTTACATTCTCTGACATTATCAGAGAACAAAAAGAGAACAAGGGTAAGAATATACCAGAATCGCAGCAGCCTGAGGAGTGGCAGGTGGTGCGAGGAGAGACATTGGCAGCAAGGAAAACTGTATTAATTTACCCAAACACAGGGGAAGTAAAATCAGAGGACACAAAGGACTGGTGGAAATCACTGGATCCCGTAAAGGAACAGTTGAAAGTTAGAAATGTGAGAACGGTAAGCAAAGGGGGATTCTTGCTGGTGGACGAGGAAACTATCCTCAAGCTAAAGAAATCGATGTGTATTGAAGAGCTAGGACTACGCATTGAGGACCCAAAGAGGCAAGGGCCAAAAGTTATCATATTTGACTTGCCCAGGGATTATGATAACCCCCATTTTCTGGCCAACTTGTGTGACCAGAACTTCCGGGAATCCCGAATCGGAAGAGAGGAATTCTGCAAGAATGCCACGATTCGATTCAAAAAAGGCCCTCGCAGCAACACTGAGAAGGTAAATTTGGTACTTGAAACGACCCCTGTCTTAAGACACCTGCTTTTCGGAGAGGTGTTCCTTTACGTGCGATTTCAGCATTGTAAGGTAAGAGATTACCTTGTCCCGGCCAGATTTTTCAGATGCCAAAGCTATGGGCATGTAAAAGAAAAGTGCAAATCCCAGATGGTCTGTGCTGGGTGCGCTGAGACTGGACACAAGTACTCTGAATGTACTAAAAAGGCAGAGGCAGCTAAATGTGTTAACTTCATCAAGGATAAGAAGAAGGATATAGCACACAAAGTGGGGTCTCCCGACTGCTCTGTCCACCAAAGAATGATAGCATTAGAGCTCGAAAGGACCCGGTATGACTACTTGTCATGCGCTGCTATTGATTGGGCAAATCAACATGCAAAGGGCAGCAATTCCAACAATGCAACTGCATAAAGTCGGAAAGGAGCAACAACTGGACCTGGTATTGATGCAGGAACCCTACCTGCTCAATAGGAAAATACCTACTCTCCAAGGTATGCTCGTCTCATATGGGGAAAAGCCAATGACTAGCATTTGGGTTAGAAGTCCCAAGCTCAACTATATCCCGCTGGAGGCTCTATCAAACACGCATCACACATGTTGGAAAATGGAAATGGGTGCGGATATAAACTCCAAATCCAAACTTTGGAGATTCCCTGTGACGGACGACCGAGGATAGGAAGTAAATAGGTACCTGACCGAGAAAAATCTGCAGGTTGTGAACACACCAGGACACAAAGTGACCTATCGGTCGCCAGCCCATGATACAGAATCGTATTTAGACTAACTGCAGCTACAGCGCTTGCAGTTGGAATTATTGGGGACTGGAGAGTATTACATGAAGTGGATTCAGATCATAAAATGATCCTGTTCACTGTCCAGATGAGTGGAGGTAAGGGAATAAGACCAGAGCGCCCACGATTTATAACAGCAAAAGCTGATTGGGCCCTCTTTCACAAAGTGCTGCTAAAAAACAGACAGAAATACAGACAAAACTGCCAGTTTATGTCTACCAATGAAAGAGCCGAAGGCCTGGTTCAAGGGAAAATGGTGGCCTGTAAGGAAGCAATTCCCCAGGTCACCAGACGAGTTCCGAATCATCCCTGGTGGGATGATGAACTCGAAACAGCCAGAAGGAATGTGAAGCAAGCTCGCAAACACTTCAAAAGGCTATACGAACAAGAGCAAAGACAAAGAATGGTTCAGCGGTACAATGTCTTGAGGGGGGAATATCGGTTGATACTTAGAATGAAACGGCAACAAGCATGGAGGACGTTTGTGACAGAAAGGGGAAATGAGGACCCATGGGGCCTGGTCTACGGATGGTGTCAGGAAAAATCAGAAGCAGTGAGGAGCTTCCAGCTCTTGAACGGGATAGAATATTACTGCAGTTCTTCGAGGAAAACGCCCGGCACTTGTTGGAAGTCTTGCTGCCTGTCGATTCTCAGATAGGGGAGAATTACTACCACAAGGAAGAAAGAGAAAATGCTGAGTTGGAGGAAAGAACAGAGGGCACAGCACCCTTCTCTCTGGAAGAACTGGACATGATAGTCCGCAGGACTAAATGCAAGAAAGCCTCAGGTATGGATGGCCTGACAGGAAAAATGTTCCTCCGAGCATATCCAAGAATAAGAACCGAGGTGCTGGACCTCTTTAACCATTGTCTGGAAACGGGAGTATTTCCTGAGTGCTGGAAGTGAGGACTTTTAAAAGTCATCTTTAAAGACGCTGAGAAAAACCCGAGAATGGCCAAATCATACCGCTCCATTACGCTACTATCTGTAATGGGGAATGTCTTGGAGNTCGATTCTCAGATAGGGGAGAATTACTACCACAAGGAAGAAAGAGAAAATGCTGAGTTGGAGGAAAGAACAGAGGACACAGCACCCTTCTCTCTGGAAGAACTGGACATGATAGTCCGCAGGACTAAATGCAAGAAAGCCTCAGGTATGGATGGCCTGACAGGGGAAATGCTCCTCCGAGCATATCCAAGAATAAGAACCGAGGTGCTGGACCTCTTTAACCATTGTCTGGAAACGGGAGTATTTCCTGAGTGCTGGAAGTGAGGACTTTTAAAAGTCATCTTTAAAGGCGCTGAGAAAAACCCGAGAATGGCCAAATCATACCGCTCCATTACGCTACTATCTGTAATGGGGAATGTCTTGGAGCGTCTAGTGAACAGACGGCTCATGGAGTACCTGGATGTTGTTCAGGGAATCCACGTAAAACAGTGTTGTTTTATAAAAGTGAAAAGTGCCGAGAAGGCCATTATCGACATGGTTAACCAGGTGAAACAGTATTAACAGAACAACTTCTTAGCAATCTCGTTGGATATCTCGGGGGATTTTGATAATGTGTGGTGGCCGCAAATTTTGGGGAAACTACGCTTGTTAGTGTGCTCAAGGCACCTGCATGTACTGATCAAAGACTTCTTAAACGAAAGAACCTGTGAACTGAGACTAGGGGAACACAGAGAGATAAAAGTGCTTAGCAAAGGATGTCCGCAAGGATCTGTTCTAGGCCCAATTNGCAAGGACCTGTTCTAGGCCCAATTCTCTGGAATTTCATAATCGAAGGACTGGTGCGGCTTATCCTCTCGAACGGCTGAGTGATCTATGGATATGCAGAAGATGGACTCCTACTAATGCCAGCATGGTCACGGCGAGAGTTGGAGGAGAAAACGGAACATGCCCTGGGAATAATAGGGACCTGAGCAGAGAATTTCAAATTGAAATTCTCTGTAGGGAAAATGAATGCGATAATCTTGAAAGTAAATCTCCAGAGAAAGCCAGTGATGAGTTTTGAAGGACGAGTTGTGAAACTCGCCCAAGAAATGAAATACCTTGGAGTAATTCTACAGAACCGTCTTGCATTCCATGGTCATGTTCGCTATGCTGTGAACAAGGCTGTTGTAATGATTCACCGATTAAGAGCTGTGGCACCTGCAAACTGGGGACTTGGCTACCACACGTTGAAGCTGATGTACCACTCAGTCTTCTTGGCAGTGGTGACATACGCTGTAGGTGTATGGTACCCAGAGGTCAAAAAGATTCACACCAGAAGGAAAGTGATAAGTGTGCAGCGTGCTGCGCTACTTGCCACCACCAAGGCATACAGAACAGTTTCGAACGATGCCTTTTAATTACTAGGCGCAGAGATCCCACTAGACCTCCTCATAAGAGAGAGAGGTGAAATANGAGACCTCCTCATAAGAGAGAGAGGTGAAATAAGTAGATGGAAATTAGTGGACTCGATCCTCCCCGAGGAAACAAAAGAACTGAAAGAACAGACAATGGAGAAATGGCAAGACAGATGGGATAACTCTGAGAAGGGAAGGCTGACTTACGAGATCTTTCCTGATGTCCTGTTATGGCTGCTAATGGGTTGGCTTTCAATAGGTCACTACTGTGCGCAGTTCTGACTGTGCGCGGGAACATCAAAGTGAAACTGGNGCTAATGGGTTGGCTTTCAATAGGTCACTACTGTGCGCAGTTCTGACTGTGCGCGGGAACATCAAAGTGAAACTGGCATCCATGGCCTTGGTGCAAGAACCTGATTGTGTGGTGTGTGGGGTGCCTGACACCTTTGTGCACCTCCCCCATGACTGCCCAAAGATTGAGAATCTTCGAACCTCCTTCGAGGACAGTCATGGACAGATCGACCTCCGGGAAATGATTTCCGACAGGGTTCTGGCACCTCGTGTGCTGGAATTCCTGACTGAGGGAGGAAAACGAAACCAAGAATTCTACGTGAGGTGATTAAGCCAGGGCTTAAATAAGACACTAGGGATGGGCAGAGATGATTCGGAGGAAACTGAAAGCAAAAATGAGTGAAAACCGACAACATCTGTTCCCAATGGTTATTCTGGTAGAAACAGAAAAGAATCAGCCTCCCACGCCGCAAAAACCAGCTAAACACAAGGAACTCGCAACTGTGACAGCACATATTGTGCAGCAGGAGCAGGTACTGAGTCAGTCCTACAATTGGCTGACACAGAAGACGAACCAACACTGGATGAGACAAATCCAGAGAGGCAAGTGATGGATGGCCTTGTGCCTGGAATCTAGTCTTGTGTGTAAGGGAGGGCTTTGCTCATGTTGCTCGCAATATGAGACAACTCCTAAGGGACCAGAGAAGAAGAGCAGTCCATGCTCTCAGGAAACCATGAGATACTGAGGAGAGAGACACGGAAGATATAAAACAGGAAAGAGCAGAAAGATAAGTCTCTCTTCTCAGAACCAAGTTAAGGAGGAAGGAGATAGTACCCCAAAGAGACCGAATTTTCACCGTCGACTGGGTATGAGATAGGAACACTATTAATGCCTCAGTCCAAGCCTGGCCCTTGGGAGCCCACCCGAAAGAGCCATGGGAACTCTACGACGAGGTCGTACAAGGAGCCCAGATATCAAGACTGGAAGAACCAAAAGTCCTGATGGCAGCAATCGCCCTACTGGTAAGGTCAATGAAAGGGGAAGAGAAGTTTCTTTTCCCCCACATGGAGTGTGTTGACAGGCTTACCGTCACCCAGGTGGGTATGCCAAAGAACACGGAGGCGGTTCTGAGCTTGCTCAAGGAGTGCTTCTGGTGAAGGGGGANGTCACCCAGGTGGGTATGCCAAAGAACACGGAGGCGGTTCTGAGCTTGCTCAAGGAGTGCTTCTGGTGAAGGGGGGAAGTATTCGACCCGTCCATGATCTACAAGGAAGCCATCCATACACACGGGAGGCGTACCTTTGACTACAGTAAGCCCTTCACGGGGTATACTGTGGTCAGGTATTAGTCCTTCTCCTCGGATGGCTGCTTAACCAAAACACCGGAATTGACAATACCCGATCACGACCCTTTCCTGAATAAAACACTGTTTGGTTCCCGGAAAATCCCTGCGATAAAGACCCCAGCGATGGAACGATAACGAGATTTGGATGTCGGAAGGAACTACGCAAGTTTTTCCAAGGAAAGGACAAGGCCGAAGGCCTGAGCATGGTAGCNGTCACCCAGGTGGGTATGCCAAAGAACACGGAGGCGGTTCTGAGCTTGCTCAAGGAGTGCTTCTGGTGAAGGGGGAAGTATTCGACCCGTCCATGATCTACAAGGAAGCCATCCATACACACGGGAGGCGTACCTTTGACTACAGTAAGCCCTTCACGGGGTATACTGTGGTCAGGTATTAGTCCTTCTCCTCGGATGGCTGCTTAACCAAAACACCGGATTTGACAATACCCGATCACGACCCTTTCCTGAATAAAAAACTGTTTGGTTCCCGGAAAATCCCTGCGATAAAGACCCCAGCGATGGAACGATAACGAGATTTCGATGTCGGAAGGAACTACGCAAGTTTTTCCAAGGAAAGGACAAGGCCGAAGGCCTGAGCATGGTAGCGGAATGAGTGTATTTAATGTGTGAATGAATCGAACGTCTGCAATGTGGTTTATAACAACGCTCTTTCGGCCGGAGGCGAGGAGGAGGGAAACAATCCTGGATACCAGCTTTTTCCCAAATTTAAGTCCGACACAGCCCAGTCGCACTGGGTCGAGAATGTGCTAAGGGAATGCCATCATACTTAACTTTACTCGTGAGAAGGACAAGCGCGTGCGCGGTAGTGTGTAAATGTCAGTGTAAGTATTTAGCTTNCATACTTAACTTTACTCGTGAGAAGGACAAGCGCGTGCGCGGTAGTGTGTAAATGTCAGTGTAAGTATTTAGCTTAGTGTGTGTTTTTAAATTATTTTCGGACCAGTATGACGGACTCAAAAATCAAAGTTCCCGGTGGCGCCCTGTGAAACAAAAGAGCCGTTCTAGCTTTTGTTTGCGGGAGATAAAGTAAAGTAGAAATAAGTGCTCCTGTTATGACCTTTTAATAGGTATCGGCCACCAGGTGGGGAGGTTTGGTGAGGAAAGCGCCAGTTCCACCGGGAACTTTGCTATCTCTCTACATCTTCGGAAAGTGGCCGCTNGGGGAGGTTTGGTGAGGAAAGCGCCAGTTCCACCGGGAACTTTGCTATCTCTCTACATCTTCGGAAAGTGGCCGCTGCCCAGGCTGCCAAACGGCGCGCAAAACTTCAGCAGAAAACGCCGTATGACAAAACTGCCTAAAGTGCTTAATTACGTCTTCTTAGGAATGACATTCAAATACGTTGCAAATGTGTAGGCCTATACCAATCTCAAGTTCTCCATTTACCTCCAAAGACAAATGTTTCGCAAGTGAAAATGGTTAGAATATGTGTAATCGCGAACATTATAAAGCATAGACATCACGGTTAAGGATCTTTAAAAAAAAGCATTAAATGATACGTGTGTTGGAGGTGCGTTATCGACGGGAAGATAGCGCACCAGTCGAGTGATATGCGTCTAGAGGCTACGGTGAAGCGTATTGCGCATGCCATGATCACCCTTAGTGCTTCCATGCTTCTAGACCTAGGGCATGAAAACTATGTGNGGTGAAGCGTATTGCGCATGCCATGATCACCCTTAGTGCTTCCATGCTTCTAGACCTAGGGCATGAAAACTATGTACTTACAGCCAGGCGGCCACCTTAATGCGTGTTGATTGCGAAGAAAATTCGAATTATGAAGTGTCGCTAAAACTAAACATTTTAAAACAAATATCAAAAATTTACACAAAAAATTAAAATTATTTGGTTTGTAAATTAATGTGGCAATACGTTTACAACAAGTTATACTCATCACAAACTTAACTAGTGGCTGGCCACCCCAGGGTTTGGGAAGGGAGGGGAAGCAATACTCCTACTGGCTGAAATGTGGAGGGGCGATTACACCCCCTCCCAGCCCTCTATCCAACGTACTCGGCGCCTACACGATATGCCTGAAACTGTGAAAACTGAGCTGAATCCACGAAGAGCAGTGAAAATGGCTGTTCTAGTAATCAGTGTCAGATAACTAATTAATGTGATTACTGAATTTCAATAATTGTTTGTAATTTTCTTTTAATAAAAAAAATTAGGCAGCCATATGTCATTTGTTTCACAGTTTATTTGCATGATTCGCCAGTCGGCAGAAGATAATCAAGTGTTTTCCAGTGAATATTATTTCACTGATAANCACAGTTTATTTGCATGATTCGCCAGTCGGCAGAAGATAATCAAGTGTTTTCCAGTGAATATTATTTCACTGATAAATATCACTGACTCAGGCTTAGAGTGTGTCAGCTTAGTACACAGCCATCGAAGAATAAGTAGAGCACTTATCACTTGGCGTTGAATAACAAAAAAAAAAGTTAGAAATAAAAAAGTGTACATTCTTTCACGAATTTCACTGGAACTCCGCTCATTCTACACTCTCCTGAGGACTCTCTGCAGAAAGAAAATGTTTAGAACTCGAATGGCTTCATTACTCCTGGCATATTCTTAACAGGAGAATGAGCTGTAACTGCTAAATTTTCTCGAGTGTGTAGAAGACTGTGACTTCTAATATGATACAAGTTTTTAACGAGGAATGGGTCTCTTAAAACAAGCATGTCACTCACTGGCAGACAACAACATGGTCCAAGTTTCATTGCTTACTGACATAGCTAATTGCTAGATACAAGATTATATGGTGAATGGCGATAAAACTGCGTGTTAATAAACCGCACACCACAAAATTTTAAGTTACACCACAAAATAAGACAAAATTGGTANTTAAGTTACACCACAAAATAAGACAAAATTGGTAGAAATATTCTTTTTTTATCAACGAAATTTTGTATTAGTTCTTGCTACGAATTATACACTGAAGAGCCGAAAAAACTGGTAAACGTGCCTAATATCTTGTAGGGCCCCCCGAGCAAGCAAAAGTGCCGCAATACGACGTAGCATAGCTCGACTAATGTCTGAAGGTTTGCAGGAGGCAATTCACACCATGAATCATGCAGGGCAGTCCACAAATCCAATATGCGCCAATTTGAGAAAGGGTTGAACGTCTGTCACGTTTAATGATTCTCGTCAGTCGTCGTTTGTCCCGTTCTTTCACGATCTTTTTCCTGCCGCAGCGATTTCGAAGATGTAATGTTTTACCAGATTCCCGATATTCACGGTACACTTGTGAAATGGTCGTACGTAAACATCCAAATGTTGTCGCTACCTCGCAGATGCTATGTGCCATCTCTCGTGCGCCGACTATAAAACCACGTTCAAACTCAATTAAATCTTGATAACCTGCCATTGTAGCAGCAGTAACCGATCTAGCTGCCGACCGCATCGCGTTACTCTGATTAGTTCCATACCTCTGTTATTTGCATACGCACGCCTATACCAATTGTTTTGGCTCTTGAGTGTAATAAGATTTTTTTTTTTATGCTGATAACAGGAAATACACACGCTCTGTGAACTTCGTCGTTTGCACGAGAAAATAGTTGAATATCTTAAATGTGTTTATATAAAATTGTTTTTAATTTTACACAAATTTCTTAGTCATGATTATATATGTTATTTAATAGNCTTAAATGTGTTTATATAAAATTGTTTTTAATTTTACACAAATTTCTTAGTCATGATTATATATGTTATTTAATAGTTCTTTAAATTGTATGTATAACAAACATAATACAAATTTTTTTTAATGCACTTTTGTTTACTATTTAGGCCGTTAACAAAATATAAATCAATAACAATTAAATCTTTAATTTTTTAATGAAATTGATCTAAAAAAANCTATTTAGGCCGTTAACAAAATATAAATCAATAACAATTAAATCTTTAATTTTTTAATGAAATTGATCTAAAAAAACATAAAATCTTGTCCTTTTTTATAGCACGTTCTCAAATCAGTCCGTACCGAGGTGTGCATTAGATATTTGNAAAAAACATAAAATCTTGTCCTTTTTTATAGCACGTTCTCAAATCAGTCCGTACCGAGGTGTGCATTAGATATTTGCGAAATACACGCTTCGATATTCTTCTAATACGTAATAAAACTTATCGATTTCAACACAATTTATCACTTCGCATTCTACGGATGTACAAAGAAAATATCCATTTTTTGTGATGGCTTATTTCAACGTCGTTTATGTCTTCAATAATAGTAGATTTCCTGCATACTGGCATCAGAAAATTTAAAAAATTCTGAAACTTAAGATATTTATTAACTTAATAAATGCTGCAAATATAGCAATTTTTTTNATCAGAAAATTTAAAAAATTCTGAAACTTAAGATATTTATTAACTTAATAAATGCTGCAAATATAGCAATTTTTTAAGATTAGAACATGAAAATATTAAAACATGGGAAGCAAAAAAAAAAAGCACAAATTCGGTATATCAGAAATATAGCGGTCTGCGACATAATGCTCTGCATTAATTTACTTTGTCGGAGATGTCTTTATTTCAGAAGTATCATATCGTGACCAAAGTATCGCCATATCTGCACAGCAACAATGCACATTCCTGATGCGCGGGCGGGATAACAGCTCTCAGCTACAAAGTCAGGCGCCAGGCGTATCTGCGCTGACGTCAGCGGGTTGCAATGTTTGCTCGGGCCTCTAAACCTTCCACAGATCATTGGCACGTCACTTCGGGATTGGCATGCCGTCTGGGTTTGCCGGTCCTCTCTATCTGTATCTCTCTCTCTCTCTCTCTCTCTCTCTCTCTCGGGTCACTTAAAGCTACCGCCTACCTTGCTCTTTCTTCCCTCGTTTGCGGCCGAGAAGCGCGGGAGCGATAAGGTCGACATTGCCACGTCGCTCTGCGTGTACCTATGGGACTTTCAGCGGTGACCCTATTATTTTATTGTTGGCGGAAAAATCCGTAAGAAGGTTCAATGCGGGGCCCTTAAATAGTTTTCTTGTGTACCTGAAGCGTATATTCTGAGATTCAGCGGCTTGAAAAAGTCGTTATTAATGCTTTTTGGAGCAATATGAAATTATATCTGCAATATGCGTGACGTCTNTTCAGCGGCTTGAAAAAGTCGTTATTAATGCTTTTTGGAGCACTATGAAATTATATCTGCAATATGCGTGACGTCATGAGAGCTCTCAGCAGCCCTTGTCTGAAGTTTGTGTTCTTTTCGTCGATCACAACATTGGACGCACGTTTAAAAGTTTCGTAAAAATAACGAGCTTTTTTGAAACTCTGAAATGCATTTCTAGCGAAGATACACTGCTCACGCCCTGTCGGCGTGGGATTCTCCAATGAAAAACGGGTTGGATCAAGACACCAGAATGTCTGAGGGTATACAATAGCCACGGCAATTTGTTATCGAATTTAACCCTTAATAGTGGAGTTTAGATAACTCAACGGCTCTTAACATGGAGGTCTTGAGAGTCGATGAGGGTGAAGTGTGGCGAGTATGGAGCAGCGTCGGAATGCAACGGTGGAAGGGGGAAACGGGAGATCCCCAAGAAAATCCGCCGACCAGCGGCACCGTCAGGCACGATTCTCGCCAGCGAAAATCCGGGAGTGATCCCACCGAAAATCAAACCGGTTTCACGTTAGTGGGAGACGAGTAGTCTAACCACCACACCACCGCGGCCCCTCTCAAACGTTATAATTAATGGATAAAAGAAGAATGAGAAGTTATTTATCGGGTTTATTAGAATATATTTATTCTAAAAGAAAAGTTACTCTGTAACATTCCATTACACATTAAAAAAGACTTCTAAATTGTATGTAATAAATAATTGTAATTTAATTTTTTTATATGTTATCATGTTTCGTTTTATATAATTGACAAATCGTGAGCAGCAAATACTGTCATATGAAGGATGTGAAATGCTAGTTGCTAATAAATTACTATTTCACCAAAATCCCTTTAATTTATATTTTTGGGATTAACTGAACATAATACGATTACATTCACTATGAAAACACATTTTTGATAACTTTCTATGCACACGACTCATATGTACACGAAATTGTTCGTAAACGCACCATAGTGGGAATGAGCACCTACCTGTTTTTCGCGAAATGATTTCAGGACAAATGGTATCCCAAAATACTTTTGTTCAGAACCACTTTCGTGATTGGGCCGTCTGAATTGTAACGCGCCTTATCTGTCTGCCCGCGAATCACGGACGGTCAGTATCGCTGAAAGTTAATGCTGGTTGATTCACTCATGTAACAGACTCTCTTCACATAAAACAAGCGGCCAATAGCCAAAGGAAGGCTGCAATTTGCACGTACGATATTTAAGCATAGCCTTCGCGAAAAACCGGTGTACCTTTCAATGGGTATTTAGCTATACGGGTTCCAGTGGGATTTACAAACTTCCAAACCTGACTTGTCCGTCCCTGATTTGCGGTTTGATTACTCACAGTATAGAGTCATGAGTGCATTTCTTGAGGGAAACACATGCCAGTATAAAATTCGTATACGACTAATGAGAACAATTATTTCGTACCAGAATACACAAGAAACGCTGAAAAAAAGGTTTTTGTTGAATCAAACAATGTTTATTTTAGCACAAACTAAATTAATTGTTTGTGTAGGGGCAATTTAATATTTTGTTGTGTTAACCAAATTATTTTTATGTTGTTATTTGGTTTCCCCCAAGAAACATATGACTGGTACAACCAAATTTTTGTTTAGATCTACGTAAATTAAAAACTTATCGTAAACACTAACAAAATATTTAAACGCGAACGAGATTATAACTCTGCTCACCTGCGCCCGGGTGCTTGTTCTTAACAACCTCAGCTAAATACGGGTTTTTTTCAATACTAACATTTCAAATACGGGATAACGTGCGCAAAAAATACTTAAAGTTTTATAGTTTTACTTTTTAGTTTTCTGTTAAACTTGTTTTATTATGATGTAGATACCATTATAAAATAATATTTTGTTTGGAATATGGGAATGAAATAAAAATAACAAAAAGTAATGTTTTATTTTACGGTTTGATTCGGCAGATGTTGACGAGATCATTCGTTTGGCACGAAAAAACAGCGTCCTTGTACATCGTAGTGGTGAGATACACTGCCAGGAAATTTAAGCCCCCCCCCCACCCCCCTTCACAAACCAAAAATATTCTCGCTAGTTTCCGTGGGCCCCCATCCGTGCGTAACGCGCATGCACGACGGTAACTCAAGGTCATGCTTGAGTTATTAGTCATGAAACTACATCGTCAGAGTCGATCACCCCGAAAACGTTACATCGCCGTTTCCATCGGAGCCCATGTGTAGGTCTTGTTTCAAAGACGCATTCAGGTCAAAAATGTGTCATTATACTTCATAAACATTCAACTTGTTCGGAAACTCTGTTCCCTAAACTCCAGACATAGTTTCTTTGATCCAACAGTAAGACAAAAATTCCTATACATTTATATCAAGAAACGTATTTTTATATGAAATTGGTGTGTTCAAAAGTAAGGCATACATCACCTGGAGAACAAGGCTTTGCGACCATGCCTGCAGGACAAGTTGCATAGGACGCAGGCGCGAAACTAAATTATTTCAAACGCAGCTACGCACACCTACTTCCTGTCCAACTTGTCTTACACGCATGATTGCACCGCCTTGTTCTACAGGTGTTGTACTCCGTAATTTTTGAACACAGTTATTTCATATAAAAATACGTTTCCGTATACAATCGTATAGAGCTTTTGTGGTATTATTTGCCCAAAAAAAAAANAGTTATTTCATATAAAAATACGTTTCCGTATACAATCGTATAGAGCTTTTGTGGTATTATTTGCCCAAAAAAAAACTATGCCTGCAGTTTGGGCACTGAGTTCCCGAACCATCTGTACATCAGCTACTATGGCAAGGTGGAACTTTCACCGTGAATTTAACTATTTCCTTAACAAATTCAGGAGAGTTACGATGGATGTACGGGAAAATAACAACTTTACCATTCGCGATATGTAAATACGCCGGCACGATGATGCAGTGGATTCAGGAACTTTTTTCTTTGCAGAGAATAATCTTGTTGCCACTGCCACTAGAAACGAAGGGGAATCGTCACTAGATGGATCGATTCGTATACTTAGTCACATTACCGTAAGTGTTAGTCCGCCTTATTATTCAAGTGTAGAAATCTAGTCACCGATTGACCTCCCCGAGTGCAGTCTACATTTTTTGGAAGGCAAATGTAACACTCAAGAAAGGGCAATGCTTGATTACGGTTTTCACCAACTTAGTGAGCAAATAATTCTTTCCAAGAGTGTTACGTTTCTTTAACATGATTTACTTCACCGACATATAAATGTGCATTTTTACGGCGCACTAAAAATTTCGAATTACACGCAATACACTAACAAAATATTGGCACACCAAGTTGTTGCTCTTTCTTGGTGTTTCAGGAATGGCTGCAGAAATTTATGTTATTTAATTGACATATTTAATGTTTGCTCCGTGCGCTCAAAATCTAGAATTGACTTCCAGGAATTTAAATTTTTTCCGAACAATTTTTTACTAATAATTTATTCGGTGAGAAATATTTCTTATCAACGGTTCTTAAATTTTTTTCTTGAAGGCTTATTTACTTGAAGAAAATCGTTGTCTTATATCACGCTATACGTAAGATTTGCTGAGAATGAAACGTGAAAAATTTTTATCAGGATCGAGAGTTTGGCGATGGTGTAAGAAAAATCACGAAGAACAATTCCTTTCTTGTTATGCACGATTACGTCATTACACAGTCACGTTTTCCCCTCGCCCGAGATAAAGTAATACTCCGACGTCACTACTTTCGTTCTACAGAGAAGAACTAGCAGATGATTGTACGGTGGACCGACACACCCGACGTAATTATAGTCGCACATGCCTAGGAAACAGACACTCCTTATTCCTCGTTGACATGAATTCCAGCATTTGCAAACAATGCTAAATTAGAAGCTAAGTGCTGCGGAGGAAAAGCTTAACGTGTTCGTATATAGACAGCGCGACACGTATATAGCACGTCTATTTGGTTTTCATCCGTTGGACAAGTACGTCTGTATCGTGGCGCTTCATGAATTTCATGTATAATTTACTCTACGCCGTTCACAATGCGGGGACAGTTAAAAGCTAAACGCGTTGTTAGTATTAAATTACATTACATGACCTACGCATTAAGCATTGGCAACTCTGTGCTGGGTAACAATAACAGTACTGCATATGAATAACACAATTGAAAGAACGCAGCTGTAATATATATTCTNTGCATTAAGCATTGGTAACTCTGTGCTGGGTAACAATAACAGTACTGCATATGAATAACACAATTGAAAGAACGCAGCTGTAATATATTTTCTCCCGTTGGTTTTTAGACATAGGTCTCTGCCCAGAAACCTAGTAGTCTTTCAATTGCTTACCCGTGCCGCCATCGTGTCCTAAGGAGAGTTACGTAAAGTTATGGAAATGTCTCTCAGTGCGTGAGTNCTCCCGTTGGTTTTTAGACATAGGTCTCTGCCCAGAAACCTAGTAGTCTTTCAATTGCTTACCCGTGCCGCCATCGTGTCCTAAGGAGAGTTACGTAAAGTTATGGAAATGTCTCTCAGTGCGTGAGTTTGCAAAACCTTAAATCAAGAACAGAGTTTTACTAGATATATTTCGATGGATTTTGTATTAAAGACAGCGAATTTCAATCATCAAAATCGTAATACGCAGCGTTAGTTAATACAATGAAAATATTTCGATAAAAAATTGTTTATTTGCTATCGTATGGTAACTTAATGAAAAGACAAAATAAATACATGAGCCCTCTGTAAAAATAGTTGTTTTACCATTAAAAAGTATTGTGTAAAACTCTATAAAAATAAAATTTACAAAAAAATAACTTTTCCTTATTTTAGTTGGACATAATTTTTAATCGAGTGTAATTTTCTTAAAAGCTCCTTTTGGAAAATTTTGTTAAAAGAATCCCCTTTACTTGAGTTATAAAAATTTTTAAATTAAAGAGCTGTCGATGATATTGATTTGTTAATTTTAAAACAAATATTTTGGAATATTTATGATTTTATAGTGTATATAATTTTTTTTGCAAAAATTTGCCATTTTTAATTCGAAAACTACAGACTGTACCAGCTGTTGCTGTATATTAAAATTAAAACCATTTCAATATATTTTCACTACATCTAAAACAATTAAAATATATGAAGTAGATGAAATTCTATTTTTGATTTTATATTTTTGAAATTCGCGAGCTGCGAGACTTTTTTAAGGTTCTTTAAAATAAGCTATTGCCCCTTCCCATGATAATAAGGTATATGATATATATGATACTACTCTTTGCTAGATAACTTTTTCTTTGATATATTTATTAGTCTCCGAGATCACGCAACTAATATTTAAAGAGTAGTCAGGTAGATAGGGGTCTTTTAAATAAACAGCTGTTGTGTTATAGTAGCGTATATACGATGCCTTTGATACGTACAAATCTAATACAAAAAATAATAATATCAACAAAGCTAATAGAGTTAATCAACACAGTAAAAAGCTTTCAATAAGATACGAAATAATATAGCAATTGTGTTACTGTACGATACAGTAACAAAATACAAAAAAAAAAAAATTGAACGTCACAAGCACAAGGACATCTCTGAGTATTCCTGGAATCCATTCAGCAGTGCGCGATGGTTTGAGGTTCACCAAGCCGATTAGAGTCCGCTTTACAATTTAAATAACCACAGACATCGTCGTCTGCGGTGATACGTTTTTTTCTCACACCTCGATACGATTTACAAAGCCATCCAGAGAGTAAAAAATGTATGTACTCGTTAGAAATAATTCTTTGGAGTTAAGTACCCAAATATTATCTTGCAACTCTATAACAGAAATACTTAATTTTTTTCAACTAATTATGTTAGAAAACATACAGAATTAGATTATTTAGCTCAACATTTATAATAAACTTGAAGTCTACAACACCTTCTTGTTATAACTCAACATAAACTCCACGCATTCAACGTCGAGGTATTGTGAAATTTACTCTAATTGAATTTTAGCGTAGCAACTGTAGCTACGGCAACTATTTTTCAAAGAACTCCTTGTACAAATACAAAAAAAAATTACAGTGCACTGAAATAACAAATATTTTGTTTACACTCTGCTCGCACAAGCTTCTAATTTTGGGTGGTCTTCCTTGGTTGGGAATTAAAGTTTCTGCGCACGTTTGTGAAGCCTTAACCCTTGCATATTCGCATTTTATTATGGTTCTAGGTGTTGCATTTTAGAAAACTTTTGATATGTGCTGTACATGGCATTGTTATCATCATCGCAATCAGTGAAGTGTAGGCTTTGTGATCAGTTATTGTAATATGAACAATTTGTAACTTAGAGCAGTAGCACCGTTTACGAATTAATCAGTTCACTAACTTGCAATGTACATCACTTGCCAAGAAATAATTCCTGTGTCTCACGTAAACAATTGTAAACAGTAGGTTTGAATGGGTTAGGAGTTCGTATAATTTTGGTTTCAAAATGTCAGCTGTAAAGACAATATTTTTCTTCAGTAGATGTTCAGTTTTATTATTTACGTGCTCTGCCCGCGGCTCCGCGCGCGTGGACTGCAGAACTTTTGTTTAAGTTTTTTTAAAAATAAAGGTTGAATTTTACTTTGTGTTAGTTATGAGATAAATAATCATTAGACAAATGTTTTAAATTTAAATATACTTTTATTTTTACATTTTAATATTTTGCATGAAGTGATTTGTTTATTTTTCTTTTTCTAATCTTAAGACATATATTTTATCGCAGGGCCTCTTTGTACACAAAATTTCTCGTTTTTTCATTGGACGCAAGTACATACAAATTGTTACTGCAACTTATACGCGAACATGCGACATATAATTGTCCATGTGAAAAGCATGGCTGTCGGTTGTCAACTCCGGCATCTTTCAGGGTTTGGCCTTGTGACTTATTTCTAGTCATAGCAAAGCAAACTCTGATAAGAAATTGGAGAAGCCTAACCTGGAAAGGTAAATCCGTTGGAATCTTTTCTTTGATAAATATTAAGTTTTTAATGGGGAAACAACAACTTAAATTTTATGTATTTATTTATTGAGAAATTAAACGGTAAAAACGCTTATAAGTATTTCTCTATTATAGATAGTTATATGCTACCGTGGAGGTTTTTTATGTATTTTTATTCTACACAATTCTTTACTACATTATATTGTTCCATCTTTAACGGTTTAGACAGCGTATTGCAAGAGAGCGCGCTGGCGGTAAACTTTTTTCCGACTTGATTCACTATTATCGTTACAGCTTATTCCTAATGTTACTTTACGTAACAAAATATATACTAAAACCTGGCCAGAGAACAAAGCTATTAATAAAAAAACACGTAAATCGGATAAGTGGTTCTCGAGCGATAAGCGCACTAACAGACAGACAGAGACACGTTGAGTTTTATAATATGTATAGATTGAACTACATCTGGGGCCTTTCATTTTAATGCCGTAATATTTAGCGTTATTCATTACAATAACAATTTCAGAAAAAAATTTTGGACCAACCATCTTGGCAGAGCGCTTTTCATAACTGTCAGTATGTACTTTCGTGGTAACCTCTCACTGTCTGCAGGCATTTCCATCGCCACAGCATCAAGACTGAAACAGTCTTCGCTCCCCAATGAACCTCTTAATAATATATCACCCGATCTTTGTTTTGTTAACGATATGATTAAATGTATTTTTCAGCAACGCATATCATTTCTCAAATTCCATTTCCGTACCGCTAAAATATTGAATCTATCCAATACATTCTTTAGGGACCTTAATATTTTTTAAACAAAAACAAAGACAATTTAATTTTCTGTCATTTCAAACGACTGTTTCTTAAAAAATTATGTTGATTTGGAATAAAAATGGGAATTTTGCAAGTCGTTAGTAATTATTCTGTAGAATTTCAAGTCCTTTTAATTTTCAAAATGTTTTTAAGCTATTTGAATAAAATTAAAATTTTTTAAACTTGCCGGGCAATAATAGGTCATATAGTTCTAAAACATTAGGGTTATTTAAGTTCGGGGCAACATACGATTTTATAATAATCTCCACCAGACGACTTGCGTTCCACACACAGAAGAAACATGTTGTAAACCGAACAGAACAATTTCTTGTAAAGATACAAATACTAGCTAGTATTTGTTTTAAACCTNGAAGAAACATGTTGTAAACCGAACAGAACAATTTCTTGTAAAGATACAAATACTAGCTAGTATTTGTTTTAAACCGGTTTAATTTTTACTTGTGCAAAACAGGATTTGTACAACTACAGAAAAATTCTTGCAGTAATACTGACACTTGCGAAATTTACAAGAATTAACTTGTAGTGGTACTAAAAACNAACTACAGAAAAATTCTTGCAGTAATACTGACACTTGCGAAATTTACAAGAATTAACTTGTAGTGGTACTAAAAACCTTTTGTCAAGTAGTATCCAAATAATTCTTTTTGTAAAATTACAAACAATGTTTGTGTGCATACAATTTTTTTCGCACGTGAATGTACGTCGGAGGTGGAGGCATACTTAACAGTTCATCTTTATTGGCGTGGCGCGCAATTCGCATATCACCGTAAACCCACATAATGGTCCCCAAGGTAGTTCTATCGCTGTATCACATCTCCCAATCTCACTCTCTGCTGACCTTTTGAATTAGACTTTTTACAATATCCTTGATTTTCCAGCCGGTTTCTTTGGTTTCCGCATGCTCAGGGCGTGATCTCCACAATCCCTTTGATCTACTGCGATCGCGATACCATCTACAAAACCACAGCACGTCTAATTGCCTTACCTGAACTCGCATTCTTCCAACCACAGTCTGCAGCATTTCATTTATGTCTTCGTGCGTACATTGTTAATTACAAGGTGCATTCAATCAGTGCAGTTGTTCGTAAGGTATTTCTCGTCTTTCCTTTCTCCTAAACCGCTTATAAGCTCAACTGTTTTAGTCATGTCATATTTTTATTGCCAACTCTACATCAAACAAGCCTAGTACTTTGTGATAAATAAAATATTTCTCAGGAATGCTCAGCGATATTTACACCAAATATTCGTAAACAAATGCACGGAAATTTCCACCAGCCAGAACACCTACAGAAAAGGCACCGAATTAAATCTTTCTGTACAGGACCAGCCATAAATATTTTTTAATTGCAACATGTTCTCAAACGTTGACTGAACGGATTGTAATTATTTTAATTTGCATCTATTCCTAACAGTCACTTAAGACAGGTAATATTTCACATGTTGAAATATCTGCAGGCTTGACATGAAGCTTTTTTTTTTTTTTTTTTTAAGTTTGACCCGCTGTAATTGATTTTTTTAGTGGTTACTCAAAAAAATTATGAAATTTTTAACCATTCAGAAATTGTGTGCACAATTGATTACATAACAACATACTTTTCTACGTTATAACTGCTTCACATCCCTATTTTTTGCTTTTTTTCTACACCGCAGGGGCCGCGAATGTGTAGTGGTTAGACTATTCGCTTCCCACCAAGGTCAACCTGATATGGTTCACGGCAGGGTCGCTCCCGGATTTTCGCATTTTGGAATATTGCCAGACGGTGTCGCTGGTTGGCGGGTTTTCTCGGAGATCTCCAGTTCCATTCCCTTGCATTTTGGCGCTGTTCACACTTAGTTGCGATTGACTCACTCAGGTAAACGTCAGTCTTCTTACACAGACATGCGGCCAATGGCCAGAATACTGCTAGTGAGCACAAATGATATTGAAATCTAGCCTCCGCGTAAATATTTTCGCGAAAAACGGGTGGCCCTGTTATATTTTAACCACACTCTCTTGCACACTTAGCTTGCTTGGGTTGATCTACAGCAAATTATGCGAATAACGTTACATGTATTGTTATGGGGATCGATAATGGGTCGTAGAAATTGCATGTGGCCACAGATCAGCAAAGAGTACAGAGGCGAAACAGCCTGATTAAAACGCCAACTCGAGCTGCCCACTTCAGCTTAACTGCGTCACTGGCCTGCTAAATGTTGGAATGCCGTTCGCCAATCAGATCCTGTGGTAACCTATCGGCCAGCACAATCCACAGGGAACATTTCGCAGCATGCACAGCCAATGAGGCTTAGCGTTGGTTCTCAGAGCCTCGCGCAGTCAATCAGCGAATGGATACGCCAACGTCGAAGCAACTGGCACCTTATTTCACCTCTGTTGCGTGAATGTGAGAGCGAGTGCCATAGGATAATCATGGGTAGACCTGTTCGCCGGAGAGTACTTGGTTGCCGTCACAAATAAAGAAAATAGAAACCCACTCAATGAAAAATAATCCAGTGTCAACAAATTTCTCAACGTATTATTNGAAAAATAATCCAGTGTCAACAAATTTCTCAACGTATTATTAGTAGAGACCTGCAAAATTCCCTTTATTATTTGAAGCCAGAGTAAACTTCAAGCACGTGCACTGTAAAAAAACTGTAAAAAATTTTACGGAAAAGTGCCGGTAAAAAATTATCCAAAACTCTCCATTAAATTACGGATGCAATTACTTGCATAAACGGAAGTTTCTGTAAACAAGATTTCACTGAATAGAGTTAGTGAAACGTATATCTCCATAATATAATAAAAATAGTTCCATTTTTACAAGCATTTCTGTTATGTTACTAGATGTAAATTTCCGTTATTTGAAAAGACATATCAGTCACTTTACGGATGTTTCCATTACATACTAAAATGTTAATTTCCTATATTTGAAAATACATGTCGGTTACTTTACGGATGTTACCATCATCTACTTAAACATACATTTCCGNTTAATTTCCTATATTTGAAAATACATGTCGGTTACTTTACGGATGTTACCATCATCTACTTAAACATACATTTCCGTTACTTGAATAAGTAATGTCAGTTACTTTACGAAGGTTTCCGTCATGTATTTAAAGAAAAATTTACATAAAGTTAACACTTACGCATGTCATTTTACGGATGTTTCAGTTGCATAATTTTAAGGAAAGCCATTTTAAGTAATATTGTAATTATTAAACAGAGAACTCAATATAACACTTTGTGAAATCTGTAATTCAACCAGACTTCCAACCTAGATGATGAATATTTCCGCTACCTGAAAGCAAGTGTCTGTCACTTGAACATACAATTTGCATTATTAATTCATTTATGGTAGCTCCACAAAACTTTGAGGCAAATATTTAACACATGAATAACATTTCCGTTTACTTTACAACTATTTACACATACATAACATGACGTTCATAACAGAAATTATTTTGAATAACCTCGTATGTATTATCATCACAGCAATTACGCATAAATTAGAAGAACAACAATTATACCACTCTATACTTACCATATCAGTGACGCTCTTAAAAGTTAAAAAATTATGCTAGGAATACCTACCTGTACATATAATGGCTCCAAATTACCTATAAAGTGCTACAGTACGTGCACAACTGATTTTATAATAAGTTTTTTAAATTTCGTTATTAAAACAATTGTGTTGGCAATTAGCTCACTTTCACTAACTTACGTTACTTTCACAAATAATGGATAGTTAATTTTTGTACTCCATGAAATATTTTATTACATGCTGTAAGTTGTTTTCATTAATTTACCATTTACTTATGAATAATTAGTACGCATAAAATGTCTCAATATATTTGGCAGCCTATTATAAGTTAATATAAATGCATATATGTTATACTACTATTTCGTACACCATGTTATAATGTAAAATAAATTAGAATATAGTTATGTCCTTTCTAAATGTTATACCTGGACAACAAAGCAGTTTGCAGAAACTAAACCTCACATTACATACAACTCTTAAGACAAACTGATTTAGGAGTACTTACAGCATCAATTATAATTAACAAGTTCACTTTGGTAACAACCATCTTTGCCTATGCAATTTCAGTACCACCCATATCATATAGAATCGGCCAGTGCCATATGCAGCTCATCACAATAGTGTGTGTCAAAAGGTATGTGGTAGTGTAGAAATATTTTAACTTGTTATGTTGAAAAAATGCATTCATACAAACAAATAAAGTTTATTAACTAATTCTTAAACAATTACACTCAACACATGAATAAGTTTCCTATAAATGTGTGTATTTTTTTTCATTATGACCTAAAGCTTTCAATTTTATGGGATGTTGCACAAATAAAAACAATAGATATTGATAATAAACANTTTTTCATTATGACCTAAAGCTTTCAATTTTATGGGATGTTGCACAAATAAAAACAATAGATATTGATAATAAACTACTTTTATTACGTAAGAAATGCCATATATTTGTACCAATTGATATCATATATACTAAAAACAAAAAAATTTCATTTCACCAACAAGTCTTGTTTTTATGAATACAGCAAACACTATAGAAATGAAAAACATTGAAAAACAATGAATTAAAAAAATTCATTTGTAGTTCAACCTGTAGATTAGTTGTTAAAAAAGTAGGGCACATTTATGTTAACAAGAAAATTTAAATTGCTTAAAACCAATCATTTAGTGGTTTTAAATACGAAAGGCTTATAATATAAGTTTTTGTATACCATTAATACGAAATTCATTAACAGAAACTGCATGCCTTTTGAAAAATATTTTTCACTGAAATGAAAACAAACTGTTCTACCACAAATGAATATGTTTCATAGCAAAAAATTGTCAAAAATAGTATATACAGGAATGCTTTAACAATCACACTTGTAACTATAATCGATTTGGACATAATTTTGTTACACCAAACTGATGTTATAAGTGGGAAGTGATACCTGACAACGTTACCAGTTATCTGTGCAAAAAATTTATGTTTACGGAAGTTATTTTAAAGACGTACAAATGTAGCAGCTATGGGTTCTAAGAGAATAAGAAAATTTAATAAAATTACAATGAATAATAATTACAATGTGAAGTATGATTATGTATCACAAAAGAGGGGATGTGAAATAAAATTACATTGCATAAAAATTCGAACGCAAAATAAAGTAACTTTACAAGAGAATCAAGAAATTAAATAAAATTACATCACTCGAGAATCCGGAAGTGAAATAAAATCACATCACACGAGTATTGGGAAGTAAAATAAAAAAAAGTGACACAAAAACAACAAATTGGAAATAGTACTCCATTCAATCAATATCCAGTGTAGGCAAGATGACCTAATTAAGTGGTATCAAAACATTTGCAACAAACATGACTATTTCTGGGCCTGCGATACAACAACTCTCATAACCTAGCAAAATGCCAACTTGGCTGCTTACAATTTTTAAGTATGCACCTATAAAAATTATTGCTAAGTAAATGTTAATGAAAATTTAAATGAAAATCAGTACACATTTTTTTTTACATACTTGTGACATTTCAGGTACTGTGCTGGGTAAATTGCAAAATTCATGTGGCAATTTCTACGTATCTGCCAGCATCTATTTCTTTTTGCTTTGGTTTGTTGAATGTAAACCTCGTTATTGCAAAGTGCCAAAATTATGGTCCCTTCAGATTTGTATTAAGATGTTACTTAACTATGTGAATATGAGTACAATAGGTGAAACACTAATTGATTACAGACATGTCATTAAGGAGTGCCTGCCCTTTAATATCACTGTGCTACCAATTTATTTTCATAAAACTGCTTAAATAGAGAAAATGCCAAACCAATAACACATTTACATAATAAAAGGAAAGCAAACATCAATATCCAATGTAAAAAAATAATGTTAGATTTTATTACTTTGTTTTTAAAAGACATCTTTATTTTTATTTATAGGGCAATGTATAGTAAAATACAGTAAAATCACACAAGCATGGTCATTAATGAGATGTTATATTATGGCTGTTTCATATGAATTGACAGTTAGTGAACAGTGAAATCTTAAACATATAAACTTTCTTGGTATTAATTTTCTCCTATGATTTGTTATTATTTTTAAGTCCCGTTTCGTTACTATTAAGTGTAGTAACCACATATCGCCCCACAGAAATTGTATTGTGCCAGTAGGGCGTGTCAAATTGGAGGGCCAAAATAAAAATTTGTGATTTTTGTGAATGAGGGGGTCAAAAAATGTGCCTTTTGATGCGTAATATCCTAATTTAAAAGATTTTTCCTTATTCATAAAGATTTACCTTGGTAAATTTGCGCTTGTTTATAATCTATATTGAAATTTCCGAAAAAAAAAGGGGGATAACTTAATATTAACTCCAAATAAATTAGTTTTAAAAAGTGGTTTAATGAGCTCAAACAAATTTATTTATATTTTGTCTTTATTATGAAACACTGAAAACACATTGTAAAAAATGTAAAATGCTTCAACCAACAATATTAATCAAATCTTGCTTCGATTCATTCCTAGACAACATTCTTTTGCTTTCTCCCTGGCCTTTAATAAATCGTTCTCGTTTCCCATGAGTATACACTTTGCCAGAAGCCTCTGTTACTTGTTTCGCACACCTCTCTATGGACTGTCCATGACATGGCCACTTTGTAACTTTCATTGGCTCTTCAACAAACTTTCTTATTTCTGATATTTTGAGTTTACAAGTAAGTGGAGGTTCATATACTNTGGCTCTTCAACAAACTTTCTTATTTCTGATATTTTGAGTTTACAAGTAAGTGGAGGTTCATATACTTTTTCTGATGTCTATCAGTTCCAAAAGGGAAGTTGCATTTGGATTTACTGCAGGTGTTTTCCTAGGACGAACAGATAGGTCTCCTGGTGTATCATCATCTTCACTCCTTAATTTAATTATCTTCTGGACCCCTGCTTTCCTTTCTTCTTGGTCTTCCGAGCATAAAAGTGTCTGAAGCACCATTTCACTAAATGCGAACCACGATGAACGTTGGATTGTTGGCCGAACAATATCTGCTACTGCCTTCTTCTGAGATTTTAGGAGTTTCAATTGATAAAGAATGTGGCGAAGTCCTTCCACCCAAGAGAATTTCAATTTAATTGTAAACCAGCAGGGATAGTAAACGCCAACAATGTATTCCACAGGCAGTTGTAATGTCTTCAAGTTGTTGCCTTTAAGGCCATGTTTTGAAACCCATGTGCAACAAATCCTATTCGCAGTTGTTAAACACCGAGAGTGGCTTACAGGATCAATTGGAAGTACACCTGTCCTTATGGCCTGAGTTATCCTGTAACCATAAGCCGGATCTGTAAAGAGATATTTGACAACATGTCACTCAATGGAACCAAAGGCTCTGGAAAGGATATTCTGACAAATGAGAGATTGATTTCAAGTTCTGTTGCAGCATCAAACATGTTGCCAATCTAACCACTCTACTTGTTGTTAGACAAAGTTTTTCCATCCAACTCGGTGATCAAGTGCCGCAAAGGTAGTATGAAGAGCACAAACCAACCAGATAAGTTTACGATTCAGCTTTGCCTCAACCCAATGCATGACCCCTCCTTCCCAACCAGTGTTAACATTCGTTGAGTCACCACCAATAGCCTGCAAACTTTTATCAATGCTGTGTTCTTCTTTAAAAAAAATCCACAAGATGCTTAGCAATAACTTCAGCAGGTTTCCTTTTCGTTAAGACTTTCTCTGTAGTAAAATGGCAAAGATAACTTTACACCTGGCTCANCTCAACCCAATGCATGACCCCTCCTTCCCAACCAGTGTTAACATTCGTTGAGTCACCACCAATAGCCTGCAAACTGTTATCAATGCTGTGTTCTTCTTTAAAAAAAATCCACAAGATTCTTAGCGATAACTTCAGCAGGTTTCCTTTTCGTTAAGACTTTCTCTGTAGTAAAATGGCAAAGATAACTTTACACCTGGCTCACTGCAAACAGTGTAATGCTCTTCTTTCACAATACTTGGAAACTGATGACTTGAGTTGTCTGCCTGTAACAGAACTTTAGTGAAATCTTGGCGTCCATCAAAGAAGATACATTCAATATTGCCTGTCCTGCATCGAGCATGAAATTCTTCATCAAGTGCTTTCATGACTTTTTCTTGTGCCCTTTTTACTTTATTGTGATCAACCACAAGTCTCCTGTCTCCTTCAGTAATTAATCCAGCATCCAAAAATGCAGCTGTTGTAATGGCAGCTGTAGCACGTAGACCGACACCATACCTAATACTTTGCAATGCAACATTGCGCAATTGTAATGTATTATATTGGCTTGTACTTAAAGTAGGAGGTACATCGGAATCATTACATGGAATCTGCAAAGGATCTTCAGATTCTTCATCTGTAACATCAGTTGGCTCTTCATCTTCATTGGACAAAATAACTTCATCTGGTTGTAACGTTAATTCTTCCTTCCTTTTCAGCTTATATTCATAAATTCTTCTTAATTCATCTTCTTACCTCTTCTGCTTTTTAGTTAGTCTTCTGTGCTCAGGTAGATCTGGTAATCCAATTTGATGCTGTCCAACAGATCCAACCTTCTCTCTTTGACTATTAATAAACACTAGTTCTTTGGCAGGGATCTTCATATCCTTAGAACAAGAGCAGGAGATGTGCACTTCATGTTTACAGTCGGCACCACCTGGACACGGACCATCAAATTCTGGACATAGCTTAATCTCACACTTGCAATTGAGGATGTCAAAGAGCTTGTCTAACGTTGCTATGAAAGCCTCTTTCACTTCCAGTTTTCCTCTGCCAAGTGATATGTTTTTGGCCTTTTCCCAGTTTTCTTCTATCTTCTTCAGGACTGTGACTCTTGAATTTAAAATTGGCACCACAAAACAACTGTTTGCTCGCTCCCACTGTTCAAGCACTTTTGGATAAATATCCTTTGCAAGAGTGGCTGCTGGGTAATTTGTGACATTCTCTACACTCTGTTCTCTTAGCAGAAGCCCATATCTTAGAACATCACGCAGAGTTGGGAGTTCGGAAGGCAGCATTTCTCGACCAGTTCCAATGAAGTTACTCATGTGAGTGCAAGTTGCCAATCTTGTCTTCCTTTTACTAGCCATGGTTCCGAATTTTCATATTTTGAAATTGGAAGAAACTATTCGTGCCTGGGGAAACAAAAGTCACTATTTGTTTTATATTAATAAAAAATAATAAAAAGACCCTAGCTGCAAATGAGTATTGCTAGTTTAAACACTTTTACGAGNATAAATATCCTTTGCAAGAGTGGCTGCTGGGTAATTTGTGACATTCTCTACACTCTGTTCTCTTAGCAGAAGCCCGTATCTTAGAACATCACGCAGAGTTGGGAGTTCGGAAGGCAGCATTTCTCGACCAGTTCCAATGAAGTTACTCATGTGAGTGGAAGTTGCCAATCTTGTCTTCCTTTTACTAGCCATGGTTCCGAATTTTCAGATTTTGAAATTGGAAGAAACTATTCGTGCCTGGGAAAAAAAAGTCACTATTTGTATGATATTAATAAAAAATAATAAAAAGACACTTAGCTGCAAATGAGTATTGCTAGTTTAAACACTTTTACGAGTGGCATAAAATATTTTTACAGATGTCATAGTAAAATATAAGTATATTCTTAACCTCAGAGCAGAAGTACAAACAGAAATAATGATAAGAAGGCACTTCTTGAGAGAAGACAGTTTGCTGCAAATTTTACATGAAATGTGAAAATATCACGAAATTGAAGTACCTATTTACCAAGCAAACCAATGTAATTGCCAGTTCATGTAAATACATTTGTGAATCGCTAACCAAAATACAACTTTTTGACCCCCCTCATATTTTGAAAAATTAAGTCAAAAAATTCGACACCCTCTATGTGCCAGCTTTCCATGTCAAGGGTAAAACAGAAACAATTATAGATGTCACCATGCAAGATGTGTTCGTACAACTTCGCGATAACTGAAAATAGCTACAGTGCCTGCTGCAGAACAAATACTTGCCAATGGCAGCAACAGTTGATTGATACTGTCATCCCATAGACTAGTAGTATATTGGCTGTGTACAATTACAGTATGTTCATGATGCGTTTCACGTCTGTATGTCTATGGAAACACTACCCTACAACGTTAACAAATGTGCTGGAAGAATGATTTGTTTTGATATCAATGTAAGTTCCGTTTGCATTATAGACAAAATAATGCACCAAGTAATTTTCATGAAAGAAAGATATAAATTATACGAAAGTTGAATGAACCCGTGGGAACTTAATTTTACGGTGCAAAAAAACTACCTATTCCTCTCAGTACATTTCACACTAGAAACAAAATTGTTTATAAACTTGTTTGTTCACGTTTTTAACAAATAAATGAACTCTAAGATTTTTCACTTATTTTAAGAGGGAAGACTCACTTATATTTAATTTTTTGTACCGCACCATCACTAAGTCCGTGCACACGTGACTGCAGTGTTTATGCATGTATTTTGTGGCCACTCAATATTTACATCGCAGAGTTTACACTTTGCTCAGTTTATTAAAAAAAAGCCTTCATTTTCAAAATTGCGGCATGTTCAAAACGTATTATTTTTGACATTGTCAACTGATTTTGCCACGTAAAGGTGACAAAGTTGGCAGCGTTTACAATTACTGTACAGTTCTTAAGTGTACAATTTTTTACTGGAGTAAAAATTATTTATCTGTATTATATATACATATTTATTTCCACAATATCAACAACTTGTTTAGAATTGTCTATTTAAATATAATAGATATGTTAGCAATAATTCTACCCGTGAACGAGTGTTTAGTGGCAGAATTCAGGTCAATATATCGAATTGTAAGCACAACGATAAAATTCAGCCAAGGCACTGATCAATTAATGAATCATTCTCATTCAGGAGTGGAAACTAAAATGTTGTTTGTGTTTTTTAAGTCAACAACATGAATAATGCACATAGTTTTATATGTTATTAGTGCATATGTGAAGTAAATGAGATAATGTTGTATAACAGCTCTAAACTCGTAGAACTAACTGTTTGTAAGAGTTTTCATGATGGAAAACTCTCAGTATTGTGGGTTTGAAAACATTTAAATAAGCGATTTCGTTGACTTTTGTAAAACTGTAATTTATTTCATAATTTCGTGAATAAATATAATTTCTCCATATTTTGCATAATTTTACGGTTCGCAAAAGTTTATATGCCCTACATATTGGTACTGGAATATTGGTANATTTCTCCATATTTTGCATAATTTTACGGTTCGCAAAAGTTTATATGCCCTACATATTGGTACTGGAATATTGGTGAAATTAAATATAACCCTCAACAGAACTGACTTAAATATTTGCAATACTTTTTATAGGCCGTGCAACACGGGTTTGCTGAATACGATCATTAAAAATATACGTATTTCAGTTTAACACAAGTTCCTGCAAAAATGTATTGTAAGTAAACACTTTAAAACAGCATTTAATCAACTACTAAATATACACTCAGTTTAAACCAAAGAAACGTAATATTGCACATCNATTTCTCCATATTTTGCATAATTTTACGGTTCGCAAAAGTTTATATGCCCTACATATTGGTACTGGAATATTGGTAAAATTAAATATAACCCTCAACAGAACTGACTTAAATATTTGCAATACTTTTTATAGGCCGTGCAACACGGGTTTGCTGAATACGATCATTAAAAATATACGTATTTCAGTTTAACACAAGTTCCTGCAAAAATGTATTGTAAGTTAACACTTTAAAACAGCATTTAATCAACTACTAAATATACACTCAGTTTAAACCAAAGAAACGTAATATTGCACATCATCTTCATGTTGTCAGTACGAGTGTCATCTAGTTTGTACAAAATAAATTTAAATAATTGTTCATCAGTCTTCGTGTTACCAGTACACCAAGTATAATCTCAGCTGTCTTCAAACATATCGAAGAAATCTGTTAAATCTCTTACTGTGAGAACCACGCGTTTGCTGCAATTCAATATACTCTTTTTGCCAGTCTTTGAATCAGTCAGTGGGTTGATCTTCACGATACACCTGGAAAAAACATACAGATATAAATACTCTATACACACAAAACAAAATTGGACATCAAAAAAGCTGCGACAACATAAAAAGCTAAGAAACTAAGCTGCAAACTATCATGACAGCATCAGCCATGTACGAGTATGATGAAATAGGCAAAAATGTGGCATAGCTAAAAGCACGTAATGTAAGCTCACTTTGGCCAACTCACTCTCACTAATACACTGTTTTCCAAATACAATCCCCAATTATTCTGTATTAGCAGGCACCTCCGACACTAGAAACAACTCTAGCAATTTTATAAAGGTTAAAACAAAATTAGTCCACATTTTTTTAAATACGTAAATTCTAAATTAATAGTTTGAACCTGAACTCTTGCACATTCCACAATTTTATCATTGCATAAGATGATTAAGTACAATTTAAATATTTATTTACATATGGTTACATTATTATTTACTCTGTTTCATAATAAACTAGCCAGTTCCGTTTGATAAAACACAAAACAAGAAATTAAAAAAAAATTACTTCTTGTTATGATTTGGCTACAATAAATGTTGTTAATCAAAATCAATACCTTCTGAAAAAAATGGTTTCTCAGAATAAACATTCAGCAGTAACAGAAAGATAAAATTTTCTCGGTTTATTCTTCTTAAAACATCACCAAAGAGTTAAAAAATAACTATCAATTTTCGTCCCAAAATGAATTCTGAAGCAAAATTTATTGTATAGTAAAATTCTAAAATAAATTTGTATTTACTGTGCAAGATTTTTTTCATGGCAAAACCAAGATTTTATTCAGCAAGAGAATTGCAGCACTTCCTTTTCCTTCCCTGTCTCTAGGCTACATACGCCTTTTTTTAATCCTTTGTCCTATTTACTAATCTCTGTGAATATTGTGTAATGATACAGAGATGCTGGTTTCTTTACGTTATTAGAAAAGTGCCATTTTTTTTAAATAATTAAGAAGGAACTATTCCACTATCCTCACCAATACCTCCGATATCCACAGTGATATCACGTGACTCAACAGAACGCTGAATATCAGCTGATGCCCAATAAAATGAGTCGGTACCAGAAAAGCACTAATTTAAAAATAAAACCTAAATGATTGCCAAAATATAAAGATTTTAATTTTGCCTAGTAATGGGGCCAATGAAGACAAATTTTGGAAATCCAAGTTAATTTAAATACCTTACAGCTTAAAAATACATCAAATTTACTAGGGGTTGGGCGAATCCAAAGTGTTCGATTCCGATATCCGATTATCGAGTCCTTGAAAATACTTTGATTCTCAATGCCCGAGTATCATAAAATGAAAGATTAAAACATGCTTCTCATTAATTGACAATACATGATGTAACTTGCAAAACTCGTATCATTCACACTGATATCATCCACACAGTTTCTAATAATGACACAAACGTTAATGAATCACAAGTTGGTACATAAAACTTTAAATGAAAAACGGTAAGGTGTACACTTTTCAAGTAACAAGGAGGCCTTTTTTTTAAAAATAAATCCTTGTATTTGATTAGAACAACTATTGCATATGAACTTTAATCAATGGAAACTGGTAGGTATTCTGCTAAAGCCAGAGGTCACATATTAAAAAGAAAAATAGACACCCTGGCTGTTAAAATGGAGGCTACTAAACAGCTTCCTCGACACAAAAATGTTAGTTTGCAACAACTGGGACATCAGTACTACTTATTAAAAATAATTACCCATGCTTAATTTTTATATGCATTCTATTACCCAACTCAAATTAATACTTAATTGCATTTTTGGTTAGGAAATATAAAAATCACCGGTTTTTCCTCGCTTCAATAGCATAGATCTGGTGACTCAGTAGGTATGGTAAGTACTTGACAAAGTGTTTTTTGGGTTTAAATCCAGTCTAGGCTGGTAAGAGGTATTTTTTTTAAGATCTATAACATGAAACTGCTCAATATGAGTAGCACTTAAGTTCACTGGAATCCCATTTTTACAATCCACAACTTTAGACTCTATTATGATTTACAACAAGAGTAAATCCTTTGGACTCATATAATATTTCTACTTAAAAAATTTCCTTTTTATATTATACTGTATTTTGCAACGTTTTTCTTACCTATTCCATAACAGAGCATGAGCAGATTGCTTAAACACCGTAGAATGCTCAAATTCTACCTTTCATAACACTTAACAGAACATTCATCAAAATCAGCCTAACAGTTAACACAACTGAAAAATATGCTAAAATATATAAATACTTAAGACAATTTAAATACACGTGAATTTTTTACGTACCTGCCTGCCAACCAATTTTAATAATTTATGTTTACTGTTATTGGAAATAATTGGTTACATCATTATAATCATTTAACGAAGTTTTTAAACCATTCTTGTTGTTGATCAAAATGTGGATATTAATGTAGTGTAACTTTTTAACCAAAGTATACTTACAGATTTAGTATAAACTAAGTAATTTATAATCTAATAATTACTGTTAAAGAGTGGCATATCTTGTTATTTTTATGATTACTTAAGATTATAAAATTGTAACTCTCCACAACTTAACAGCGAACTACCAAATTGGTAAGTTTGAAAAAACTGCAACAATAATGCATTCTTAACTTGATTTATTTTATTATTTTTGCAATACTTTAAATACTAGTTATACACTGTATTAAATGTTTGACAACGGTAGGTAGCATTAAACATTGAAAAAAATTAACAGCCCTTCACCAATAGTAATTGCAGCTAGAAAGAAACAAGAGTTTTGCTAAACGTAAGCTGCATAGAAGATATCACTCAAAAAACCTTCAAATTTGTAACAGTCATGCATGAAGTACAAGCGTGGACTGAAAAGTCAAAGCAGGTAGAAATAATCATAAAGTGTAATATTTTGTTATTATTACTTTCAAGTATATATATTTTTAAGTTAACTATACTAAACGTATAGTTTTCAAACATAGTATAGGTTTTTAGGCATTGATTTTATGCATTAGTGACTGATTGACTTATATTTTTTAAGTTTTACTTATTTGCAGTATAATGCAATTATGGAATCATCCTGTTCCAAAAAAAGTGAAAAACAAAACCATCCAAAGTGAAACATATAAAATAAGAAATTATCACTTACACGTTACACAGCTGTATCGAAAATAGTTTCAAAATGTTACACTTGCATACCATTTTATATAGTTTTTTTCAAACATAATAATAATTGGCATGATTAATTTAGGCATTATCAACTACTTGCTTTCATGATACAATTAACCACTATTTACAGCGACCAGCAAGTTCATCCATGAAATACCTTCCTACCTGGAACTAGTGTGTACCCTGAGGTAACCAAACAACTCAGATGGAGGTCAACAATGAATCGCACTGCATACTATCTCTAAACTGGAGTATTCATTTCCCTAGCATGACATTAAAACAGCAGTAAGTGGTGATCATATTTAATATATGTATGTAAAGATAGTTACTGTTTACGATATGCCAGCTATGGAGATGTTATACATCTACAAATATTGCACGGGAAAAAGCACAAGCAGTGCTGCAATGTCTTGGTTTTTTTACAATATCGTTTCACTTGGACGCAAGCTCTGTCTGGAATACGATGTGGGTCTACATGCGTCATCTCACGTATTGCAAAATATTGCTTCAAACCATCTCAATATATGCCACTCACAATTTGCCTATTAATAACTATAGTGCTAACGTGACCACTTTACACTCACTCAGTTTTTTACGTTGCTAGTCTATTTAGCTGTTGCGCTAGAATAAATGTTGAAGCAAGCTCAGAGAGCATTAACAAATATCCATGCAAACATTGCAGTTTTGCCCAATTCACCAGCTCTCAGGTTTTAGTTATAGCAAAGTTGATGTTTTATGTGAGTGGAATTATATAAAGTATTGTATTACTAATTTTCACTTCAAACACATTAAACTTTCTTGAAGCAAGGCTGTTTATGCTTCCTTCAGTGTTCTTTCCGTAGGTTAACATGCTGGGGACAAGTGTAAAAGTGTCGCCAAAAAAAGATTATTTCAAAGATGCTTGAGCGCAGTTCAAGCGCCAGGCAGGCGTCGCATAGATTTGAAATACACGNCAAAAAAAGATTATTTCAAAGATGCTTGAGCGCAGTTCAAGCGCCAGGCAGGCGTCGCATAGATTTGAAATACACGTTTTGCCACGAAACTATTAAAAAGGTTGTGCGTTGTGGTTGTTAACGAAAAGAACACACGCTTCAGGCGAGGCCAGTTAAGTGCTTTCGTGAAGTCACGCATAATAGACAAACCTTTTCCGAACACTTCAAAAAGGCTAACAACGGCTTCTTCAAAGCGTTCAAGCTTAAAATGTACGCATGAGATACATACAAAACTCATCGAAGGCACTGCACTGAACCTTCCTACAGAATTCCCACCAGTAAAATGAAAGGCTCGCCGCTCGGGGTCCCGTAGGTACACGCAGCCCGACAGTTCAGAGCCTCGTGTGTAGTGGCGTAGCCCTTGAGCTCCCGCGCACCCCGCGTCATTCTTGCAGCACCGGCCAGCCGGTGTGTTCCTGGTGACGTCATCGCCGGGGCGGCGGCGAGGCGGGTTGTTGACCTGGGGGTGAGCGACGGGCGCGAACAGGGGCACGCACCTCGCGCGCACAGGAAGAGGCGTGGACGCTGATTCCAGCCGCGCTGACTGGAATACGCGAGCCGCCGCTGGAACCTTCCAGCACGTGNCACCTAGGCACGCCACACTCTTAATGATAACCAAGTGGAAAAAAAACTGATTCTCTGCGAAATTCAAGGCGATCCGGGTTCAATCCCCGGGTCACTCCCGGATTTTCACATATGTGAATCGTGCCGGATGATGCCGCTGGTCGGCGGGTTATCACGGGGATCACCCCCGTTTCCTCTGCCCCCTTCATTCCGGCGATGCTCCAAACTCACCCTCATCGGCTCTCAAGACCTCGCTGTTAAGAGCCACCCAAATATCTTCACTCACTCTCTTAGTGAAAATGGCTCCACTTAGAGCCGGTAGAGAACCACTGCTTGTTTCATTGACACAATTTCACTGATTCACGAAGTCACAGCAATCTCCGTGCGTCGAATTAAATATTGGTTTTTTCTTAATTTTGCCAAATCATTACGAGAAATAAACATACTCCCGATAGTCACTGTTTATAATGTGCAATTTATTGTAATTAAAATAAATAGAGAATAAAAATTAAATTCGCATTTTCCAGGACTTGAACCCACGTCGGCCCACCTCTAGATCGCTGCGGTATAGATAAAGCTGACAAGCCAATGTTGGCTTCAAATGGAAAAATGTGTATTATATTTCTTTATCGGAAATATGTAGCTCTAAATTGTATGCCTTTTCTTTTGGTTTTTAGTTAATTTGATGACATTAGGATCGTTAAAAAAAAATAGTACGTTTGAATGCTCTCACTTAACAACATTCCATACCATTTCAACCTTGAAACCGTGCGGTAAAATGATTAAATGAAAACGAAATTATAGGCGTAAAACGGAATAAAAGACTGATTGTTAATGTTGCCTAATAAAATGGTATTATAAAAGGCGAAAGACACATTTTAAAAGTATCTTTTATGGGTGTTGTTAGTTTATGCGTCGTTTTTCATTTGATACACGTTGTTTAATTATTCCATCAGTCAAAAAACAAATAACTGAAAACGCGAATGAAACGGTTGATGAATCAGTGGAAAATGTCACTGCATCAATAAAAGAAGTAAAACTGGCATTGTTTCACTAATTCACCAGTTGATTTAGAGTGGAGAGATTTGGGCGGCTCTAATACATTAAGGTTTTGAGAGCCGATGAGGGTGAAACGAGATGAGTATGGAGCGGCACCAGAATGCAAGGGCGAGGGACACGGGAGATCCCCGAGGGAATCCGCCAACCAGTGGCACAGTCCAGCCTACTCCCACTTGCAAAAATCAAGGAGAGACCCCGCCGGAAACTGAACCCGGTTCGGCTAGGTGGGAAGCGAGTAGTCTGACCACTACGCCACTGCGGCTCCTTCATCAGTTAAACTCACTGAAGTAACTGTTGGACAAGTCAGGCGCTGTTAACCGATTTAAACATTTAAATTCTCACTGATCCAGATAAAGAGTGAAGTTTGCTCAACCTTGCCACTTTGCCCAATCACTGAGGATTGTTTTTACGTCCACTAGTAATCTTCGTTGATGAAGTCTGACGCAAGTTGTGTATGCCGTCTATCACCTTGCACACTGTTGCTGTCGATATAACTAGCACACTACCAGTCTTAGATACACTTGCTCCAACTAACCGCTCTCCAATAATCTGCTCTCGTTGAAAATCAAAGAATTCTCCCAATTTGCCTCATCTACGTCTGGCAGATTGCACGCACTAACACACTGCAATACCAAACGACAGTCGCAGCGTCCGAATGATCAGAGTCACCATCTCGCAAATGTGACAGAACTTAGATGTTTCCATTATTTTGACAAGAAGCTGTAATTTTAAATTACATTGATTGTTAGGGACATGCAAAATTCGCATTAACATTTGGCATCAGGCTCAACTTCACAGTGCTGTTTGCACTAGAAATGGCGTAGTTTCTCCATTGGTTGCTGCCTAAATGTCAATTCATTCCCCATTTGACTGAACTGTACGTGATATGGGCACACAATTTTGAAGTTTTCACTTATTGGTCCAGAGTTATCCAAGGCATGGCACATAAAGTATGAACCAATGACAAACGTATAGCAAAAGTATACTTATTTCAAGTTTAATGTATCCCCAAATAATAACGCGAATTTCACACGTCTCTATTGATTGCCCTTGGGTCCATAAATGGGTCCGAATTTATCGGCTCTTGTGCGACATGCTGTCCGATCCGATAAAAAAAAAATACTGTAAAACTGCAGTCGTATCATGACACGAAACCGGGACGACACTTTATCAGTCAGTATGACGGGGATCATTTTCACCTATGAGATTGAGCAAACTTCTCGGTAGACGGGATCCATTTTATGAACAGGAAAGCAGGTTATGTTGCAATTCAGTTTGACCCCAGCAGTGTCTTGATACACTTCGAAAAGTGACATCTGGAAAATGGTATCAATCTTCTGGATGGTTCCGGTTCCGCTGTCTATAATGGAATGATAGGTGGTATAAAATCTGGCCTCCACGTACCGAATTTGCAGTGTTGAGTGAACCTACTAATTTCTTTCTTTTTTTCTAATCAGTATTTTCAAAACAGGTACAGTAGCCATTAAATGTATTTTGTATATTGTTAAATGCTGGACACACATTGCACTTCCAGACCCACAGCAAGAACTGATCACTGCATAAGAAGGACCGTTGAATATGTCAACGTAACGTCATCCACATCAGATGAAATCTGTGTGTGCGTGCCACAATCCGACCCGACACGACGAAGCTATCGTGTCGGATGGTAATAAAACTGGCACCCATGCTCTACACGTCCGATTCCGACACCGACTTTGTCGGATTGGGGTAAGACAATTATCGGATCTTACGGACCACGCTGCAACTGAGCGACAGCAGATCGGCCCTGCAGCATATTCACCGTCCCACAGATATCTGGTTCTCAATCACTGAGTAGATAAATACACACTGACGAAATGACATATGGTCATTCCTTTAATGTGGGCGTGGCCATTCTCTGATTGACTGTGCGGAACTCTGGGAACGGGCATTGTGTGAATGACTTTTGCATGCTGCAAAATTTTCCCTATTGGCTGAGCTGCCAGCTGGCAGCTAAGATACAATTATCTGATTGGTGAACGACGCCATTTTGCGGGCGTGCGCGGCTGGAGTTCGCGACGTCAGCGGCGGTTCCACTTCTGTACGCTTGAGTATTCTGTAGAACAGCGCTGGAGAGGAATTTTAAACATCTGTTCATCTCTTACCCTAGCAACAGCTCCCACCAAGGCGAACCGGGTTCAATCCCTGGCCGGGTCACCCCNAACATCTGTTCATCTCTTACCCTAGCAACAGCTCCCACCAAGGCGAACCGGGTTCAATCCCTGGCCGGGTCACCCCCTGATTTTCGCATGTGGGAATCGCGCTGGACGATGCCGCTGGTCGGCGGGTTTTCTCGGGGATCTCTCGTTTCCCCACTCTTTAATTCCGGTGCTGCTCCATGCTCAACTCCATAATCCTCATCGACTCTGCAGACCTCGCTGTTAAGAGCCTCCCCATATCTCTTCACTCACTCACAAGTAAGAGTCATTATTCGCATCACTCGTAATCGAAGAGGCGCATTTCCGACGTAATTGGATGACTGTGTCTTATACGTAGGGACCTGCAAATTTCGCGTTTTTATCCGGCAGTAGACAACAGTAAGCTCCAAGTTGCTGTACTCACACCTGACGTCTGTTATTGGCAGGCATATAGTGCGCCATCGAACTGGAAAACTCTTGTCAAGGACTAAGATGGCATAATTTTGCTATGAGGGCCCATATTCATAACAAGCAGTTATCATGCTTTTAGACTTCTATGCCAACGCGCATTATCGAAAGAAGGAAGCCCTCGTGGCTAAACTTTTACTTTCCATTAATTAAAGATATATGTTTTGCCACAAAAAATTTAATTTTGTTGATACCCAAATATTATTAAAATTACACTTCTGGTACTTTTATTGCACCTATGATAAGTAATAATTTATTACCGCTGACCCGAATTGATAACCCCATAAAACAATAAATTACTACTGAGTGGCATTTTTAAGTTGATTTCAAAATGCTGTAGTAGAAATATTNGATAACCCCATAAAACAATAAATTACTACTGAGTGGCATTTTTAAGTTGATTTCAAAATGCTGTAGTAGAAATATTAAAAAAATGCATTTTAAACTACTTAACTAGAAATAAAAAACGTAGGTATGTCGTTCTTGTGAAATCAAATTAAAGGAAGAATATTGTTAATTTACAAAAATTATATNAAATAAAAAACGTAGGTATGTCGTTCTTGTGAAATCAAATTAAAGGAAGAATATTGTTAATTTACAAAAATTATATTCCGTGCCACAGACGTACGGAAAGGGTTCAATTGGGAGCCGATCGCCTCCCCAGAGAATACGAGTGTGTAGATAGTGAGTGAAAAGATTTGGGTGGCTCTTAACAGTGAGGTATTGAGAGCCAATGAGGGTGATTGAGGTGAGTATGGAGTAATGCCGGAATGAAAGGGCGGGGGAAACGGGATATCCCCTAGAAAACCTGCCGACCAGCGTCATCGTCCTGCACTATTCCTCCATGCAAAAATCCGGTAGTGATCCGGCCGTGTTTTAAACCCGGTTCGCCTTGGTGGGAGGCGAGCCTGCTAACTTCTCATCCTCCGTGGCCCCCAAGAAATTATTCGGGGGTCAATGTGGATCTTCGTTCGTATTCTCCGTGGGAGTCCTTAAAACTCGAGTGGGGGGTCCGGGTCCAAGGCTCCTACGCTAACTATCGCAGGTTGCAGTAACCAATCAGGCGCAAGGCCCGTTCCCATAACCTCGCGCAGCCAATCAGAGAATGAGTACGCCCACATTAAATGAGCCCTTAAAAAAACGTCGAAAGGATTGAGGTTAATGGTTTAGACAATTACTGAATTTCAGAAGGGCTCTTTACGTCTGCAGGTAGATCGAACAGTTGCATAGATGGCGTTTTATAGTTATAGAAAATACAGTTTCATTAACTTTTAAATAAAAATTACTGGCACTGCACACCATCAAATTATTATTGTTAATTGTTCAGTTGGTTACGTAAAAACTGGGCAAGCATAATACACAACTTAGCGTGAGTGTAAGAGCTTTGAAATTTGCTAAGGAAAAAGGCAATTAAGTATTTTACACGAAAGGACGTAGAAATAAAAGAAACTAAATATTTCCCTTATTTCAGTGGGTATTATGCAGTAGCACGTCGTTCGTAGACACATTTATATTATTTTAAATAAATATCACAGAATGTAATGTTAAGTAGCTTTGACTTAGCGACAAGTAATTTTGGGTAGTAATAATAAAATTGTTTGTTATTGTGTTATAAATACGTCCCTGTAACGTTACATAGAATACGTTTTACAAATGATATGATTGTATTTTTACAAAGTTTTTTTTATGTAATAAAACAGTCTACCTAAAATTTACAAAAAATTCTCACTGTGTTTTTCGAGGAAAATGGTGTATTGCAACCACTCACGAGAAAGTTGTGAGACAGCTGTTAGACACGTGCCGGACCGATACGTGCAGCAGGAAGCCAATAGGTAGGCTAAAGGGCAATCGTCAACTAGCCTTGCGTTAGTTGAGCGTCCACCACTGGAAACCATAAAGATGTCTACATACTGAAGAGATCTGACAGAAAAAAAATCGATATAATCAAGATAGGTTAAGACAACTCTACTCACTTAACCCATGCATTGTTTGTAATACCTTGTCGGGAAAAGTACCCATGCAAAATATTTTTTTAAGTGAGTGCCCACAAATGCGATGCATTGTCCCTTCGGTGCAATTTCTTACACTTAGTTAAGCTTTGATTGCATGAAACGGATGAATAGCGTAAAACTAGAACTTAAACAGCGCTTCAGAAACCTTGGACGTGACCGCAAATGGACTACACTGAAGAGCCAAAAAAACTAGTACACTTACCTAATATCGTGTAGGGCCTCCCGAGCACGCAGAAGTGCCGCAAGACGCCGTGGCATGTACTCGACTAATGTCTGAAGGTATGCAGGAGGCAATTCACACCATGAATCCTGCAGGACAGTCCACAAATCCAATCTGCACCAATATGAGATAGGGTTGTACGTCTGTCACGTTTAATGATTCTCGTCAGTCGTCGTTTGTCCCGTTCTTTCACGATCATTTTCCTGCCGCAGCGTTGTCAAAGATGTGATGTTTTACCGGATTCCCGATATTCACGGTACACTCGTGAAATGGTCGTACGTGAACATCCAAATGTTATCGCTACCTCGGAGATGCTATGTCCCATCTCTCGTGCGCCAACTATAACTCCACGTTCAAACTCACTTAAATCTTGATAACCTGTCAATGTAGTAGCAGTAATCGATCAAGATGCCGACCGCATTGCGTTACTCTGATTGGTTCCATACCTCTGTTATTTGCATACACCTGCCTTAACCAGTTATTTTGGTTCTTCAGTGTATATGGAGAAGGTTGCAGGAGGCGTGCGATATATTAGAGTATATATATATGTTTGCATTACCTTGGTTTAAAAAAAAAATGCGTTCAGTGTTTTACCGAGAATGTTGCAAGTAACGTAAGAAGTTTGAAAGTATTTATGCGTTTAATTTCCTTTCATCTGCGTGTTTCTACGTGATGTATTGGTTCCGTCCTACAAGTATGGTTCAATCAAGCCTGTGCGTGATTCCAGCAAATAGGCAGCCTCTATCTGCAATCAACTATCTGTACATTTAAACTTTACTTACCCAGGTTGTACAGTATTTGCGACATTGAAAAGTTATATCTAGTAAGATCTTTTTCGATTTCATGTCGGCTTCCAGTAATACCATATATCACAATTTAATTTTAATCTTATAAATTCGGAAAAAACTCTTTAAAAAACTATTACTAAAGTAATACCGTAACGAAAGTCATGGTTTTTAACTTTTAAGGAGTATTCTACATGTTTCAATTTTGAGAAATTTGCAAAATATTTACNTAACGAAAGTCATGGTTTTTAACTTTTAAGGAGTATTCTACATGTTTCAATTTTGAGAAATTTGCAAAATATTTACTCATTTGTGTCGCCAATCCCATCGTTTTCGGTATTTGTAGTTTGGGTTAATCATGCCACTGGCATCATTTAATGTGTAAAAATTTTTAAAGGTTGATATTGTAACCTTTAGAACAACGTTTTTCATATTTCCTGCTCTTTTGGATAGTTTCTGCTGATTGTTATTGTAAATACCTCGGTAGCTATTAAAAGAAAAAAAAAAAAAAAATATATATATATATATATATATACTAGCTGACCCGGCAAACGTTGTTTTGCCATAAAAAGTATTTCTAGTGATTATAGTATCTATAAAAAATTAAGGGTTGGTGGAAGAAGGGTGAAAATTTAGGAGGGTATGTATTTTTTGATGCCACATCATAAAAAAAATAAAAAATAAAAATTTTGTTTAAACAATAANAAAATCGGTCCAGCCGTTTCGGAGGAGTTCAGTGACTAACACTGTGACGGGAGAATTTTATATATTAGATTAATGTCAGCATTTTTTGAAATATAAACTCGCAACGTAAAGTGAAGGCAACGTATTTCTGCTTCAGTGTCCTAAACCGATTTCGAGAGGCAAAAGAACCAGATTTCTNCAACGTAAAGTGAAGGCAACGTATTTCTGCTTCAGTGTCCTAAACCGATTTCGAGAGGCAAAAGAACCAGATTTCTTAACTGCACTCTGCACGTCAAGGAAACAGCTTACACAAAACTAAGTTATTTTTCAGAAAGGTGAAACTGTTCGTTGGTGAGGCAAACACATCATGTTTGTAGCTGTTGGCAGCAAATTAGCCTATGTCATACAACAAATGTAGTCTGTTCGCGGTTTCTTCACACTTTTTAAATAAAACCTTTGAAAAATGACACCAANCAACGTAAAGTGAAGGCAACTTATTTCTGCTTCAGTGTCCTAAACCGATTTCGAGAGGCAAAAGAACCAGATTTCCTAACTGCACTTTGCACGTCAAGAAAACAGCTTACACAAAACTAAGTTATTTTTCAGAAAGGTGAAACTGTTCGTTGGTGAGGCAAACACATCATGTTCGTAGCTGTTGGCAGCAAATTAGCGTATGTCATACAACAAATGTAGTCTGTTCGCGGTTTCTTCACACTTTTTAAATAAAACCTTTGAAAAATGACACCAAGTATAACGGGTTTTGTTGTTTCTTAAAATATTATGTATCACTAGCTTTTTAAACTTCTGTTAACGTAAAAGTATCTTATTTTTTGTTAAACTGAAGTTTTATTTATAATAAATCTATAAATTGTATTATTTCATTTATATTTAATGTGAATTAAAACAGAGAGAAAATACGTCTGTTGGTAATGTTTAGTAATGAACAGTTGTTATGCAGAGTAGTATTAAAAAGAGCGCACACTAATGCAGTGCGTAGTCCCTGTGGTGTAATTTTCTAGGCTTAGTTAACCTTTCTTAGCACGAGGCGGAGGAATATTTTGAAACTAGATATTACACAGGGCTTCATAAAATTTGTTAGTACCTCGGAATGGACAATGCCTTAAAATTTCTCGTATAAATTTGACAGAAGGCCATACTTCGAGTCGTGTATATTCTCGAATAACTATAGTTATTTCGCTCGTAGTTGCCACGGAGAGACTTCATTCTTACCTTTGGTTGTGCTTACATTTTTCGTTTAACTATTGTTCCTTATTAATAACTGTAGTTTAGATTCATCCATACCATTCAAATGCATGATCCAAAGATAAACGTAGTAAAAACATATCACTGCTTAAATTCTTATCTCGAATCAAAAGAATTCGCAAAGTTTCCCTGTAGCAAATAACATATCTCTCGTGTGGCGCGGTGGTGTAGTGGTAATAATATTTGCATCCCACCTATGCGAACCGGGTTCGATTCCCGGCGGGGTCACCCCGGATTATCGCATGTGGGAGTCGTGCCGGACGATGCCGCTGGTCGGCGAATTTCCTTGGGGATCTCCAGTTTCCCCACCCCTTCATTCAAGCTCTATTCCATACTCACCTCATTTCACACTCATCGGCATTCCACAATAAATATAATAACATTGCTACTGCCAAAAATCTTTATAGATGAAAACAGCGGAACATAATATTTTTACGGAGTTTTTTAATGTTGTTAGTCAAATTCATATTATAAATAATTCATAATCTCAATCACAGAAACAAAATTGTCATAATTGAAGTGAATAATGATATAGTAATTTAAATAGCTCAACTCATATTTTTATGATTAAAAAACCGACAGAAATATCTTGTTCGAAAGTAAAATATCGAAAGAAAAACGATTTTACTATGTATCGCTACATTTTCCAGTACAAAACTGTATGCACTTCACTATATACAGGTTTTGTTTACTAAGTTACTACAGTCTTAATTTTTGGGTGACATATATTCATTCTCAGTATAGCCGAACTGACAATATAAACTTGGCTGTCTCAAAAAAGTTGTGCTTACGTAGTTACTGTATACTTAAGCTAATTTTCGTCCCATGCATTCATACTTAGCAGAGCCAAAACTGGCTTTAGTTACTCAAGTATATCCAAACTTACTTATAGTGATTCTTTATTAACAATTCAGGTTTGAGTTTACTGTGACACGCATAAATGGCGAGGCCACCATTATGGTACAAATTATTATTTATAAGGTTATGGTATTTTGGGGAATGTTAATTAATTGCTTAGCGGCAGTCTTTAGAGAAGACAATGCAACATTCATTTGGAAAAATTAATTATTTCCACAGAAATGGTCCCTGGATGTGTAGGCGGGGCAATGCGTATTCGTCTCTCGTTTTACTCGGGCGAGGACAAACTTTCGGAACACTCGGGCCACCCGGGCGGCAAGCAGGTTAAGTAAGCGAGGTCGCGGTGATGACAGGTTAAAATAGGATTGAGAGGACGGAGTACATGCCTTTGAAATGCTTGTACTAATTACTTTGATTGTCTTGTCGGAAGGGACGAGCACTTGCCAGAACTTTGAGTAATCCCCATAAGGGAATATTCGCATGGAAAAGCAGTGGCACAATAAATATACGTTCGTGCAGGCACATTATAAAACTGTGGCAACTTTTTATTAATTTAACGATTCGATTTTAATATCTGTCATTACTCGCCAGAGACAACTCTCGCCTAGGAGACTGAGAGAGTTTGTTGTGCACTGCAAACATAGAGTGTAAGCTGGAGTATCACATTACATTTACTGTTTCAGAACTGCACTCATAGCTTTGTTTGTTACGGGGGATATATGTTCTGGTACAAAAGGCTGTGAAATATATTTTGGCAGATACTTGCAGTTGTGTACAACTGTCTTCACACTAATAAGCCAATGGAAATCTACCGCGCTTCCATACAGCTTCGGCAATATCACTGACGAAATTAATAGTTGAGGTATGACATATTCGTTCAGGAAATGACATTGCACGCGATTAGTTTTCTCAACAAATTTAAAGCAATTTCCAGTATAAGGTACAAGTGTACGCCATAATTAAGAACACCTCTGTTTGCGCCTGCAGAGAATAAGTTAAAAACGTAAAGAGCCTTGCCAATTTGGTGTTATTTTCTAAGAGTACGCTACACTTTTCACTCAACCATTTATATGTACATATATATGTACGTACGTGTGTATAAATAAATAAATAAATATATATATATATAAACTTTCCCGTCTCAGTGATTCAGGGCGTGTCAAATTTGCTCAAATTTTGTGGGACAATTAATATGAACGCACAATTTCTTTGAAGTCTAGTCTCTCACGGGGCCGAAGTGGTGTAATAGTTAGACTACTTGCCTCCCACCTAGGTGAACCAAGTTCGATTCCCGGCGAGGTCACCCCTTGATTTTCGCCAGTGGGAATCGAGCAGGATGATGCCGCTGGTCGGCGGGTTTTCTAGGAATCTCCCATTTCCTCCGCCCTTTCATTCCGGCGCTGCTCCATACTCACTTCACTTAGCCCTCGTCGGTTCTCAAGACCTCCATGTTAAGAGCAACCCTTATCTCTTCACTCCCTCCAATATTTCCAAATGAGAAATCTCATTTCGCGTGCACTCAGAGTAATCTTCCTGGCAGAGGAAAGCTCCCAAGACCAGCGATTCTACCGAACTACCAGTTTTCTACGTAACACAACTAACATCATTGTCTCAAGTGACAAAGCACGACGAGCTTGTGGCGTGACTTATGCTGTTCCAATGACTAACCAAGTGTCCTTCGTAAACAGTCGCTCGCTTGTGATTCCTTATTAATAACGCCCGCCGCTTGCCTTTCTCGTCAACGTCGCACGTAGCCTATGACGTATGGCGTTCTGCGTCCCAGTTAGACGATGCGATGCGAAGTTGCTTTTCGAGGGGCCTCGCATTGGCATTCGGCGCGTGGGTGCGTGAGCCAACGCATTCCTCTGCAATTCATCCGCCTGACAATGAGAATTCTTGGGAATGCGCGCNCTCGTCAACGTCGCACGTAGCCTATGACGTATGGCGTTCTGCGTCCCAGTTAGACGATGCGATGCGAAGTTGCTTTGCGAGGGGCCTCGCATTGGCATTCGGCGCGTGGGTGCGTGAGCCAACGCATTCCTCTGCAATTCATCCGCCTGACAATGAGAATTCTTGGGAATGCGCACCTGATAAGTTTCCTATGATCGAACATACACGCTGCATTCAAATGAGCGTGGGCTCACTCGCCTCAGCGGCCATCANCCTGATAAGTTTCCTATGATCGAACATACACGCTGCATTCAAATGAGCGTGGGCTCACTCGCCTCAGCGGCCATCAAGGCTCTTCACGGTAAAGTGAGCACTTTTTAAATCAACCTTTGGAAAATGGGACTGCCCCTGCCTGCGCATATTTTAACAGCCGCACTGACTATCACGCGCCCAGTGAAGTTTGCAACGGCAGAGAGAAAGTAGGACAATGTGTTCAAGTTAAATTACAAGTGTCAAGTATACTTTTGTGAATACAAATTTTTTAATTATCTTTCTGTTTTTTTAATGCATATAAGTGTGCCAATAAAACATATGTAAAATATTTACTTGTCTAAAAATTCTACAATTGCCCTTGACCGACGTACGAATTAAGTGGCCAGGCCCATGGTAACGTTAACTGTACATATGGTTGAATAATACACAAAGTGCATACAAGTAGATGATAAGCATGGCTTTCAAATGTGTTCATTTTACCGTGAATACCTATAGAAGGGAGAATGAGTGAAGAGGTTTGGGCGGCTCTTAACATCGAGGTCTTGAGAGCCGATGAGGGTAAAGCGAGGTGAGAATTAAGCAGCGCTGACTTGAAAAAGCGGGGTTTGGGGGGGGGGGAGTTTCCCGAGAAAACTGGCCGACGAGCGACATCGTCTGCACGATTACCACATGCAAAAATCCGGGAGCGACCCCACTGGGAATCTAACCCGGTTCGCATTGGTGGGAGGCGAGAAATTTAACCACTACACCACTGTGGCTTCCAAGCACAAGTTGAGAACCGGGATATTTCGCGATTTCATTTGGCGAATAGGTACGACGTTAATATTTCTGTTTACAAACCAAGCACTGCTATTTTTTCGCCGACAAGGGCCTCAGTCTCTCACTAATTTGTACGTCACTGGCTCGCTCTCTTTCTACAAGTTTATGACTGGTTCGCAATCCTGCAGGGCATGTCAGGAAAAGTGACCAAATCGTAAAAGCAGAAAAAAAACATTTGTTTGTGGTATATCCTAGCACCCNGCAGGGCATGTCAGGAAAAGTGACCAAATCGTAAAAGCAGAAAAAAAACATTTGTTTGTGGTATATCCTAGCACCGCTAGAACCAGCGAGATTCCCGGGTTCTTGTGTACGAGACATTTATGCAACTTTAAAATTCTCAAATCTTGGTCAAATCATGTAACAAAATCATTGCTTTTGACATGCTGCTTACAAAACGGTACATATGCTTGCGAAATGCCAAAAATCCCCCTGTCTTTTGAAATTTTCTTTTAGCACANCCACATGCAAAAATCCGGGAGCGACCCCACTGGGAATCGAACCCGGTTCGCATTGGTGGGAGGCGAGAAATTTAACCACTACACCACTGTGGCTTCCAAGCACAAGTTGAGAACCGGGATATTTCGCGATTTCATTTGGCGAATAGGTACGACGTTAATATTTCTGTTTACAAACCAAGCACTGCTATTTTTTCGCCGACAAGGGCCTCAGTCTCTCACTAATTTGTACGTCACTGGCTCGCTCTCTTTCTACAAGTTTATGACTGGTTCGCAATCCTGCAGGGCATGTCAGGAAAAGTGACCAAATCGTAAAAGCAGAAAAAAAACATTTGTTTGTGGTATATCCTAGCACCCCTAGAACCAGCGAGATTCCCGGGTTCTTGTGTACAAGACATTTATGCAACTTTAAAATTCTCAAATCTTGGTCAAATCATGTAACAAAATCATTGCTTTTGACATGCTGCTTACAAAACAGTACATATGCTTGCAAAATGCCAAAAATCCCCCTGTCTTTTGAAATTTTCTTTTAGCACAATATTAGAGTTTTTTGTTTTGTTTTCCAGTTGACTACGGAGAATCCACCAGGAATGCAGAAAATTGTCTAGCAGCTGTTGTGTTTTAATATATTGTCGCTACTTGGCCACCTGAGTTATTTAGGATGATGACTAGTAGCCTACTTAGTTAATTTACTTTGGTCCAGAATAAAGGCACCTGTGGTTGTTGCGTTAGGGGTAAACAAATACTCGTATTCTCCGTTATTTAACACACCAGTATTTTATTTGTCAGAAGGTAACCTAGGTATTTACACACACTGGCGAGTCTGAACCCCCCTACAAGTCGTAGGTCTGAAGGGCTGGTGTGGGGAATTCTATGCTTCGGGGAAGGTTGTTTTAATCGAAACGTTTCTACTTATCTGTGACTACGGCTTTTGGTGAGTTGTCTTCGTTGGTAGTTGAGGCCTGGTGAATGGGGTGGCCATTTTCAGGCCCTAAGACTGGCTCTCGTTGGCATGCTGTACTCAGCTGGCTTCTTCCTGCGGCTTCGACTGACTCTCTCGGAAGTCCGGGATGGTTTCCCGAGGACTTGGAGTGTGTCTGCGACCTTGGCTGGCATTTCTCGTCGAAAACCTCGCGTCTCCTCACCGGCATTGACGTCTGCCCTTTGATCCGGTTCGCGCTTCTGACTTCCCCACGTCGGCACCTACCATTACTATTTCGGGAATGTAATCATTAGTGCTCGACACTTTTACTTGGTTTGTCTCGGAAATCTGCACATGAAGTTCCTAGGTTCTCTCCCTGGTGATGTCACAATTGACTTACTGACTGACTGACTGATTGCCTCGTCGCCATCCGGCGCACGACTACTTCTTCTCGGGGAATGGCGCTTCTCGGTATGGGGCTCCAACTCGTTTTCGGGAATTTATTCATAAGTTCGGCACTGTTCCCATCACACGACTGCCTACTCCCGTGTCTCCTTCGCCTCCCGTCTCAGCTGAATACCTAACTCGTCTCGCGGCTGTGCCGTCGAACAACTCCCGTCTCGGCTGGCGATAATTGGCTCTGCTGGGATCCGAACCCGGCCCCGACTGCCTCACCTGACTACTGATTCATTGTGTGCGATATGTCTACCTGACTGATTTTCACTGGTGCTGGTATCGTGTCCCGATGGCGTGGATTCAACTGCCCTGAACAACTGCCTCTGAACAACTCCGAACAACTGACTTCCTGTNTATCGTGTCCCGATGGCGTGGATTCAACTGCCCTGAACAACTGCCTCTGAACAACTCCGAACAACTGACTTCCTGTCTCGTTTGCTCCTGAATTTAACTCGTGTTTCGCTGTATTCAAGTTAGTGGTCAGCAGTTTCTCAAGAGAGAAATCGGGAAATCCCCTGTGTACCTCGCACATTTTTTGTGCATGATTTCGTGTCTCGTCAGCAGCTTGTATGCTCCAACTAGGGAGNACTTCCTGCCTCGTTTGCTCCTGAATTTAACTCGTGTTTCGCTGTATTCAAGTTAGTGGTCAGCAGTTTCTCAAGAGAGAAATCGGGAAATCCCCTGTGTACCTCGCACATTTTTTGTGCATGATTTCGTGTCTCGTCAGCAGCTTGTATGCTCCAACTAGGGAGGAGGGAGGTTGCAGTAGGATGACTCGGGGATTCCTACAAAGCTGGGTCTGCGTTAATTCTCGTGGGGGGCTCCTCTGATTCCTTCGCCGAGGGCCGCATATCAGCTCTTTCTCGGGCGTTGCACGGGGTTCTTCCCCGAGCAATCTGGTCGAGACTTACCCTGTTTCTCTTGACTTCGGTTATTCCCCGCATGTCCTTATGCTTCGGGACTGTTCCGAGGGTGTTTCTCTTGAAGTTTCTTTGTCAGCTGCCTGCCCTTGCTAACTGTAGCAGGGTGTGGAAAAAGTGCAATGCCTATCCCATGTACCACCATGCGTCAATATGTCAATGTTCATATACACATCCAACATTAAAAATAGAGTGGACAGTTTTTTTAAATTCTGTCATGCTCAGTTATGATCAGATTTATTTCGACCGAACAATATTTCCGAGGCCCAGGAATGTTACCGGTACTATGTCTGGAGACAATGGTTTTATACAAAAATATTTGAGTAAATTTAAGGCTCAAACGTATCATGAGCATTTTCCCAACCTGTCTGTAAAATGTATTTCTCTATTCATCTCAAAGTCTTTAAACCAAAAATTTGTACCTAAGCTTAAAAAATTAAAAATATAATTGGTACTCTTTTTATATACTTAAGTGTCTTTTACTTTCATAATTATTTCTTGAAGATGAAGTATCTCTTTTAAAAGTATAAATCGTTTAATAAGTTCGTCCTTCCTTAACGTACCTTCCTTCACTACAACTACAAAAGGATTTAGCAGCAACAACTATTTAAATAGTTCTGTTAATTTATGTTGTTCCATATAAATTTTTAAGGTATATCGCTATATAACCCTATTTAAAAACCTCTTTTCCTTTGCATTACATTCTTTCATTTGACCCCATTTTATATCTTTTCACCAATTGGTGTTGATGGAAGACTGTATGGTATTCCCAAATAACTTACGGCACTACATCTGTCTTGAGCAGACTACCTTTTATAGATGCCAAGGTGTTCTGTAATAGTTAAATAATGTCTAGGGATGATGGTAAATGGCGAAAAAAATTTCAGCCAATGTATATTTGATATCACTATAGCTGGTTTATCATTTCATTTTACGCCGGGCTTTGATCACAAAAATGTGATATAAAAGTACGTTTCCGGCTATAAGCGTATAGGGCTTTACTATTGTTACTATTGGTCAAAAGAAAATATGTCTGGAGTTTGGGAACTGAGTTTCCGAACACTCTGTATGCAACTTGAGTTATATTTACAGACTCTACAATTCTATGTTATAAAATGACACCATGTTAGACTTTACAGTCCTCCACGCATACGAGCATAGGACATTTGTTCATTGGCTCCTGTCCCAGAAATAACTCGTTATTCTGGTGGGCACGACCATACGGAATAAAGCAACCATATTGATAAATGTACGTTATGGGCTCATATCTCTGTAGGGCGTTTCGGTGAACGGATATTTCAAGGCGACTGAGAAACTAACCTAAAGTTTTATGAAGCCTAGCTTGGTGTTAAAATATTACGTGAAATTTGGTAGGCATGTTCTGTACGATTCTGCCCCAACGAGAAACACGTAAGATAAGAAGGACGCGTCCGCTATAGGTTATACGATAGGGCGAAAGCAAACTAACAAACAGCTCATGTTTGATTATACAGAGTTCTGTGGAGTCTTAGCCTAGGGAGCGTTCAAGTAATTCTCATCTGTGTTTTACAAGTGGGGCGTTGAAGAGAAAGTGACATAAATGATCTGCACACCGTAAATTGCACACCGTTTAAAACATCGTTCAATGATGTAATTCCCTTTTTTTGTGTGAGGTATCATTTGGTTTTAAGAATAAAATCCGTGGTCTAATGAACANGGGGATTCCTACAAAGCTGGGTCTGCGTTAATTCTCGTGGGGGGCTCCTCTGATTCCTTCGCCGAGGGCCGCATACCAGCTCTTTCTCGGGCGTTGCACGGGGTTCTTCCCCGAGCAATCTGGTCGAGACTTGCCCTGTTTCTCTTGACTTCGGTTATTCCCCGCATGTCCTTATGCTTCGGGACTGTTCCGAGGGTGTTTCTCTTGAAGTTTCTTTGTCAGCTGCCTGCCCTTGCTAACTGTAGCAGGGTGTGGAAAAAGTGCAATGCCTATCCCATGTACCACCATGTGNAGTGCAATGCCTATCCCATGTACCACCATGCGTCAATATGTCAATGTTCATATACACATCCAACATTAAAAATAGAGTGGACAGTTTTTTTAAATTCTGTCATGCTCAGTTATGATCAGATTTATTTCGACCGAACAATATTTCCGAGGCCCAGGAATGTTACCGGTACTATGTCTGGAGACAATGGTTTTATACAAAAATATTTGAGTAAATTTAAGGCTCAAACGTATCATGAGCATTTTCCCAACCTGTCTGTAAAATGTATTTCTCTATTCATCTCAAAGTCTTTAAACCAAAAATTTGTACCTAAGCTTAAAAAATTAAAAATATAATTGGTGCTATTTTTATATACTTAAGTGTCTTTTACTTTCATAATTATTTCTTGAAGATGAAGTATCTCTTTTAAAAGTATAAATCGTTTAATAAGTTCGTCCTTCCTTAACGTACCTTCCTCACTACAACTACAAAAGGATTTAGCAGCAACAACTATTTAAATAGTTCTGTTAATTTATGTTGTTCCATATCAATTTTTAAGGTATATCGCTATATAACCCTATTTAAAAGCCTCTTTTCCTTTGCATTACATTCTTTCATTTGACCCCATTTTATATCTTTTCACCAATTGGTGTTGATGGAAGACTGTAAGGTATTCCCAAATAACTTACGGCACTACATCTGTCTTGAGCAGACTACCTTTTAAAGATGCCAAGGTGTTCGGTAATAGTTAAATTATGTCTAGGGATGATGGTAAATGGCGAAAAAAATTTCAGCCAATGTATATTTGATATCACTATAGCTGGTTTATCATTTTATGATTGGATGAGTAAGGTTTTGACTCTTCTAAGTTCTTTGCAGGCCAATCACAAACGTTCTGCCTTAGAGTATCAGAATCCTCATTGGCCCAGTTAAAAGGGATAGTGGCTTCAATAAGAAATAAAAAATGAAAACTGTCAAAAATACGTACAGAACGTGGAATCCTAGCAAACATTTAACTCTTCCTGCGATAAACCATCATCTCTAACTATGTCGGATAATTGTGTTCCATTTTATTTCATGAATTGGGTAGATTTTATTAAACACATAGATTAGCAAGAGAATATTTCAAAACACTGCAGTGTTGCACTTCTTTCATTAGGATACCTGATTTTCACATAATGTCTTTAAGAAGCGAACAGGTATAGTGATTGAGGAATTTCATTAATTAACTTAAGAACTTTCTGCATTTCGAACATACAGAATGTTCGGAAACTCAGTGCCCAATCTCCAGACGTAGTTTCTTTGGACCAGTAGTAACACAAAAACCCTATACACATGTATCCGGAAACGACATTTTATATCAAATAATTGTGTTCAAAGCCGCGTCGTACAGAATCTAGAGAACACTCCGGGTAAGGTCATGCGTGTAGAATAAGTTGCATAAGGAGTAGGCGCGCGACGATGAACATGTAGTAATTTAACGTCGCACGCCTATGACCTATGCAACTTATACAGCCCGCATGATCGCACCGCTTTGTTCTCCAGATGTTGTACGCCGCGGCTTTGATCACAAAAATGTGATATAAAAGTACGTTTCCGGCTATAAGCGTATAGGGCTTTACTATTGTTACTATTNGCTTTGATCACAAAAATGTGATATAAAAGTACGTTTCCGGCTATAAGCGTATAGGGCTTTACTATTGTTACTATCGGTCAAAAGAAAATATGTCTGGAGTTTGGGAACTGAGTTTCCGAACACTCTGTATGCAACTTGAGTTATATTTACAGACTCTACAATTCTATGTTATAAAATGACACCATGTTAGACTTTACAGTCCTCCACGCATACGAGCATAGGACATTTGTTCATTGGCTCCTGTCCCAGAAATAACTCGTTATTCTGGTGGGCACGACCATACGGAATAAAGCAACCATATTGATAAATGTACGTTATGGGCTCATATCTCTGTAGGGCGTTTCGGTGAACGGATATTTCAAGGCGACTGAGAAACTAACCTAAAGTTTTATGAAGCCTAGCTTGGTGTTAAAATATTACGTGAAATTTGGTAGGCATGTTCTGTACGATTCTGCCCGAACGAGAAACACGCAAGATAAGAAGGACGCGTCCGCTATAGGTTATACGATAGGGCGAAAGCAAACTAACAAACAGCTCATGTTTGATTATACAGAGTTCTGTGGAGTCTTAGCCNAGGTTATACGATAGGGCGAAAGCAAACTAACAAACAGCTCATGTTTGATTATACAGAGTTCTGTGGAGTCTTAGCGTAGGGAGCGTTCAAGTAATTCTCATCTGTGTTTTACAAGTGGGGCGTTGAAGAGAAAGTGACATAAATGATCTGCACACCGTAAATTGCACACCGTTTAAAACATCGTTCAATGATGTAATTCCCTTTTTTTGTGTGAGGTATCATTTGGTTTTAAGAATAAAATCCGTGGTCTAATGAACAACTGCTGCCAGCATATCGAAGCAAAAATATATTTTTATTGGTCCTGATATACAGGTTGTATCTAAATTAGACCAACGAACTTCGACAGCAGATTAATACGAAAAAAGACGACGAAAACGTGTATACGACATATGGTTTAAAGTGTAGCGTAAGGGCGGGACAAATATTTGAAGTTGGGCCTGAAGCACAGGTTTATTACAAATATTGGAGATAATATTCATACTGCAACAATAGTGTCTGTGTATTGTGTAAGGGAACAAATATCTGTAAACACTATATTACCTGCCTGTCACTGTAAATAAAATTATTTCACGTTAATAATCACTCATTTCGACTTAATCCTCTTGTTATTGAAGCAAACTTCTGACTAAAAGACGGATTATTAACTCGCTGGTCAAAATTACCTTTACACGTTATGCAGTGGAGTATAAAATAATTTCTTCAGTATTTGTTGTAAACTAGTGCTTTCAGTCCAACTACAAAGATGTGTAACTCACTTGCGAATTACTTTAGAATATAGGTAGTACATGTTATCACATTATTTTTTGTGATTAACAAGCTGCCGAAGTTAGCCGGTCTAATTTTGAGTTGAGTTGAGTTGAGGGATTTNGTAAACACTATATTACCTGCCTGTCACTGTAAATAAAATTATTTCACGTTAATAATCACTCATTTCGACTTAATCATCTTGTTATTGAAGCAAACTTCTGACTAAAAGACGGATTATTAATTCGGTNGTTATTGAAGCAAACTTCTGACTAAAAGACGGATTATTAATTCGGTGGTCAAAATTACCTTTACACGTTATGCAGTGGAGTATAAAATAATTTCTTCAGTATTTGTTGTAAACTAGTGCTTTCAGTCCAACTACAAAGAGGTGTAACTCACTTGCGAATTACTTTAGAATATAGGTAGTACATGTTTTCACATTATTTTTTGTGATTAACAAGCTGCCGAAGTTAGCCGGTCTAATTTTGAGTTGAGTTGAGTTGAGGGATTTNTCACATTATTTTTTGTGATTAACAAGCTGCCGAAGTTAGCCGGTCTAATTTTGAGTTGAGTTGAGTTGAGGGATTTGAGTGGCTCTTAACATCAAGGTCTTGAGAGCCGATGTGGGTAAAATGAGGTGAGAATTGAGCGGCGCCAGGATGCAAGGGCGGGGGAAACGGGAGAGCCCCAAGAAAACCCGCCGACCAGAAACATCGTCCAGCACGATTCCCACTTGTAAAAATCCGGGAGTGACCCGGCCGGGAATTGAAATCGGAGGCGAGCAGGCTAACAATTTAATTTAGATACACACTGTACGACACATCGTCAAATCGAACGCAGTATTGTTTCGAACAAAATAAAATTGCTTGTTCCCGCGCCAAAATTATATATTTACCTGTGGATGGAAGGGTTTATGAAATTCTCCAGTCCATAGACTCTATACACTTTAAACTGCAGATGCCGCTTTATTCTACCTACGTGTGTTTCTAATGCGTATAAAATAATCTCTATCGAACCCCATTTTAGAGGCATGGCATGTCATATACGCAGCCTTTGAAACGCAAAAAATGCATTGTTAAGTATGCTGCAAAGTTTTTTTTATTTTTTTATTTTTTATGGTTTTGCTGTATGCAAGATTCGTTTGTCTTTCTAGGCGAAAAAAAACCTTTGTTGTGTGTAAACTTTTTGTGCTCAGATTTTTTGTTTGACGAATTTTATAAAGTTTCTTTTAGCAGCATTTTATTCAGAAATTTATAATAAAAATTCTTAAAAGGTCACTACTTTCTGTCTTAACTATATAATTGTTTGCTTAGTTTCTTCAAAATAGCCTGTACGGCTGTTCATCATAAAGCACCCGTAAAAGTGCCGTAACCAGGATCTGGTACAGTGTCCGTAAGATGTAGGCCCAGAACACTAGAGAATACAGAAGTGAAATAGTTGCTTATACCGGGAACCCCAGCCTCACACGCCAGCAAACCAAANCCAGAACACTAGAGAATACAGAAGTGAAATAGTTGCTTATACCGGGAACCCCAGCCTCACACGCCAGCAAACCAAACCAACATGAGACTTACTTGCCAACCAGCCGTCAGCCTGACAAATAAAGAATATTTTGCTATACGTAATAACCAATCTAAATGATATACACAAGAATAATTTATCGTTGTTTAAACCCTTTCCTCCCACAATAATTTTACATTTCTGAAGCTGAAAATTAGAAATATATTTATGCGTGCTGTACTTAAGCTGGCGAGGAATTTGTTTTGTTATCACAACCAATAATCTGTAGTATTTGTGATTGGTGATCAGTGATATGAGCCTGTAAAAACGATGCGCATGCGCATTAGCATGGTTATCCACAGCCTCGCAGAGTATAGTACTGGTCAATTACAAACTTCCTGCGCAAAATTTTGATGAATGTCTGCAACGGACATGAAAGGGTTGATTTAATTTGATACATTTTTCATTATTCAATGGAACCGAACTAGTGAAAGTAAGATTAAGTGGGTATAAGATGTTCGCGGTAAACTGAGCACTTTTGAAAGCCCTGCTCAAGATATACTTGTAGGATATAAGCTGTGTATTCTTCCGCCTTATGTTAAATTAACATTGTCGTGGGCCTCATCACTTTATTTACGCATAAGTTAAGTGAAATTTATAAATGATTAGAAAAGTAAATATTAGACAAATCTGCTAATTCTTATACTTAGATGCATTAAAAAACAGTAAGTAAATGAAATCATTATGTTTTTACAAATGTTAACCTATCACTTTTAATTCGATGTTAATATAGGGAACTACTTTCCCTCCATCATTACCAACTTTACTAGGTGTATACCACTCAGTGCGCCTATTAAACTATGAGCAGGTAGGAGCAAAGTCATTTTTGTAAGGTTGATTTCAAAAGTGCTTACTTTATCGTGAACAGCTTTCAGCGCTTAACAGCCACGGGTTTTACTGCCGAAGTTGGTGAAACGAGGTGAAAATGAAACAGCGGAGGAATGCAATTACGGAAGAAACCGGATTACCTAAGAGAAAACCCTACTGTCCAACGGCAACGACAGCCGCATTTCCCACGTGCGGAAATCCGGATTTGACAACGCCGAGAATTGAATCCTGTTCGCCATTATGGGAAGCGAACGGAAATTACGAACTTGTACATGCCGTTCACGGTTATTCGAACACTTTTGAATTTAACTTTTAAAAACGCCACGGCCCCTACCGGAATATATTATAACTGGGACACTGACGGCCATGCGCCAACTGAGGCTGAAAATGTCAAACAGAAAATAGTTCATGTTTATAACGTTTTAATTACAATTAAACATGTGTAAATATTAAAGTGATTAAATTTTCTTTTTTTTAATGCATACAAACGTGAGAAGTTGCAAATGATTTAAATATTTATATTAAAAATATCTTTACTGTTTTATTGACGCAGGAATTTATAATATTTAATTTCTGCATAGCTGAAGGTTACATAATGAGCAAGTGCTCAGCTTACCGTGAACAGGCTCTCTTACTAAGGNCCAGAACACTAGAGAATACAGAAGTGAAATAGTTGCTTATACCGGGAACCCCAGCCTCACACGCCAGCAAACCAAGCCAACATGAGACTTACTTGCCAACAAGCCGTCAGCCTGACAAATAAAGAATCTTTCGCTATACGTAATAACCAATCTAAATGCTATACACAAGAATAAGTTATCGTTGTTTAAACCCTTTCCTCCCACAATAATTTTACATTTCTGAAGCTGAAAATTAGAAATATATTTATGCGTGCTGTACTTAAGCTGGCGAGGAATTTGTTTTGTTATCACAACCAATAATCTGTAGTATTTGTGATTGGTGATCAGTGATATGAGCCTGTAAAAACGATGCGCATGCGCATTAGCATGGTTATCCACAGCCTCGCAGAGTATAGTACTGGTCAATTACAAACTTCCTGCGCAAAATTTTGATGAATGTCTGCAACGGACATGAAAGGGTTGATTTAATTTGATACATTTTTCATTATTCAATGGAACCGAACTAGTGAAAGTAAGATTAAGTGGGTATAAGATGTTCGCGGTAAACTGAGCACTTTTGAAAGCCCTGCTCAAGATATACTTGTAGGATATAAGCTGTGTATTCTTCCGCCTTATGTTAAATTAACATTGTCGTGGGCCTCATCACTGTATTTACGCATAAGTCAAGTGAAATTTAGAAATGATTAGAAAAGTAAATATTAGACAAATCTGCTAATTCTTACACTTAGATGCATTAAAAAACAGTAAGTAAATGAAATCATTAAGTTTTTACAAATGTTAACCTATCACTTTTAATTCGATGTTAATATATGGAACTACTTTCCCTCCATCGTTACCAACTTTACTAGGTGTATACCACTCAGTGCGCCTATTAAACTATGAGCAGGTAGGAGCAAAGTCATTTTTGTAAGGTTGACTTCAAAAGTGCTTACTTTATCGTGAACAGCTTTCAGCGCTTAACAGCCACGGGTTTTACTGCCGAAGTTGGTGAAACGAGGTGAAAATGAAACAGCGGAGGAATGCAATTACGGAAGAAACCGGATTACCTCGAGAAAACCCTACTGTCCAACGGCAACGACAGCCGCATTTCCCACGTGCGGAAATCCGGATTTGACAACGCCGAGAATTGAATCCTGTTCGCCATTATGGGAAGCGAACGGAAATTACGAACTTGTACATGCCGTTCACGGTTATTCGAACACTTTTGAATTTAACTTTTAAAAACGCCACGGCCCCTACCGGAATATATTATAACTGGGACACTGACGGCCATGCGCCAACTGAGGCTGCAAATGTCAAACAGAAAATAGTTCATGTTTATAACGTTTTAATTACAATTAAACATGTGTAAATATTAAAGTGATTAAATTTTCTTTTTTTTAATGCATACAAACGTGAGAAGTTGCAAATAATTTAAATATTTATATTAAAAATATCTTTACTGTTTTATTGACGCAGGAATTTATAACATTTAATTTCTGCATAGCTGAAGGTTACATAATGAGCAAGTGCTCAGCTTACCGTGAACAGGCTCTCTTACTAAGGATGTTAAATATTTTTAAAATGTTACTGTCAAATTACAAATTTTGTAAGTTTCTGATTAGGTGAAACATAACATCGCCTTTCTCAGTGTGCTGTAGCCGCAGCATTAATTTGTTTCTTGGATGCTGCCTTAATGCAATGTCTTGATTATGGTCTAACGTGTGCTTTTTTTGTTTTCATTAAGAACAGACGTTTATTGCTGGTCGAGAACCGAGCTCAGCGTGTCAAAGTAAACCATGTATCCTAATTAGAACCTTAAGAGAAAACGCAAGTGTGTCAAATCTGGATATATTTCCGGTTCGCTAATAACAACTATCGAGGAATTACTGCAATGTATTTTTCGTGTTATTTTANTAACGTGTGCTTTTTTTGTTTTCATTAAGAACAGACGTTTATTGCTGGTCGAGAACCGAGCTCAGCGTGTCAAAGCAAACCATGTATCCTAATTAGAACCTTAAGAGAAAACGCAAGTGTGACAAATCTGGATATATTTCCGGTTCGCTAATAACAACTATCGAGGAATTACTGCAATGTATTTTTCGTGTTATTTTANCAAATCTGGATATATTTCCGGTTCGCTAATAACAACTATCGAGGAATTACTGCAATGTATTTTTCGTGTTATTTTAATCAATTCCAATCATTAAGTTTATTTTTTTAATTTGGCAAGTATACCGCAGTAAGGAGCAGAAATACTTTCCGAAATGATCACGTCAACCTGTTAAGCCCGCCATTAAAACCTCAAGTACTTGTGTTGGGATATTTTTGTCCAGATTTTACCTGATACGTTACCCCTTGAAATAACCTTCACTCTATTTGATCATTGCCTCTTATAAAAGTCGTGGTTTCGTTTATGAATGCGTTTTGGGATCACTTAAATTCATATATTAAAAATAAATATAACATTTCATCCACGTTTTACTCATTTATTCCCACTTTCCGCGGTACAATCCAATCTCTCATAAAGGCAAAGGCGTAAAAGCTTTTATGTCTTCATCGGTGAGACTTGAAGCGCAACAGCGCTCGTTTGATTATCAAGATACCAGACAATTTCCGCAGAACTTTAGTATCGGCTGTTTTGGCTAAGTGGTTTCTCAGACACTTGTCGCTTTCGTTTTCTTTCTGTTTTGACGTGTGAAAATCTCTGCTGTAACACCTACAGTCCAAGAGAAGTACTTGAAAGCGCCTGATAGCAATGATACCAGGGGAAAAATATATCCTTGCCATAAACTGTTACATGAAAGCAATAATTGGAAGAAAAGTTCCCTTTTTACCTTTCGCAAGATTGCGAATGCGCGTTAACAATAAAAAGCATTCAGTAAAAATCGATTAGCAACTAATCTAATTGATAGCAGTTTTGTGATTCATTCGAGTGCAGTTATTGTGCAGTTAGAAGAAGCGATACCTTCTCACCGTTCGCAGGATTGCGAGAGCGTCCGAACGATAAAAAAAATCACTCAGTAAAAAAGGATAAGCAAAGAACCGTACTGCTGTCTGATTTTTGATCATTCAGTTACGGTAATTTTGACGAAAACAATCAATGAATGTATAGTTAATATGTGTGCATTTTCATATTCCTCGACCTATAGGCTGGAATAATTTTTCTGAATACATAGTGACTCCTCTTGGANAATATGTGTGCATTTTCATATTCCTCGACCTATAGGCTGGAATAATTTTTCTGAATACATAGTGACTCCTCTTGGACAATTCCGATACTACAGGGGCCACGGTGGTGTAATGGTTAAGCGACTCGCCTCCCACATAGGTGAAACGCGTTCGATTCCCGACGGGGACGCTTCCGGATTTTCGCATGTGAAAATCGTGCTGGACGATACCGCTGATTGGCGGGTATTCTCGGGGATATCCCGTTTCTCCCGCCCTTCCATTCTGGCGGATGCTACGCATTATCACCTCATTTCACCCTCGCACTGTCAGAAAAATTGTCCGTAAATTTAGAGAAAATGTCGTTTACAAATTATCNTTATCACCTCATTTCACCCTCGCACTGTCAGAAAAATTGTCCGTAAATTTAGAGAAAATGTCGTTTACAAATTATCCAGATATATACGTTCAATTACGGTCTCTTGGTTTTTTCTTCACTAACGTTATCTCCGTAAATGTCACATATATTTCCGTAAATTCACGAAACGTGTCCACGAAACTGCTAGATTTTTTTTTCATCTGCACTTTATAAAAAGGGGTAGCAAAAATAGTTTAACGTTCTTTATGCGGGTGATTCACTGTGTTTAAAAATGTTTGAGAATAAAGAATTTTTCCCGGTGGCAGGATTTGAACTCGGAAAAAATTTTAGGTGTACATAATCCACTCACCTTCTGCGCTTTGCAATATTTTCTATTGTAAACACGAAATTTATATAGAATTATGCANTAATCCACTCACCTTCTGCGCTTTGCAATATTTTCTATTGTAAACACGAAATTTATATAGAATTATGCATATACGTCTTAGTTTCTAGTTACGTTAGAATGTGTGTGATTTTTTTTATTTCAGGTTTACAAACATATACATTTAAAAAAATTTTAAATAATAAATGCTGTAGTGGGATTTGAACACATATCGAAAAATTTACAATCAGTAACTCGAAAATCTCATGTTAGAGAGCTTGCTATATTTCCGGTTTATAAAACGAGGTTACGAAAATATTGTTTTATATTCGTTACGTGAGTGTTTCACTGTGTGTACAGAAGGTTTTGTCCTGTAGTGGAATTTGAACACGAATATACGAATTGGCACTCCATGAGTGGTTCGCCACTCACCGTCTACTATTTTACACTAAGTGCCTAGTACTGTGAAGATAGAGTATTGTACGCTTCAGGTATCATCTGCATAGTTCGTGTCTTAAAATCGAAGCCATAAGAATACGAAGAGTTTCCGTATTTTAAATTCACGGAGCTCATTTCCGTTATTCGTCATCACGGAGTGTCTTTCCGTAAATTAACTCTACATCTCCGTAAAAGTTACCGTAAGTTGACAGAAATTTCCAACAGCACACCGGCTCTCACGACCTCGTTGTTAAGAGTCACCCGAAGCTCCCTTCTCCAACTGAAACATTTGTCCCGTTAGCGAAGAGGAGTCCGAAACAACTGGCGTCGAGAACCTGGCGACAATTCTTTAAGTGGGCGGTGGGTCTTCATCTTCGGGGGGCGGTCCCGGGTCGTTTGCTCGTAATTAAGGGCCCCGCCTCCCGAGTTTCTGATTTACGGCGAGGCCGTGCGGTCGCCCAATGTCGTTCGTCAGTTCGTCGCCCCGCGCGACTCCTCGGACTAAAACTGCGGGCCAGGGCGACGAAGGTATAATGAGAGGGTGACCGTAATTCATTCTTTTTTTTTTCTCTCTAAGGTCCGGAAGCTCGGCCGGCCGAGAGTTACAAAGCGCCACTGTCGGCTTCTAAAGTTTCGGCTTCCATCTGCCGCGCCGTTGCCGGCGGGAGACTTAAGGGCGCTGCCTACAGGCTGCCAGATGCGAAATTTAAATAGGAAATCCCACGTTACGGAAATTTCTCTTCGCTGCGTTAATTTTAAAGATATGCGTTTCAAACAAAATGTATTCTTCAAGGATTTTGTTGAAAAAGTTCCCAACAGTTCCATAACTTGTAGGCCTGTTTGCAAGGAATTTTTTAAATTTATTTTTTTACGAAAAAGTACATACTGCCTGTCTTTATTGAAAATATACGCTCGAAGAGATCTTCTCTTAAAAAATACTTGAAGAATTAATTTTGTTTGAAACGCTTAAATATTAAAGATTAACGCACTGAGGCCTAATTTCCCTTCCATGGGATTTCCTATTAAAATCTTGCAGCTGCCAGCCGGTAGGCAGTGCACTTAAGACCCCCGCCTACCTAGAACTTTCTCCGGGTTTGAGACCGAGAAGTGCGGGAGTGATAAGGGCGACACTTCCACGGTACATCAAGTGCTCCATCGCCGCTAAGCGCAAGGCTCTGAACTGGCACGCAGTTTTCTCGTCAGACTGCGTGTACCTATGGGACTTTCAGCGGCGACCCTGTAATTTTATTGATCGAAAATCTGTTGGAAGGTTCTGTGCATGGCCCTTGAGTAGTTTTCAAAGGTTCTGACGAATGTATTTCGGAAAGCAACCTTTTGAAAAGCAGTTTTTAGACATTTTGGAGTACTCTGAAATGGTGTTTCTAATGTGCGTGGCGTCTTGAAAGCACACAACAGCTCTCGTCTGAAGTGCGTGTTATATTCGTAGATCAGCACATTGGACGCACATTTGATAGTTTGTTTGAATAAAGTGAATTACTATCACACTGTAACGCAGTTAAAGTGCCATGTATGTGGGTACTCTTAAGTATTATACAACCACCCCATAATACTATACGTAGTTTTAGTACTTTTACCCTTAACATAGTGTTAAAATTTTTTAAAGTCTTTTGGCCTATGCAATTTCTTTAAGGTAAAGACGTCGTAACTAAATAAAAGAGCTAATTATAGCCTCCTAATTTATTTATAGATTGTTCAAAGCAATACTATGTACCTTATATCTCGACAGTAATAGCTAAAGGCACTTTCATAAGATAACATTTTTCTTCAAATTACCTTCCATTTATATCGAATTTAATTATTTTAATGTTATATGACGTCATACGAACGTCATAATCGCGGGCGTCTCCTCTTTCAAATGTTAAAATATATCGTTTTTATTCGAGATTTTCGTTTTTTACACGTTCTATATTTGCTTGAATCAAAATTTTCAATCACCGATCACAGCTTTTCTGACAATATTAGTGGTAGTAATCTCATAATAACAGATTTGTGTAACCACATTTACAGTTATTACAAAATAAGGCCTCATATTTCTTAACAAGAAAATCTCTTAATAGTATGAAACTAAGTCGCTTATCCGTGTCTGGCTGTGTATTCGCTTAGTACGTCTCAATCACTTGATGAATTTTGATGCGATTTTCAAAATCATTTAGAGAATTTATTTGCCGAAGGTTTCAATTTATAACACATTTATATTGAATGTAAGGATAGTCGAGAAATGTTGAACTGTTTGTAATCAAGTCGTAAAAAAACCGCTTTTAAGACGCTTACATGGCTTGCGCTGACTAAACCATAAGAGATATATCAAATATATGTACTACAGAATTGTAGCTCTCAAAAAGGTGTACAGAAAAGTCCGCGAAAGTATATGTTTATCTTTTAATGATGACTAACAGTAACCATTAATGTCTTTCAAACTTTCGCTGTTAAAACTAAATTGTTACCGGGCAAAGCCAGGCCGGTTCGCTAGTGTACAATAATATGAAGAAAATTGGTTGTGGTTTAACCAATTATTTATTTGTCGTGCATGTATTATTTAAACAGGTTTCATTAAAAAGTTTGTGATACATTTTCATGTGGAGACTTGAAAACTTATAGAATGCAATTCATACGCATGCAAACAAGCGATTTTTTGTGTTGAATAGATTTCAATAAATATTTTATCGTGTGAAATGGTCTTAACAATAGCTATTTAAAACTAACATTTACGTAATCGTCTGACACCTCACATAAATTAATACAATAAAGCACTTTAAACCAGTCTTTGTATGCAGTCGTATAAAACCTACTGAAGTAATATTAAATTTTTATACTTGATATTTGAAAATTCCAGTATTTTGAATCAAGGCTGTATCACACGCTAATTAAGTTCCACCTTGTTACAGTTCAGATATCACCAGTATTGCCTGTCTGGAATGTTCTGTATCGTCCCGAGCGCTCCCGTACAGGGATGCATTCTACTTGTCGCATACTTCACCCACCGCAGAATCTTCGCACTCTTGTTAGTCCCTACCGCACTCACACTCGACAGCCACACAATCTCACTTCTTCACTCGCCGTCGGTTCACTCTTCGCCAGACGGCGGCCGCAGACTACCGAACCTCTAGCCGCGGTAGTATTTACAGTGGCAGGCGTCCTGACCCAAAATCTTATTCACACGTCGTGCTGCGCCCAGGAAAGAGATCGCCAGAAAGTTCGTACAATAGCCCGCCGCCGACTTCTCCATAATGACGATGGGGAGGACGGAGACGCCAGTTCAGAACAGCTGTCAATCATTTCCCGCCCACACGGTGACATAGCGACGGCCGGGTCTGCGTGATTCACTCCCCTTGGCCAAACTGCGTCGAGACTGGTCGCATGCACCCGGCATGGGAGACCGCGAATAACAATATAATCCCTATTATGATATTTCACATCTAACATCTTGCAAGTATGTGATATCACGGTTGGTGCTGTACAGTTCCAGAAGTTAGCAACCATATGGCATCGCATTTCCTTGACCAATGCGATCGGTTGATGCAGACACACACAAACTATTTTATTATTGGTGGCTTCTGGTGATATGGATCTACTGAAACCATTTTCGTAGTACCCAAATTTGTCAATAGTTATAAGTAACTGCCAGGTACAATTCGCACCAGAATTTTCGTATTTTGCAACTTCTGAAATGGAAAATTAACGTGTATGCTATATGGTTAAAAAAACGGTGCTGTTTTTAATTATGTGAGAGTAGTATAGTAATGTCGTTTCAGGCACATGCATCATGTATCAGGAACCAGGATCCGGCCGCCATCTTAGATGATGTCACCTATTGCAATGTCATTCCAGTCGGCGGCCATTTTATGTATTTGACCTTTCCACCATCTTGTTCCACCCGCCATCTCTTTTTCGTCCACTTTCTTGTTTCCATCCACCATTTTGTTTCTGCCCACCATCTTGTTTCTGCCCACAATCTTGTTTCTGTCCACCNACCATCTCTTTTTCGTCCACTTTCTTGTTTCCATCCACCATTTTGTTTCTGCCCACCATCTTGTAACTGCCCACAATCTTGTTTCTGTCCACCATCTTTTTTCTGCCCACCATCTTGTTTCTGCCCATCGTCTTGTTTCTGCCCACTATCTTGTTTCTGCCCACCATCTTGTTTCTGCCCACCATCTTGTTTCTTCCCACCATGGGTGCTGCCATTTAATTTTACCAAAAATAAATAAAACACTTTTTTTTTAAACATATTTTAATTGGTAATTGACAACATGAGGAAACACACAAGCCCTTGACTAAAAGTATTTAGACATCTTCCTCTTCCATGGCGAGTTCACCACTCGATGTGCACTTCAGCCAACCAGGAATTGTAGCAGGCAGAGAAACCCCACCACTTTATGTATGGCCTTCTGTTACATCGTTTGAGCACCATCTCGACCAAATACAAGTCAGGAAACTTCGTAGGCTGAATCTCCTTGGTGTAGAAACCACCACGAATGTGTATGCGGCTCAGATCTTCGAGATAGTAGGTCATCGGAGCATAGTTGCATATATGCCACACTCGAAACTTTTAGGTGCTCCAATTCGCTGTGGAGCCTTTCTCGATGATGCCTTTCTGTTTGCAGATTCACACCAGGTCGCCGATTTTTGGCTTTAGACTTCCATGGGTCCTTCCTCTTCAGAATGGCATACACAATCCAAAGCAGGGGGTCGTCCTTGATGTGGTCCTGCTGAATGTCACCAATGGCCCACCTGAACTTGACAATATGATCGTTACCTGTTTGCAATTACTGCGTGTGGAAATTAAGTCACCGGAAGGAAGAACCTTCGCTGGCTTTAAGCACAGGCTAATGGAGGCTCTTTTTCCCTCTTGCTTCAAGAATAGTTGCGAACACGATTTCATTTATAGATTTAAAATCCCGGATGAACCAATGAACGAATTTGTGGATTTCATTTGCACTTTTCATGATGCAATGGGCTCGCAGATCAAAGAACACGAATTAGTTAGCCTAATCATTGATTATTTGGCTCCGCATGTGCGTGCACAATGCTCCTTGGTTTCTGTCCCTCAAAAATTCTGAGAGTTGGATCAACTATCAGTTGAGATGCAAGGTCGTATGGTTGCCTCAGGTGAATAACGTGCTTCCCCCACCCCTTCCCGCTGTAAAAGATGTATAAAGGCCGGCGTCATTAATCCTTCTACTTCGGATTGTTGTTCACCTGGTTTTCTGGTGCGGAAGAGGGATAGTGATAAGTACCGATTGGTCGTACATCATTCATTGGTGCAGTAAAGGTGAGGACTTCCACCCAAAGAAGACCATCACTGAAGAAACTATCGAAAGTTTTATTGTTCAAGAAATTATATTTGTAATAAGTAATTGTTTTAATAAATTTGACTTGTAATTTTCTTATTGTGATTTATTTTTAAGATATAGTTACCCTTTTATTCATACACAGAGAAGTATAATATCTTGTTAACAGTCCATTATATATGTACAAGTATAAAGAATATTTTTTTACAAGTGCTTGGAAAATAAATGTTCATATTATTTCTCATTTGAGTACTCTGAATGAAAAAAAGGAGAGTATTTTGTATGTTTGTAAAAAAAGTCAGGATTGATTACTGCAGAGTGTAGGAAAGCACTTGCTCTGGCTTCCTTGTCTGTGCATGGAAATTCCTTTTACCAAATACACCTTAGTCATCATTTCTATATCCCGGTATGGTGAAACTGAAGTAATAAAAAAAATATTCAAAAATGTTTACAGTGTATGAAATACTAAGGGCCACGGAGCATTTTCGCAAAAATCGAGTGTGTCTAGTTATTAGCAGTCTCTCTTCGTAAGAAAACAGCGTGGTGTTTGACTGTGAAACCATAACAATCTTAATGAATTTATGAAAGTCTGTGATTTACAGAGTAGGCATCCAAAAACGCATAGCAGTAAAAGTAACCGAATCGCTAAAAGGAATTAAAGTTAAACTGTTTTGAAATACGAATAGACGGAAACTCTTTTCGCGAAAATCGGTTGTTCCTACTTATAAAGTATTATATTGAAAAAAACCCATAAATACCATCTTTGCAGACATAAGAGCTGGTATATGTTAAACTAGCTACGGACTGCGACAAATTTGAGTAGAAAACATGAATATTCACCCGTCTCCAGAAAGGACTAGCGCAATAATTCTCGCGTAGAAGACCATAAATAATTTCTTTCTTCTGCAATCGCCGCGTCCTGATTTCGGCTTACTCTTGGCCACTTAGTCGGCTGTTTTCGAATTAGAATATCAAAACAAAATTGTAAATGGCCTCGTTTCCCTGGCTTTTCCCGGCCGACGTAAACTCATTTTCAATGCCACACGCACAGCTAAGTTCTTATCACGTCCGGACGTTGAACGATTAAATGTCCGTATTACAAGTGAAATACGAATAACATTTAGATAACAAAACCCTCCGTGTTAAAAATTGTGAGTAAGGAGGAGGGGGAAAAACCTTTCCAGCTCTCATAAATCTTCCATTAAAAAACCTTCTCCTAATTTTAATAACATCGATTCATTACCACGAGATATCACCTTAAAGGCATAATGTTTCTGAGAATGGCGGTGAAAAAAAAACCGTCTATAATTGGTATTGTTCATAATGGTGGATGAAAAAGTTAGCTTTCGTGGAATGAATACGTTAAACTAGAAATCTCGGAAGATAAAAAGAACGAACGATGTGACTGCAAGTTTCCCTAGTCAGAGCATGTTTCATAAACGTTATGGCAAACAACCTACGACTTTTAGGTGAAACAGCCTATCTATCAAAGGGAAATGCCGTGAATTCGTGTCATACCTTTTGCTTGGATGGATGGAGAAATTTTACATTAACCTGGGATAAGTAGTTACACTGATTCGAATTCTTCGTAAAAACGTTATGCCGTTAAATCAGTGGAAGATAATATGTAGAGCTACAAAATAATTATTTCCATAGATTTTATTTAAATAGCAAATATAATTGCCGATTACCATTTATATTTCGCGATATGAAAAACTTGAACCTAAGTGTTGTCATTACTTTTGTAACTAAAAGGCATAGTCTCGAGGACTGTGAACCAGTAAGAAACAGACCGATATGAGATGGCATAATCATATGCAGTCCGAGACAGTATCATACCCTTGCAATAGGATGATTCAATTAGATGGACTAGTGTTAAATCTAATGCAGTGATTAAAATTATTTTTTAATTTTTTAGGAGTCCGTTGATAGCACACCATTTTTTTTCCCCCACGTTCTGAAGAAATATGAGCAATTTTCTTGCTTACAAGTAACGAAAAATAACCGCAGTTCTCTTTAAACCGAGCAAATATGCTTTTATTTATATCTAGGGACATCCTTTTTTCGCGGAAAGATTTCCTGTCTTGTTGTATTTCCAAAGACTTTAACCCAGCTCTACTTTCCCAATTGGATGGTTTTAAACCACCGCGTTTCTTAGGTGCCTGTCCGCGAATCACAAACATTCAATTACCGGAGCGCCTTAATTCTGATTGGTCCAGTCAAGTACCATGCTGTCTTCTAACAAAGACACGTGGCCAATAAGCAAACGAAACTTAAGCTGCACGCGTGCACGTAGGACACTGGACTCTAGCCCACCTGGAACTATTTTCACGAAAATTATCTGTCCATATCAATACTCCATTGTTTTTATCAGATGTTGTTTCATTGTTTCATAAACATTAAAACGCAATGCCGCTGCACACTTTAAATAAAAAATAATTAAGACTCCTTGAAATTAGCAACTTGTACTGCAGATCTGTTGAAACTTCTCCAATTGATTAAGTGAAATATATATGATCGTTTTAGTTGCTGATATCCACTGATTAAACAGTTATCTAGCGAATTTCTATGACCAGGCAGTAAAACCTCAGTACTTTCCACTGATTCACCAGTAGATAACAGCTCATAAGTTAAATATTCGGTAAAATAGTTCTGCCGATTAAAATCGCTGATCCAGATTAATATTGTTTCGGTTTACGTAAGTGTTACCGGCGTGTGGCAGCTTACTGGAAAATTTCGAAACATCTAATTACGCGGGGAATTTGTGAAGTGCGCATTGCGACTTCTCATATTCAAGCTACAAGGCATATGTTACACAAGTCGCTTGACGTCAAATGCGAAATTACTTTTCACTGACTAATGTTTTAACCATGATACAGGTACAGTAAAGGTAAGATACTATCATAACCTGCAATTTTTCACTACCCATCACTGAGTTAAGCCTTTTTTTTTTTAGTGTTTCCTGTAATTAAATAAAACATTCTAGATGCGCAAGCTGACATGGAGAAAACATAATTATCTTGGTTTTCTTTAGCATGAAATTTAAACGCTATTATAAAAAAGTGTATTAAATATATTGTCTATTCAAATGGAATGACACATCGACAGGAACAGGAAAATTCTTTTAAAATTACCCGTAGCCTAAACTCCACGGTCCTATGTATTTTCGAGCCTCAGATTCCAGTTCATTGGCTGCTGCCTCAGTGTGCAGTCAGTTTTGCCTCAGACCAGGTGGCACGGCAGTCGGCGCTGGTTTACTTGCAGGCCTGTTATTGGCTTGGAGTTCACTTGGACGTTTCTCAGTAAAATGTGATCCAATTACAAAGATAACATAAATGCAATAGTGTTTGAAGTTTACCTTGATCTAAATTAAATTGGCGAAATTTTCAAGTCTTTACGGGGTTGAAAAGTAGTCTAACGACTGGGACTGAAGTCTCCTTCAGGAGCGATTTTTTTAATTGCCACATAATAAATTAGCCTGTAAGTAGGGAAAGATGTAGTTCTACACTTAGGGTATTGAAATTCAGCCCTCGCCTAAATATGTGAAAACCAGGTTTCATACAAATACTGAATATCAGTGATTCTGAAGGAATTGTGTGGAAAGGTATTGCGTTAGCACAAAATTTTACGAAAAATCTGATAGGATTTATTGGTATTTCAGGAAGGAAGCTATAAGGATATCTCCTGAAAGGAGAAGCATAGGGGAAATCCATTTCTTAGTGTCGGGATTATACCAGCGATCCTACGAACTGAAGTCCTGCATGCTGAGTGCATAATATGCTCCTGCCAAACCCTCATGTGACAGCCGGAGTGTGAAATCAAGCATGAAACACACGGACAGATAATTAGAGCCACCTGTTTTTCACTAAAAGATTTCCGCGAAGGCTAGAATTCATTATACTATTGCACATGTTCAGCCTTCCTTTGGCTATTGACCGCTTGTCTTTGTGTAAAGAGAGGGCGATACACAAGTAGGCAATCAGAATTAAGTTTCTCCAATACTGAACGTTCCTGATTCGCGGGTAGGCAGATAAGACGCTTACCATTCAAATGTTCAAATCACGAGAGTGGTTCCGAAATAAGGTGTTTTGGAACACAACATGTCCTGAAATCTTTTCGCGAAAAACAGGTGCTCCTTCAGATAATCTTTTATTTTACAACCATACAATTACTTGCCGAAAATATTATTTAACCAAGAAAACTATATATTATTTTCCTTTTACCAGCAAATGACTTCGTGAAGCAAAGGCTATGTTCGTACAGACGGAAAACATAGGAACACGCTAGCTTTCACTTCGAAATGTTTTATACAAGAAGAAAAATTTAATGAGGAACACACCCGCACATGGGTAGGAAAGGGGAAATTTCGTGGATTCATTTTACGACAAGCTAGGTTTTCAAAATGCGTATTTTTGTTATAATTGTAATTGGATCACAGATTATTAGATACGCCCATGTGAACTTTCAGTCGATAGGAGACCTGCAAGGAAAGAAGCAATGAATCCTGTGCCACCTGCTCTGAATTAAAACTAACTTCACATTGGGGCAGCAGCAAATGAACACAAATCTGAGGATCAGAATTACATGCGACAGGTACAATAAAAAAACTGTTTTTTGGTGGCCCAAACAAATTTAGTTGGCGACCACAAAACTCTTGTGTCTATTTATACAGGAAAAAAGATTCTGTGGTGCAGACAACATAGTCGATGATAGCAGAAATACTAGTTAGTGAAGTTCACAAAGGTATTATGCAGGCTGTGGGCCCTTGTAGGTAGGTGTGGTCTAACAATAATTAAAAACTGAATTCAAAGTCGTCATGTGTAGGTTTCGAAACATGGACCTCTCAATTGCGAGTTCAGCATATTACCAGTACGCTACCTTGATCGACGTTAAAGTGTTGCCCTCGGCATGTTTATAACTGAAATCTAAGAACTAGCACGCACGACTAAACCTGCACACTTCACCTCATGAAAAGTTAATGTTCTGGTATCATTTACATGTAATATTTACTTACTTGAAATAAAATATTCATATAATCCGTTCATAAGTACCTAAGAATATCCCTCATGAAATCGTTCGTAACCCGATGCAAAGCAATGAACAAAGACAAATATGGAGTCGTGTGGCCAGACAGAAGATGGCTACTTCGAATATGCCAAAGCGCATAATACGCAGAAGATGAAGGATGTAGTTTTTCAGTCGAAGTAAAATGTTTTACTGCTGATAACATGAATGCTGTTCCTGCCAATTAAATATTTCGTGGCAGCCAATAAACATTTTTTTAATAAACAAATATGTTAGTGAGTACTAAATAGCTTTACTACTAGCTAATCGACGTGATCACCGCAATCTGTTTTTTACCACCAAAATTTCGCTTTGGAAAGCATTAACCATAATGGTTTTGTAGCCAATAACAAATAATTTTTTTCAGTGTTACTTTTTAAGAGTCGAAATTTTCCTGTCGCTACATATGGGTAATATATACATCTATATGCTGTTCATGGTTAACGGATCACTTGTCAGACTTCTTAGGATATATTTTTTTTCTTCTGGCATACGTACTTTTCGACAGCACTAAAAACTATGTATATGCACTTCTGAGGTAATAAATTAAAAATACAAGCCTCTAACTTGCATTATTACAATATCATAAATTTTTACAACAAAATAATTGCAGTTCTAAAATATATATTTCTTTCGGCAACAGGATTTCCGTGAATTTTTTATGTACAAGTGAAAAAAAGTTAAGTTCGGTGCGGGTGTTCTTTTCGGTGGTCCCGTTTCTCCCTTAACTCTCTCTCCGCCGCATGCTCAATCCACAACTTATACATTCTTCTGATTGGCCAGAAACTACAGACATGTACCTCGTATCGGGCAGCCATCTCCCTTTGGTGCCAGCCATCTGCAACCTTGGCCAAAGACGGCAACACGATGCAGATTGACATTTATTATTTTGAGCACGATACGGTACTTAAAGATTTCAGAATCAAACTTATTTAAGTCTTCAGATCTTGCAAGCAAGAAATTCTTTTATGACTGCAGTGCGTAAGTTGAACATACATGTTCCGTGGTAACAAGTGTAGAAGTAGTAACATGAGCCAGTAATAGTACAGAACTGAGCACGGTTTACGAATCAGCTTCCCACGTGGATGGTCATTATGTTTTGAGCCTCGCGGTGTACAGCACTGGCCAAAAATACCCTTCTTATGCAACGTGTAGAAAATTGTGTACGCCGGGCCTGAATGGTTTACTGTTACCAGTGCTTTTAATACGCGCAGAGCTAAAGAAAAATATAAGTACGCGGAATCGAAATGATTCGTGGCAGTTCCTTTCACTGTTTCAGCAGAGAATATACACTGACGTGCCGAAAGTCATGGACTAGCAGTATGTAAAGGTAAAAGTCGGTAGTGCCACCGTACAGTAACGATTTGGAAGTGCCCAGAACTGCATCTTTTGTGCTCACCGCATGAGTGTGTGCTGGTCATGGCAAGGAATTGCAGCCCTTCACGGACTTCGCATACCACCAAAATAATTTGGGGGGGGGGGCGGTGGCATAGTTATAAGACTACTCGCCTCCCACCTAGGCCAACTGGGTTCGACTCTCGGCGGGGTCGCTCCTGGATTTTCTCATGTGGAATTGTGCCGGACGATGCCGCTGGTCGGATAGTTTGTTTCCCCCACCCCTTCACTTCGGTGCTGCTCCATGACCACCTCGCTCCACCCTCATCAGCTCTCAAGACCCCGCTCGATGTTCAGAGCCGCCCAAATCTCTTCACTAACTCACCCCGAACGATAGGATATTCCAGCAGGATAACGCATAAAACTTAAAAATTTTGCACGTCTAATATTTGCAATCACACGCACCGGTCCAGCGTAACGAACACGAAGCAGCCACGACCTTTTACACGCAGCTGTTACGACACGCATTATAGTATATTTATTACTGCCATGGAAAACAGATTTATCAGAGCATTGTAACTTGCCTAGGTAGGTTTAAAAAATAGTACGCGTACATATTTGTTGTGGTAATTTGAAGTATTTTTCACAGCAAGAAAAATTCATGTTGCGTTTAGCAACAGCAATACGCCATGTCATCATGTCGTGTCGCCAGTAGCAACTTCTGCCAACTTTTGATTTGTGACCCTCCCGCCATCGCATCTTAATATATTATAATAAGTAGTAAAACATTGNCAACTTCTGCCAACTTTTGATTTGTGACCCTCCCGCCATCGCATCTTAATATATTATAATAAGTAGTAAAACATTATGTAATTTTTTCCGTTGTAAATAACAATGTTTTTTCTATAATAAGTATTAAATATGCTAAATTTGAAAACATGTATAGTTTTCCTGCTACTACTAGCGGTGTGAAACTTCCCGAGAGCGAGAGAAAGAGACACAGAGAGGGTGACAAGCTCCGATCCACCGACAGTTTCTTTCTCGGTCTAAAAAAAAAAAACACCATGTCACAAGGGCCAACGCACTATATTAGGCGCAGATGNCAACTTCTGCCAACTTTTGATTTGTGACCCTCCCGCCATCGCATCTTAATATATTATAATAAGTAGTAAAACATTGTGTAATTTTTTCCGTTGTAAATAACAATGTTTTTTCTATAATAAGTATTAAATATGCTAAATTTGAAAACATGTATAGTTTTCCTGCTACTACTAGCGGTGTGAAACTTCCCGAGAGCGAGAGAAAGAGACACAGAGAGGGTGACAAGCTCGGATCCGCCGACAGTTTCTTTCTCGGTCTAAAAAAAAAAAACACCATGTCACAAGGGCCAACGCACTATATTAGGCGCAGATGNCCGACAGTTTCTTTCTCGGTCTAAAAAAAAAAAACACCATGTCACAAGGGCCAACGCACTATATTAGGCGCAGATGTTTTTAACTGTAACAATAAAATATTTTTCCGTCGGGGCTACCTAAAAATGCTTATATTTCAAAAGGCAACGTTTAATTTACAAATAGAATACCAAAAACCTCGTTAAAACAATATTTTATCTGTGAACTATTTCTTACTAGCCGTTGCCAAAATATCGCTGCTCGCACTGTTTTGAATACGAAAAAAATATCACAAGTTACTTGTGGTATACAAATTATTTAAAAACAGTTTAACATATTACTCCTACGGTGATTTTTCAAAGTTTTGTTTCAAAACATCCGAAGAAACCGTGAATGGACTATATTCATCATCTTGATGTTAAGAGCCGATCAAAGCTCTCCACTAATTTTAATTCATTATTATAAGTATCCTCTAATTTCCGATAAATAAAAATTAAAAAAATATATAATTTCCATTTTAATATAAATGAGATTTGGTATCTGGAGATACGTATATAAGAAACATTCTATCAATATATGTTGAACCTAGTGTACAAAACAAAGAAATAGTGGATTTATAATAAGAACGCTAAATAAATGTTTAATTTTCTGTGAAAATCTACCAGGCGGACTGTGATGATGAACTGACTAAAGGAAAACAAAGGTACGTGTACAAAATCATTAATGTTTAAGTTCCTCCATGCGGATTGTTTGATGTGTATTACAGCCGTTTGTCTACTTGCGAAGGAAAGGCAAGCCATAATTCAGTTTTTAATTGTGTCGAGGATGAAGCGGAGAGCGAACAATAGGCAGCATATTTGGTCAAGTTATAAATACCTAATATTTCTAAAGTTGGGGAAAGCCATAAAGAAAATGTGAACGCAGCAATAAATTCTACGCGCGCTTACATTAATTGCCTATTTTTCTTACTATCGGCATGTTTTTTGCCTGCTGGCGTTCTTGCCTTACGAGGCAGGAAAAATATTTTCATGTCAAGACTCAGCCCATAAAAATGCTTGCCTCGGAAAATTTTGTACATGAAGATAATTGCGAAGAATATCGACGCCCAGAGATTTGAATCAAGTTAGTTTAGTTGCGGCGTTTAACGAGGTCCTTGCTACAGTCGACGAGTGTTTGCCAACCAGAACCGTAACTCACTGAAAGCCGACCACGATCGTGCTTGCATCTTTTGAAAACGGAGTGCTTTGGAGAGACTTAAACTAATTATTTACAGCTTTTTCCAGAAAATTTACCTGCACTTCACGGAGATATTTAATAACTGCTCGCTTTGAGCTCCAAGACTATAAACGCGACATGTTTAGAGTTTCAAATTAAGTTTACACCACGCTCATGCCGTGTAGCGTATTTTATTTTATTATTAAAAATAATGAGATAAACAAGCACACATTTTTTGTATATAATTAAATAATATTTCCTTGCAAAAGTGAAGCAATTTTTGGCAGAACAGTCCTTTCAAAAGTACATATTTTTATAGGTTTCAGTTAATGAAGATTTTCAATTGCTAAAACTTGCCCAGTGCATACTGATTCGCGTACCAGGTTGTTAACTGGTAGCAAGAAAAGTGCTGAACACAAGTGCAGCGTATACCAAAAAAATTACGCGATTGCAACACTTTAACCCGGAGACTAACACGTTCGGTTCCGAATTTATTTACGAACACAAGTGTTGCAATCGTTAAATCTGATGATGGGCGCTGTACTTGTATTGAGCATGTTTCTTGCAACCAGCATGAACAACGTAACTGCGTGTTCGTTCATTTCAGCATTAAAAATTCACAAGCGAGAGATGCAGAAACTGCAACAAATCAGATCTCTCGAAAGGAAGTCGCTCAAAACACGCGGCACTGATGGGGCCGCGGTGGCTGAGCGGTTAGCCTGCTCGCCTCCCAACAAGATGAACCGGGTTCAATACCCGGCCGGGTCACTCACGGATTTTCGTATGTGGGAATCGTGCCCGACGATGGGGCTGGTTGGCGGTTTTTCTCGGGTATATCCCGTTCCCCCTCCCCCCTTAAATTCCGGCACTGCTCCATACTCGTCTCAATCACTTATCGTCAGAGATGACGGTTTGTCGCGGGAAAAATTTACTGTTTTCTAGGATCACCTGCTTTACACATGTCCGACAGCTTTGTTTCCTTATTGGTAGGACCAGTGACTTTTCGCGTAAAAATCGGAGAACACAGTAGACTTCAATACTATATACACACCTCAGCTGTTGNTAGGACCAGTGACTTTTCGCGTAAAAATCGGAGAACACAGTAGACTTCAATACTATATACACACCTCAGCTGTTGCTATACCTCCGTTGGCTGCTGATTCCGTGTCCGTCTTTGGCCAAGCCACTCACGATTAAGTAACTCCGACACTGAACCTTCGTGATTCGTGCGCAAACGGTTAACACGGGTCAGGATATTTTTTTAACCAATCGGAGAAGCTGGAAGACCCTACAGTGCTTTGAACTGTATCTTGTCTCAAAATATTTTCGCGAAATATCACTGCCGCTACTTATCGGCTGTCACGCATGCATGAAGATACTTCTCTTTTTCACCAGACCATTGAGGATTCTGATACTGAGAGAGAAATTTCGTGATTGGCCTGCTAACAACATAGCCGAGTCAAAACACTCCGTCCATTAATAAAAGAATAAGCTAGTTAAGTGTGTCATTGACGATATGTTAGGTCAAAATATTTCTACTCGTCGGCTCTCAAGATCTCTCAAGACCTCTCTAGACCGCCCAAAT